>OZ010720.1:19757253-19807665 GCA_963932345.1 Ophion ventricosus | reverse complement strand
TTTTGGTTTTATTGGGATCGGTAGACTGCTTGTGGGTGAAACTGCAAAATCAACCCTTGACACGCTTTTCTTTGAGGGGTGGTTACTCCGTTGAAAACCTTTTTTCCGCCGATAAAAAAATTAGCTACTCAAGGTTTTCAATGCTTCATCACATTTGTTAGTTCCAACGAAATCGAAGACGGACACTTGAATGATGTTCCTTACGACGTCATTTTAGCGCTCGGAAAAATAGGTATAAAAATAATTAAAAAATTGACACGTCTATTAAATATATTTTTAAAAATATTCGCAAATACATTATAGTTTTATCAACAAATGAAAAAAAAACGAATAAACAGTTTTTTCCAATGGCAGAGATATGAGTCGTCTAGTAGGATCCGCTTTTGAAAATCCTTGTCTGTAGTCGAATTATTTTCTCTGTGAGATGTCGTCCGAAAAATAAATAAAAAAATTCTATTCAAGAAAGGTAAGAGCTAAAGTGTAGCAAAGGAAAATTTTTTTTTTTTAATTTGTACACCGCCGGATATATTGGATATATCCACTATAAAAAAAAAATATATTATTTTTTTTAAATTTGTTCATGAAACTATAATGTATTTGTGGAAAATAAAAATAGTTTTATATATTTAATAGTCGCGTCAATTTTTTTTTCAAATTTTGATACTTACTTTTCCGAGCGCCAAGGTGGTGCAACCCCTCGAGTAGGGTAGGGAAGGACATGTTGAGCAAGTTTGGAATTATCGTCCTGTAATTCGTTAACAGTTTGCCGTATAAAAATGAAACCTACTTTGGTCAATAGGAAATTTATCTGGGAAAAAAAAGTTTGTAGACAAAATTCCTGTTATCCTCATTGTTTCGCAGATAATCGCTCTCTAACGACAAATGCCATATTTGCTCAATCTGCCCCGATAGTGGGGTAAGTTGACCATGAGTATGAGGTAAGTCGGGCAAAGTAAAAATTGCATAAAAAAGTCAGACGTATGCAACATGATTTGGTACAATGCGGTAATAAACCAACAGTTGCTTGTTAATTAGTTAGGTTTTCAAACATTAACATTAATTGCAATGAACTTTGAAATATTTTTTCGCATACAATGGTAGAAGAAAATCTTTCAATCACGTTTTTTTACTTTTGGGTACAAAAATAATGAAACGTCCCGTGTTACCGTCTTGTGTGCCGCACCCCCATACCTCTCTTTCCGCCATTTGATGCACCCGCGTGCGGTGCTCAGTTTTCCAGATATTTCGATTGCCCAACTTACCCGACTGCTCAACACGCCCCTCCCTGCCATACTTGATCGGCTCTCCGCATTTCCTACTCTTATAAGAATGGATACTTCCCCAAAAGTTCCCAAAAGAACGGCATCATCAGGTATATCATCTCCATCTATAACGCGCGCCAAGGTGGTGTAACCCATTAAGTACTTGATCAGCTCTCCGCATTTCTTACTCTCATAAGAATGGATACTTCCTCAAAAGTTCCCAAAAGCACGGCATCATCAAGTATAGTCATCTCCATCGAGTGACTTCGTACTCCACGAACGCGTTCACCATTTAACTGCTCCAATCATCTTCACTGAAGGGTCAGAACTCTTGTTCTTCTTCCGGTCCAGCATTTCGCCACAATCCGTTTTCCGGCCAATGACCTTTTCTTTCTCCCTGCGGGTCGCCATGGCGTGCTTCGTCTTCCGCCTTGCCAAACTTCATCCCGTTGGCCTCTCCGGGTCGTTACTCCGGCGATCAGTAGCTGCGGATGTGTGGACAGATGAGCACAAAATGGCGACCAGTTCGCGTTAACTGTATACCTTCGGTCAGGGGGCCACTTATCCGCGATCCCCGAAATTTATGGTAAACGCGGTTAACCACATCAAACGCGATATGTCCGCTCTAACAAACCTAAACCCCGTTTTCTTGCCTCCACCATGAGAGAGGTACATATAATATCAAAGTGCTCAAACGTGGAGGTAAAGCTGCGTACACTCGTCGGTGATGGTTGAGAGAAAACAGCGGAAAGTGAGGCGAGGCTTAAACATTCGTGGGTAGAGCACGAGAGAAAGAGAGCGAGAGAGAGAGAGAGAAAGAGATAGAGGGAGGGAAAAGTAAGGGCTGAAGACACCGGAGATATGTGGATGAGAGAAGCGGAGCTAGGGACGATAGCAGAGAATGTGTTCCGCAATGGTGGCGCAAGTGAGACGGAATGACATGTTGGGGGGGGGGGGGGGGGGGGGACGGGTTTATCCATTGAGGTACCACATCAAAAGCTCACTCAGGGGATTCTCCTGGGTGTGCTGCTTCGATGCTGCTCCTCTGTATGAAGGAACGAGGCTAACCCAGAGTGCACATATATGGCACGTACGATGACCATTATCGGAGTTCATTATGCGCCAGGTCTTCCGTAAGATGATCTTCAATAAAGTTGAGGCTGCTTCTCCAATCCTCCCTCTCTCAACCCTCCAATGCCTTTCTACTCTCCTCTTTCATCCCCGATCCTTTCACCGTTTCTCCGTGCCTCCTCTTCAGCCAGGGTATATACGGGATATCATTCCCGGCCGGGAATGACATAGCGAAACCTCCCGATACGGCTTAGCCCTCCGGCGATCATTTTCTTGCTCCTCGTATCGCGTTTCGTATATCGGAACACTGGAGTTGTCACTTTGATCGCGAATTAATCTTGACACGCTCCAATTAACGACGGGAAATGAGGTACTATTTTTATCACTTTTTGTAATAGAACAAAACAGCGAAAATAATATTAATAATAATAATAAGATATGTTCGAGGTTTGTAAATTAAGGGGCTATTCTACTGTGAAGTCTCGAAAAATAAGCTATTTTTTAATATACTTTTTTTTATAACTGTTGCATGTACAGGCACAACCTTTTTTTTCGCTTGAAGGTACACTCTTGTAGAATAAAAAATATTTTTTTTTTGTTTCATATGAATATATAGTCATTTATCAATTAATAATTGTGTAAAGGCATGAAAAAAAGTATAATTGCTAATTTGCCAAATTACCAAAAAGGCTTTGGATAATGATGAAAATAAAGGAATAAAAAAAATGAAAAATAAATATATCGGTTCATTCCAACGATGCGAACTTCAACCCCATTTTCCGGATTGGACCAAAAAATCTTAAATAGATATTAATTCTTTTCATAACTTATATATTTAAGGTATTAGTGGATAAATAAAAAAAATTCTTAATCAGAAATTGATTAAACCTAACCTCGACGTATCTCGACGAAAACGTCACGCAGGTGACTCGCGCGATGAAAGTGTCCCCGACTCCGTTGGACTTCTCACGACACAAAAAAAATCGATTGTTATATAGCACACGACAATTTGTTACATTTTCTCCACACGGAACTTCAGCTATCAGTTTCTCGGCTCATCGAGTCGACGCTGAGCCGACACCGATATATGTCGAATGCGTCATGAGCGCCACTCCTGAGCGCCGGAATTCGCGGGAACTAAACTCTACGAAGTTCGTGCGATATATGCTCGAAATCGTCAACAAATACCAACTAATTATAGATTCCCACAGATTTCCTGAAATATGTGATGGAATCAAATGATTCACGTGGCAAAATGTGTGTTTTGAATATGGTTACGCGGCGCTTCTCCCCTCCAAGTTGTGACATGAGCCAAACTTTTTATTTCACATCATTTTTATCACGGCTTCAGCATGGTAATACAATCTACTTTTTTTTTTGATTCAACAAATTCCATGAGAAGTAAGCCGTTCGTCTATCAATTTGACATTGTTTGGTCAAATTTCGTGAAATTCTGAAGAGCCGTTTAGGAAATCCGTGGGTATCTACTATCCCGATCTGCCATACCGATGGTGCCGGGGTACCGTTCCGTCTTAAATGAAATGGGTTTTTTTCCTTATTGCATGGCCTACTACGATCCTCTTTGTTTCAAATATATACTTCTATTTGTTCCAGCTATTCTTGTTAAATATTAAATAATTTAAATTTAATGAAGATTAGAATCAGGCACATTCTGTCTTTAAACGTATGGGAGATATCTGTATATCAAAAATATTTTTATCAGCGTGAATAAACGTCTATTTGATTCAAATATATATTTTTGTCAACTCAAACAAACTTTCTAATCAAATAGAAAAATGTTTGACTCTACGAAAATTGTATTTAATTTAAATAAAAAATATTAAATAGATACATTTGGTGGATTCAACTGGGTTGGTTTTTGAACAGATGAAACCGGATCACAGATTTGTTAGAAATAAATAAAATATTTGATTATTAGACAATATTAAATAGATATTTATTTGAATAAATAAATATGTTCGAAATAAATAATTTCAATAATGGAACGCAATAGGAAAAATTTGTTTTCGCGAAAAATTTTGATAATTACAAAAAAAAAAAACAAATAGACGCATCTAGTTAATATCAATACAGTTTTTCTGCCAGTGTATGTGTGTTATAACAAATTCAAACACATTTTATGCATATTTTCAAACACTTGAACCGCATTAAGGGGTTACGTGGGTTTCAAAGCCAAAAAAAAACATATTTTCTGAATTTTTTAAAACTATAATATATAAATTATTTTATTCAAAATGTTGAGCATATAAAAGAGCAACATTTCAACAATATTTAAAAAGAATTTCGTCCAAAAATTTGGGAAATTCAGCCAGTGGGACCTGGTTTCCGGAGACTCCTCAAGAAAAAAAGTGTCCTCGTTGTGGTCATGATAAATCATGATAGCTTTATCTGAAATTAAAAAACCATTTTTTTTCTGTTAGTAGATAAGTATAGCTCGTGATTGAACGAAGGTTTTTTTTTTTAATTGAAATCTGATTTTTTGGCAGAGTTATATGCAAAATAGTTCAATTTTTGGTACAATTAACACTACGTATAGCCTTGTAAAATTAGTTGTAATCGAAAAAAAAGACCTCGGTTCAATCACTAGTCAATGCTATTTTGAAGAAGTGTGCAAAATGTCAATAAGATCGGTGCATTAGTTTTTGAGAAATCGTGTCCACCGACTTCAGAAATAGTGTTTTGAGAAAAATACGTCGCTGCGTCGCTTCCTGTCAATCTTTCCCAAAGGGGGGAATTCCCAAAGGCTCTCTCTCTCTCTCTCTCCTAGACTTTTACTCTGATTGACTTAAAATTTTCGGAGAATATTCTAGACATATTGTACTATTAGATAATAAAATAAATAAAAAATAGATTTTTTGCAAATTTCAAACTCACGTAACCCCTTAAATTTAAACACGTTATTGCTGTCTTGTTAAAAACACGAAAAACGTGCAAATGGCTTCATTCACACGTTTTTCGTGTAAACGCAGCCACTTGGACTTTGAATAAATTTGCATAATTTACGCAACAGCTAAAATATCAATAAGCAGTACAATATTTTGAGCAATAACCATGACTTCAAAATTTTGTTGTCCCCTCAGGGTAATACAAAACGTGGCTAAAATATTGTTGTAGATACCATACATTTTGTATAAAACACCATACAAACCATATAAAACACTCTCTGTGTTTTATAAGACAATACATAACAACAATGATAGAAATAACAATAAGTTTTATATATTATTATATAATTATAAAAAAATATTATAAATTATTGTATATAAAATTTTTTTTTATAAATTATAAAAAAAGTATTATACTTATAACGATTGCGTTAATAATAATAACAATAATGATGGCGATAATGGTAATACAACTCGCGCAATATTTCGTATTGCGGACGTTAGCGCAAACCACACACACACACACACACACACACACACACACACACACACACATATATATATATATATATATATATGAGGGATCTCGGCCACATCGTTATCCAAAATGACTGTGGTCAGCGATCACGGTGAAACGCACATTTTCAGGTGGACATACGCTACTCCGGCGTCAAGTTCCATGGCGTAAGTGCAGGATATTTCGAACGCTTGTATAACGTGTATGTAAATTTTCTACATATGCATATGTGTACGCGCGACGAGCAGATGGTCGATGAATGTTTCCAAAGTGGCTGGAAGTCGATAATCAAGTTATCCCTAACGATTCGCATGTACGGTAAACCGTACATGCTGAGTAGATGGGAAATAATGGTGGAAAGGTGATGACAGCGTCAAGGGATTTAAAGATTTGTCGCGCTTAGTTGAGCCTGGGTAGAAATTCGGGAGGCCCAGGTGTATGCCGAGGGTTTTCCATCAATTTCTTCGCCTGAAGTTTCCAGTTGAGATGGAGCCAAATTCAAAAAATTGAGCTGGTCAATTTCGTTTCTTTTCTTTTTTCACTCGTATTCTACTTTCGATTTTATCCCGCACTTGTCTCCTCATACTGGTTCCTCAGGGAACTTTCGATGTGTTGACCACTTCCATTCGTTCCCTAGTGAACCATTGTATCGCATGGGCAAGCAGAAGAGAACGGGAAAATCTGGAAATCGTGTGCTGTTAAGGCCTTATATATGCGATTTCGCCGATTTTCGAAGGTACTTTTCTAGACGCGGTTAAAAAAAAATGACGCATATATTGACAACATTTTTTTAAAGATCATTTATGCACATGGTTGAGTATATGTAAAAAAAAAAAATCAGAAATATTAACAAATGGCGGAGATATAACATAATGAAGCAATGTATTTTTTTTGCGCGCGCGTTGATGGTGAAAGTTCTCGACATCGATGTGGGTGTCTGAAAAAAAAAATGAACATATTTATAATTGCATAATGAATGTATCTTCAGTGTGAACCAACAATATTATAAAAAAAAATTATTATAAAAATTCGAAACTTAACATTTTTTTACTCAATTTTCTGTCGGTATTTTATTTTTTATATTTTTTTGTGTCATTGAAATTTTTGTTTCTGTGGTTCACGCGATAGGTGATGATACTAAGAATATGTTGTAAAAATTTCAAAGCGATCTGAACCTTCGTACAAGAGTTAGAACTTTCACAAGGTTTAAAAAAGTGAATAATGGAAAAACGGCTTTGGAGTTGGCGGTCGGGCGCGCCGCGCGGTATCTATTATTACGCTCTAAATGCTGTAACTTTAATAATTTTTGGAATTTTTCAATTCTGTAAAGCTTAAAATATTCCTAACCCTTCAGGCTAATGGAATCAAAAATAATAAAAAAATGAAAAATTTTGAAATTTTTCGCGTATATAAGGCCTTAAAGACTATCCAGTGGGTTCTAGTTGCGTTGATCATCGGTAACTCTGTATTTCAAGCTGATTTAGGTCTAAACATTTTTTGTTAAAAATGTACTTTAGTACTTATAAAATTATATTTCAAAAGATTATGGGTGTGAAAAATCTCTAAGTACTCGATTTTCGAATTCTAGAGAAAACCCTCTTGATTCATGTTGTGACTTTCTACTAACTTTAAACGCGTTTATATCAAAACTACATTTTTCAAGTCGGCCGGACTCATAACTCAAACAAATTTCAACCGATTAACTTGAAATTTCAACTGTATATTTAGAATTACATTTACTGAGGCACTACGTAGGATTTTTTTTATTATATTGCATAGTTCTTTTTTTATAAACAATTTTGTGACGACTTTCTCATGGCATTTTATAGTTTTTATTTTAGAAATGCGCTTTCTTAACAAAAAAACAATATATCTAAAAAATCCTACGTGGTTCAATAGCTATTCTTATATGTACTCGAAAAACCTTTAGTGTCTCAGCATAACTCAAAAATTACAGGAGCTGTTGGTTCGGCCGTTGACCTTCCAGAAACAAAAGCGTCATCGGAAAAATGCTGCACAGAAAAAATAATTTTGTATAGTCAATTACGTTGATAATAAAACCCCTATTTTGTAATTCCGATTTATTTTATGGTTTCGCTGAAGAAAAATGACAAAATATGCCCTTTTTTTGGCCTCTAGAGTGGCCTAAGGCCTTAAGGCCATGTGTCACTCGATTCGGCCGGTACAACAGAACACGATTACAGGTACCCAGTGTTCTCGAAAACGGCTCTACAGAATATCACGAAATTTGCACAGTCGATGACAAATTAATAGACGAACAACGGCTATCTCCGCGATTTTCCCGATTTTGAAAAAAATAAAACAGTTTCTCTTACCACGCGAGGCCCCTAGCTAAAGTAAAGAAAAAAAAAAATGGCACACGCGATCGACTAACGAAGAGATAGCGGTTGTTCCCGAAGTGAAAACGAACATTTTGACACCTCAACCGTTTCATTCCAGCAAGTAATTACGGAAATCATTGGGTAGCTACACATTATAGGTAATCGTCAAGAATTTTACCCAAAATTCGCGTGACGATTGTCTAGTTCAGTTCTCGCGAATTCCGGCGAGGGCTCAGAGCTATCGTTCTGTCGCGTCGATATCAAATACCGACGGCTGCTGCTTGAGCTCGATAAAGCAGGGATCACACAGACCTTCTGTAGTGTATCCTCGACGTAACCACGCATTCGTTGACCATGGAAATTTGGCGACTTGTTTGTGTGAACCCGGTTTCGCGCTCAAGATGTGACAGCCAATATCGCGCTGTCGGAGTATAATTTTAAAAAGTTATAAATAAATTTTTAATGATGGTGTGTAGTGTTGGGATAGTGTGTGGGTTACCAAAGTTCGGCGAAATGCATGTGTTTACGTGTATTCATGGGCCGGGACCACCGATTCTCCGGAGGAATTTAAGGTTAGGTTAGGTAAGGTTAAGGTCTAGCAATCTCCATTGCTAGAGAATTCGGCCCTCGTAGCACTTTCCGAGGATAAAAACCGACGGAGAAAAAAATGCCGAATATATTTGCTTAAACAAATAATATTAATTGTACTCTTTCACCACTCTCTTAACGAGTGAGTCTCCAGCGATCCCTGTCGCGCGAGAATTTGGCCGAAGTCGAATTCATCGACAATCAACGGCATCGAGAGCACAAGTATTGCTCGACGTTTTTCGTTTAAACAATTTCATGTTGCGAAATTCCACCGCTCATATGTAGAGCGAGTTTCTAGCAATCTCCATTGCTAGAGAATTCGGCCCTCGCAGCACTTTCCGAGGATAAAAACCGAGGGAGAAAAAAATGTCGAATATATTTGTTTAAACAAATAACATTAGTTGTACTGTTTCACCACTCTCTTAACGAGTGAGTCTCCAGCGATCCCTGTCGCGCGAGAATTTGGCCGAAGTCGAATTCATCGACAATCAATCACTTTGAGAGCATAAGTACTGGTCGAAATTATTTGTTTAAACAATTTGAAATAGCAAAATTTTACCGCTCTTAGGTAGAGCGAGTCTCTAGCAATCTCCATTGCTAGAGAATTCGATCCTCACAGCACCTCCCGAAGATAAAAAATGCCGAATATATTTGTTTAAACAAATAACATTAGTTGTAATCTTTCACCACTCTCTTAGCGAGTGAGTCTCTAGCGATCTCGTTCGCGCGAGAATTTGGCCGAAGTCGAATTCATCGACAATCAATGGCTTCGAGAGCATAAGTACTGCTCGAGATTATTTGTTTAAACAATTTGAAATGACAACATTTCACCGCTCTTATGTAGAGCGAGTCTCTAGCAGTCTTAGGGAATTCGATCCCTCGTAGAACCTCCCGATGGTAAAAATGTCGGGGAAAAGAATGCCAAATTGTTTTTTGTTTAAACAATAAACAGTAATTGTACATTTTCACCACGTTCTTGAAGAGTGAGCGGATCTTACGATTAGCGATAACGCTTTCTAGAAAATTCGACCGAAATCGAATTTTCGATGTTGATGAGGAATACGGTGGAATTGTATTGTTTAAACAATTTATTGTATCCCCGTTTTTCCATAAAGCGGGCCTCTAGCAGCGCCGATTGCTGAACATTTTTATAATCTCTTGAATCTGGACGGAATTTCCAGATGTATTTTCATATATATTGTTTGACATAAACAATTGATTATTTATTAATTGTATCGCATTTTTGCGATAGCTATGATCGGGCAACCGTTATTGCCGGAATCGGAACGCTAGCAGATTCACGCCTCATGCGTAGAAGCGAAACACGGTCGCCTAAGACTAGGTGTGTATCCATCGATGTATACACACACATACATCATTCAAAGTATTTTCGTTACGACCGAACGCGTGCAAAAAGGTCACCTCTCTCTCTCTGCACGTGGCCAGCGTAGCGAACACACACACGCACAGCAATCGTCGCCTATAGGGTCTCGAGTCTTCGGCGTAACGCCAGGCATGGAGCCCCTATAGAATACGTGCGCGGCGTTCTCTGGCGGGAGCAGGCGGTGACTCGTAGCCAAAGCTGCGAGGTTCTGCCGTACCGCCATGATGGGAGGCGGCGTCGAAATTTTCTGGCGTGTGACACATGGCCTTAAGATGCCGATAAAATTTTTTTACAATTATTTGACAACAGTTAGGAGCCAGAACTCTTTTCGAATACATCAAACAATACTAATACTATAGTATCCTAACCAGAAAGTACCTAGAACTAACGCCTATCCATCAGCAGATCACACTTGCATAGTTAAGATGCCGATAAAAATTTTTTACAATTATTTGACAACAGTTAGGAGCCAGAACTCTTTTCGAATACATCAAACAATACAAATACTATAGTATCCTACCCAGAAAGTACCTAGAATTAACGCCTATCCATCAGCAGATCACACTGCATAGTTAAGATGCCGATAAATTTTTTTTTACAATTATTTGACAACAGTTAGGAGCCAGAACTCTTTTCGAATACATCAAACAATACAAATACTATAGTATCCTACCCAGAAAGTACCTAGAATTAACGCCTATCCATCAGCAGATCACACTTGCATAGTTAAGATGCCGATAAAATTTTTTTACAATTATTTGACAACAGTTAGGAGCCAGAACTCTTTTCGAATACATCAAACAATACAAATACTATAGTATCCTACCCAGAAAGTACCTAGAACTAACGCCTATCCATCAGCAGATCACACTTGCATAGTTAAGATGCCGATAAAATTTTTTTACAATTATTTGACAACAGTTAGGAGCCAGAACTCTCTTCGAATACATCAAACAATACAAATACTATAGTATCCTACCCAGAAAGTACCTAGAACTAACGCCTATCCATCAGCAGATCACACTTGCATAGTTAAGATGCCGATAAAATTTTTTTACAATTATTTGACAACAGTTAGGAGCCAGAACTCTTTTCGAATACATCAAACAATACTAATACTATAGTATCCTAACCAGAAAGTATCTAGAACTAACGCCTATCCATCAGCAGATCACACTTGCATAGTTAAGATGCCGATAAAATTTTTTTACAATTATTTGACAACAGTTAGGAGCCAGAACTCTTTTCGAATACATCAAACTATACAAATACTATAGTATCCTACCCAGAAAGTACCTAGAACTAACGCCTATCCATCAGCAGATCACACTTGCATAGTTAAGATGCCGATAAAATTTTTTTACAATTATTTGACAACAGTTAGGAGCCAGAACTCTTTTCGAATACATCAAACAATACAAATACTATAGTATCCTACCCACAAAGTACCTAGAATTAACGCCTATCCATCAGCAGATCACACTTGCATAGTTATGATGCCGATAAAATTTTTTTACAATTATTTGACAACAGTTAGGAGCCAGAACTCTTTTCGAATACATCAAACAATACAAATACTATAGTATCCTACCCCGAAAGTACCTAGAACTAACGCCTATCCATCAGCAGATCACACTTGCATAGTTAAGATGCCGATAAAATTTATTTACAATTATTTGACAACAGTTAGGAGCCAGAACTCTTTTCGAATACATCAAACAATACTAATACTATAGTATCCTACCCAGAAAGTACCCAGAACTAACGCCTATCCATCAGCAGATCACACTTGCATAGTTAAGATGCCGATAAAATTTTTTTACAATTATTTGCCAACAGTTAGGAGCCAGAACTCTTTTCGAATACATCAAACAATACAAATACTATAGTATCCTACCCCGAAAGTACATAGAACTAACGCCTATCCATCAGCAGATCACACTTGCATAGTTAAGATGCCGATAACATTTTTTTACAATTATTTGACAACAGTTAGGAGCCAGAACTCTCTTCGAATACATGAAACAATACAAATACTATAGTATCCTACCCAGAAAGTACCTAGAACTAACGCCTATCCATCAGCAGATCACACTTGCATAGTTAAGATGCCGATAAAATTTTTTTACAATTATTTGACAACAGTTAGGAGCCAGAACTCTTTTCGAATACATCAAACAATACTAATACTATAGTATCCTAACCAGAAAGTATCTAGAACTAACGCCTATCCATCAGCAGATCACACTTGCATAGTTAAGATGCCGATAACATTTTTTTACAATTATTTGACAACAGTTAGGAGCCAGAACTCTTTTCGAATACATCAAACAATACAAATACTATAGTATCCTACCCAGAAAGTACCTAGAACTAACGCCTATCCATCAGCAGATCACACTTGCATAGTTAAGATGCCGATAAAATTTTTTTACAATTATTTGACAACAGTTAGGAGCCAGAACTCTTTTCGAATACATCAAACAATACAAATACTATAGTATCCTACCCCGAAAGTACCTAGAACTAACGCCTATCCATTAGCAGATCACACTTGCATAGTTAAGATGCCGATAAAATTTATTTACAATTATTTGACAACAGTTAGGAGCCAGAACTCTTTTCGAATACATCAAACAATACTAATACTATAGTATCCTACCCAGAAAGTACCCAGAACTAACGCCTATCCATCAGCAGATCACACTTGCATAGTTAAGATGCCGATAAAATTTTTTTACAATTATTTGACAACAGTTAGGAGCCAGAACTCTTTTCGAATACATCAAACAATACAAATACTATAGTATCCTACCCCGAAAGTACATAGAACTAACGCCTATCCATCAGCAGATCACACTTGCATAGTTAAGATGCCGATAACATTTTTTTACAATTATTTGACAACAGTTAGGAGCCAGAACTCTCTTCGAATACATCAAACAATACAAATACTATAGTATCCTACCCAGAAAGTACCTAGAACTAACGCCTATCCATCAGCAGATCACACTTGCATAGTTAAGATGCCGATCAAATTTTTTTACAATTATTTGACAACAGTTAGGAGCCAGAACTCTTTTCGAATACATCAAACAATACTAATACTATAGTATCGTAACCAGAAAGTATCTAGAACTAACGCCTATCCATCAGCAGATCACACTTGCATAGTTAAGATGCCGATAAAATTTTTTTACAATTATTTGACAACAGTTAGGAGCCAGAACTCTTTTCGAATACATCAAACAATACAAATACTATAGTATCCTACCCAGAAAGTACCTAGAACCAACGCCTATCCATCAGCAGATCACACTTGCATAGTTAAGATGCCGATAAAATTTTTTTACAATTATTTGACAACAGTTAGGAGCCAGAACTCTTTTCGAATACATCAAACAATACAAATACTATAGTATCCTACCCACAAAGTACCTAGAATTAACGCCTATCCATCAGCAGATCACACTTGCATAGTTAAGATGCCGATAACATTTTTTTACAATTATTTGACAACAGTTAGGAGCCAGAACTCTTTTCGAATACATCAAACAATACAAATACTATAGTATCCTACCCAGAAAGTACCTAGAACTAACGCCTATCCATCAGCAGATCACACTTGCATAGTTAAGATGCCGATAAAATTTATTTACAATTATTTGACAACAGTTAGGAGCCAGAACTCTTTTCGAATACATCAAACAATACTAATACTATAGTATCCTACCCAGAAAGTACCCAGAACTAACGCCTATCCATCAGCAGATCACACTTGCATAGTTAAGATGCCGATAAAATTTTTTTACAATTATTTGACAACAGTTAGGAGCCAGAACTCTTTTCGAATACATCAAACAATACAAATACTATAGTATCCTACCCCGAAAGTACCTAGAACTAACGCCTATCCATCAGCAGATCACACTTGCATAGTTAAGATGCCGATAAAATTTTTTTACAATTATTTGACAACAGTTAGGAGCCAGAACTCTTTTCGAATACATCAAACAATACTAATACTATAGTATCCTACCCAGAAAGTACCCAGAACTAACGCCTATCCATCAGCAGATCACACTTGCATAGTTAAGATGCCGATAAAATTTTTTTACAATTATTTGACAACAGTTAGGAGCCAGAACTCTTTTCGAATACATCAAACAATACAAATACTATAGTATCCTACCCCGAAAGTACATAGAACTAACGCCTATCCATCAGCAGATCACACTTGCATAGTTAAGATGCCGATAACATTTTTTTACAATTATTTGACAACAGTTAGGAGCCAGAACTCTCTTCGAATACATCAAACAATACAAATACTATAGTATCCTACCCAGAAAGTACCTAGAACTAACGCCTATCCATCAGCAGATCACACTTGCATAGTTAAGATGCCGATAAAATTTTTTTACAATTATTTGACAACAGTTAGGAGCCAGAACTCTTTTCGAATACATCAAACAATACTAATACTATAGTATCCTAACCAGAAAGTATCTAGAACTAACGCCTATCCATCAGCAGATCACACTTGCATAGTTAAGATGCCGATAAAATTTTTTTACAATTATTTGACAACAGTTAGGAGCCAGAACTCTTTTCGAATACATCAAACAATACAAATACTATAGTATCCTACCCAGAAAGTACCTAGAACTAACGCCTATCCATCAGCAGATCACACTTGCATAGTTAAGATGCCGATAAAATTTTTTTACAATTATTTGACAACAGTTAGGAGCCAGAACTCTTTTCGAATACATCAAACAATACAAATACTATAGTATCCTACCCACAAAGTACCTAGAATTAACGCCTATCCATCAGCAGATCACACTTGCATAGTTAAGATGCCGATAACATTTTTTTACAATTATTTGACAACAGTTAGGAGCCAGAACTCTTTTCGAATACATCAAACAATACAAATACTATAGTATCCTACCCAGAAAGTACCTAGAACTAACGCCTATCCATCAGCAGATCACACTTGCATAGTTAAGATGCCGATAAAATTTATTTACAATTATTTGACAACAGTTAGGAGCCAGAACTCTTTTCGAATACATCAAACAATACTAATACTATAGTATCCTACCCAGAAAGTACCCAGAACTAACGCCTATCCATCAGCAGATCACACTTGCATAGTTAAGATGCCGATAAAATTTTTTTACAATTATTTGACAACAGTTAGGAGCCAGAACTCTTTTCGAATACATCAAACAATACAAATACTATAGTATCCTACCCCGAAAGTACATAGAACTAACGCCTATCCATCAGCAGATCACACTTGCATAGTTAAGATGCCGATAACATTTTTTTACAATTATTTGACAACAGTTAGGAGCCAGAACTCTTTTCCAATACATCAAACAATACAAATACTATAGTATCCTACCCACAAAGTACCTAGAATTAACGCCTATCCATCAGCAGATCACACTTGCATAGTTAAGATGCCGATAAAATTTATTTACAATTATTTGACAACAGTTAGGAGCCAGAACTCTTTTCGAATACATCAAACAATACTAATACTATAGTATCCTACCCAGAAAGTACCTAGAATTGCTGAACTTTTTTAGTACCTAGAACCTAGATTGCTGAACATTTTTATAATCTCTTGAATCTGGACGGAATTGCCAGATGTATTTTCATATATATTGTTTGACATAAACAATTAATTATTTATTAATTGTATCGCATTTTTGCGATAGCTATGATCGGGCAACCGTTATTGCCGGAATCGGAACGCTAGCAGATTCACGCCTCATGCGTAGAAGCGAAACACGGTCGCCTAAGACTAGGTGTGTATCCATCGATGTATACACACACATGCATCATTCAAAGTATTTTCGTTACGACCGAACGCGTGCAAAAAGGTCACCTCTCTCTCTCTGCACGTGGCCGGCGTAGCGAACACACACACGCACAGCAATCGTCGCCTATAGGGTCTCGAGTCTTCGGCGTAACGCCAGGCATGGAGCCCCTATAGAATACGTGCGCGGCGTTCTCTGGCGGGAGCAGGCGGTGACTCGTAGCCAAAGCTGCGAGGTTCTGCCGTACCGCCATGATGGGAGGCCGCGTCGAAATTTTCTGGCGTGTGACACATGGCCTTAAGGGGAGAAAACCCCTTTAGACGCCCGAAAATTAGTCAGTTTCATGATTTCTTCAAAAGTGATAAAATAATCGCATCCTTTTAAAATGTTGACTTTATCTTATTACAACTTATTACAGTCATAAGGTATTCCCTAAGCGTCTTTTGCGTGAGATCGGAAAGTGCTCTATTTGTCTGATTTTTCCATTGATCCGAAATAGAAATCGATAATATTTTTCGATTATTGACATGTGTAGGGGAAGGATATACCAATAAAAATATAAAAAAGTAAAAAATTAAGGATTAGGTAGGCTTTTAAATCGAATTTGTATATTTTTGACCATTTTCTCGATAATTTTTACTCCAAAAAAGTAATTTATTTACACGATAACCTTAAAACTTTAGGTATATCCTTCCACTAATGTTATAGTGAGAAACCTTCCAAAATTTAAGTCAGATCGATCAATAAGTTTTTGAGGTATAATACTTTCGAAATATGTGAAAAGAAAAAAATCGATTTTTTCGAAATAAAAAAAGCGAACAATAATTACAAACCAGATGAAGAATATAAGAAACAAAAATTGGATATACAAAATTTTTGAAACGGTGATTACAATCACGCGGGCAAGAATTCTAAACGCAATATAAAAAAGTTGGATTTAAATTAAAATAAATAAATAAAAATAACGTTTACAAGCGTTTCGATTGAAAAAAAATAGCAGGACTCGAACCCAAAACTTCGGCGTACTAGCCGAAGAGCTTAACCGGTAGTCTATCGCGCCGCTTTGAAAATTCTTGTTATTTCCGAGGTTCAAAATCGTCACACAAATTTTGTTTGGTCGATTTTGCGAAAACGAGGGCCTACCAGGGTGAACGGTGGCAAGGGGTCACTCTTGGAACCGAACCTTACACTATCCTGAAAGGAAGTCCCGAAATCGATTGCGTGCCTGGCAAGGTCCCCTTGTAAGTTTCAAATAAATCGACTGAGTAATTGTCGAGTAATTAATGAAAGGAGTGAGGGGTATCGCCTGTTTTAACGATTAATTGATAGCGATTATTGGAAAACTCAATATATATTGAGTTTTTGGTAATTATTGATAATAATAAGATGATCTGAACGTATTAATTAAATTTAAAAATTAAGAAATTTTTTGTTGTTAGACAGTTGAAACAGATGTACAGTCACTGACAAAATCTCAGCCAAGCACACGCCAATATCGTCGAATTTGACTTCAGTTGGTATTGAAAGTGTAAAAATAACATTTCTCAGTGTTAATTTATTATTAAATTAGCTATTCGTAAGGCTAAACATGTACTACACGATCTAGACTTGTAAATATACGATTAGCCCATTTTGGACTAACTTTTTGTTCGCGATCCATCCAGGCATCAAAGCCTCAAAGGCATTTACTTCAAGTATGCCTCAAAGGCATCAAGACCTCAAAGGCATTTACTTGGTATCCGTACTTAGACCATAGTTTTAGTCAACCTACCTACCGGTAGGGTAGCTACCCTATCATTCCCTAATACGGGCCCGGTCCAGCTCTTTTACGGAAAACCCTACTATGGGATCCACAAAGAATCCATTCAAGACCCTCAATTGTATTATTCAGTCAATTTTCCGCAAGGGAAATAAAAAAAATTCTCAAGCCACGTGAATCGAGAAATAACGAGTAATCCACTAGGATTCCAATGTGGACTATTCGCTTGTGGTGTTCCTATGAAAGTCCTATAGGGATGTGGTAGGATCTGGGGACACCGAAATATATTTCTGCACGGTGCTCGCCACAAATGGGGAGGATGGTCAGCAATGGAAACGAGACTCGCGGCGTCCGGACACGCGTATCCGACTGTTTTGCAGTCACGGCTTATTAGAGAGGTATCGGGCAACGAGACACTATTGTGGTTAGCGATAAATAATGAGTTTTTGGTCTCGCCTGTACGAACACGGTGAGCAGTAGGAGGAGCGGAGAGAAGCCAGTAAAAGCGATGCCACTACGCGATACTGCAGGAGTCTTGTTTCACGTGGAATTGAGGGGGTTGTGTAACGCCATATGACGATGACGGCGGCCGGAATGAACGATCCCCTAAACATCATCCGCTCATACTTAATATACAAGTATACACGTGTGTGTGTGTGTGTGTGTGTGTTAGTGTGAAAGTTCGAGCGGTCTGACGAATCCTGCCACCAAATGTACCGTTTCTGAACACATGGTAGTACACTCGGTACACTCGTGTATGGGCCGTTTCAGGGCAGGTGAGCAATGTTGCAAAGAAAATGGATTTGACTGATTAAATCTCTCATTGGGGGATGCGAACGAATTATTTATTGGAAAAAAGGATATATTAGGTTGGATTAGGATTGATAGGTATTTGGAAAATTGTTCGGAGCCTCGAACTAACCATTGTCTTGGAATAAGTAATGGTGTTTCGGGTTAAGGGGGCACATCCGAGTAGACGGCGGAATAAATGGGTGAATTTTGGGAATTATTATCTCAGAAACTATTTGTCCAATTTTCTTTCTATTGGCTCCTTCTCAATTTTGACAATGTTTACGTCACAATTAACCGAAATGATAAATAATTTATTTTATTTATTTATATTTTCACAAAAAGCATAGGCATAGGATAAAATTTGGGATTGCGAACATTCAAAAAGGGATTGTAATTAAAGCGTACAGGAAGACTTCGTATATGAAAATCGATACTTTTATTCCTTTACAATCGATCAATTACATGTGCTGGGGTGATATTCATCATAGAAACAGGGGAAGCAGTAATTTCGTCTGCATCTTGCACACGTTATAAACGCCGCATTTTTGCACTTACATGGTTGTTTTAACGTCTCCATAGAAAAACAAACTTGATTGACATTCATAAAACAATCTCTCTCATCGCACAGTTCAGCAGCGTACCACGCGTAACGCATCATGTCGCCGAATATTGGCGAGGATAGCTGGTGATGTACGATGGAACGTATTTTGATGCAGTCTTCTCGGGATGTGATTTCTTCTTCTTTCTCGATGAGATAAGAGCAGTTTTGCATTTTTTTTATGAAGTTTTTTACCTGACGATAAAAATATACATCGCAGGGTTGCACTAGCTGAATACATTTGGGGGGAATTACTTTGATACTGCACGTTGGCAATCCTTCTTCATCTTGGAAGAGTTCGTCGTATAATTGTGGATTTGTTTGTCCTCCCCACGAGTTAATCAATAGAAGAAATTTGTTCTTTTGCACGTAGGGCTTCATCACATCGGTTAACATTTTTTTCTACAAGTCTGCTGTGAGTTTACCGAATTTTCAAGAAGTGATGATAACATTTTTATATTTTGCCGTGTAGGCATTCATTTTTTATGATTATGCGCTTGTAGAAATAATGACGTCCTATGCCTATGCTTTATGTGAAAATATAAATAAATAAAATAAATTATTTATTATTTCGGTTAATTGTGACGCAAATATTGCAAAAATTGAGCAGGAGCCAAAGAAAAAAAAAGTTTCCGCACGGGGAGTCGAACCTGCGGCTTATAAAGGCTTATACGTTGACAGATTCACGTAAAAATTTTTATTTCCTAAACGCTTGGCCATCTGGAGTTCCCACTTGGGGCACTTTCATTTCTAGCCAAGCCCTACATGTACCATCAATCTGGACGAAATGGGTGATGACGAGTAGGCGCCCTCTCCTTGTCAGATGAACCGTGAGGCCATTAGGATTCCCGCAGATTGAAGGTGGAAAAAAAACTTGACACGCGCAGAGAAGCGTGTACCTTCACCAATTATCAATATTTTTAGATTAAAAAAATACATTTAAGAAGCTGAAAACATGCACTAAAAGAGTGTAAAGATAGAAATGAAAAAAAAATATACATTAGTTTAGCTACAAAATATTCATGAATACCGAGTCTTATTCTAGCCTCTCGGGGTGGTGTGACCCCTTAATTGTGTGTAAAATCGCGACCTCGTAATCCCTATACTCTCATCAAAAATAATATTCAAAATCGACCTTAGAGATGAATGATATTTAGGGCAAAACGAAGTCGCCAAGCTCTGCGTGTGTAGAATTTTTTCCTTCTCTGTGCTGTCGGATCACTTCAATACAGAATATGAGGTGTCGATCATTGTTCCGAGTTAAAAAAATGCGATTGTGGATAAAACATTATATCGTGATGAAAATAATGATATAATGAAAAACAAGTGCTCCCTCAGGAATGGGAAGTAATGAAAAGACAAGGGTGGGGTAAAATGTGATAGTGATCTACTTGACTCGAGGTGGCTCGTATAGACGTACAGAATTTGGGGTAGCCCAAGCAGGTATAATGATCCGATCCGGTTGGTTACTCATGGCACGAATTAAGTGGTCACAACTGGTTACGCAGGACGTATCACGCTATGAGGACATTGGCCAAGGTTTCTCACGTTCTCTGCACCGTGTGATGCACGTTACTAATTGGTCGGAACGCAGTGGGCCACACCGACCATCGCGTCATCCACATTCGATCTGTGCTAACGTCCCCGGTTCTATGGATTTGGCGCCCCCCTTTGCGAAATGGTCACTTACCCAGGCTCATTTTTCTTCGTCGATTCTCTGCCGTCAAGCATCGGAGAACGGTGAATAGGCGATGCCAAGTAAAAAAAGCAGAGCTACTAAAAAGCGAAAAAATGAGGCTCGAAGTTAGGTTTTGAAATAGGAAGTAGGAGAGAGTGAGATAATTGCGAATGCTTAAGGAGATACGATTAGTTCTTCAGTGTCAACAAAGAGACTAAATTTATGTTACCCCACGGGTGTTCTGATTTATGTTAATTTATGTTGAATATTCGTATTGTCGATCCCAAAGTGCCAAATTTGTGGTAAATATTTTATTTATTGCATATTTATTAATGAAAACTGAAAAACTTGATCCTCAACCAGTCTGGAGTAGTCTCCGTCATATTCACAATGACAGTTTCACCATAAAAACGGACTAAAAAACGTTGCACCATATCTATCGGAATCTTATTTAAATAGCCCCGAATTACCTCAGCGGAATTAATATTATAGATAAAATTTTGCGTTTTGTGGCGACTCGTCTTGACGACGATTTCCAAGCAGAGCTACGTTATGCTCGTCAAACGAATCAGCTGTTATGCCCGACGTTGGCAAGTCTATGGGTGCTATTTCGTCATTATGATAACATTCAACCGGAAGTTGGAACCGTTTTATAACGTAGTGCTTGAAATACACGGGGAAGTTCGAATTTTCTATTTCTTACAATATCCATTATGTCCAATTTATCAAATTTCGGTTTTCCAACGACCTTTGTCGGATACGTGAGCAGCAAAACCGTGATCACCGCACTTCCGGTCGACCGTCTCCATAAGACGACGTGCTTCACTAGATCAAAGTGCTCGACTTTGCAATTTTATTACGAAAAAATTCAACAATCAATATAGCACAAATTTTTCCAAAAGCTGCATAACATATTCGTCAACATCATATCAAAATTTCAGTCCCGAAAATTGAATTCTTAATGATCGTACCTCCTTAAAGAAATCCTTCCATAAAAGTCAAATTATTAGTATGAATTAGCATTTTTTAAAATTATTGATTAAACTTTGTTCATTACCTTACGACTTCAACGTTATTAATTATTTGTAATTGATCTACGAATATTAATATTGAAACAAAAAAGCCCTTATAGTCCGTAATTACCCAATGCCATTCGGGTAAATATGGACACGTTTTGGGGTAATTTTAGGATGAACTGCACCAACTCTCCTTCTTGTATCTCGTTAAAAACTGACTTCTTACCACGCTCCGGATCAGTAATATCTTCTTCATATTTCCTAACTTGATCCAACTGCTTTGCTCTCGGAATATTATATTTTTTGTTTGTTTGTCTAAAACGTTATTCTTTGTTTTTTTTTTATCTTCCTTACAGGCATTTTTTAAGTTTCGAGGGTATATTTCTTCTAAGTCTTTCTTTTATATTTTCGAGGCATCTGAAATACAATAAAATCTCATAAAGTTTACGTTCAGTCGAAGGACTAAAGAACTAGGGGTAATTGCGGAGGTCCGGGATTACCCCACGCCGCATGTCCGTCATTGACCCAAACTGACTTCGACAATTAAAAAAATCAAAACTTATAGGTTAGGTTTAGTCGTATCATTTCATGTTTTATGATTTTACTGCTATATATAATCACTGTTCATAATCAAAGAAAGTATTTCGCTAGCACACATATATCTACGTAAACACAACATTCAAAATCATGAAAAAATGTAACAAATATCACTAAAATCTTAAATAAAACTTACTTTGAAATCCGTGCGCGGCCTCTCGTCCTGTTAACTTTCCGTGCACTAAAGATGGCGGACGTGCTCCTACACGCTCTAAATGAGCAATCGTTATGAATTTTCGCAGGCACGCGTATAACAAACGTCTTCATTAGTTGAACTAGAATTATTCAAGAATATTCAAACGTTTTCATCTTATAAACAAAAAACTGCAAACATTTTTGCTAAAAGACTAAACCTCCCCTTAGATCGTTCACTATTTTTTTTATTTTTCGATATTTCTTCTCAATTCTAGTTCGACTCATAAACAATATTGTACAAAGTAAAAATATATTAGATTTTTTTTGCTTCAGATTACCTGTCCAGGTGACTTAGGACTTCCGCAAGCGAAGAATATCATCGATGGCACATCGATATAGGGTAGTGAGGGGCATGTTGAGCTGTCGGGTAAGTTGGGTAATCGAAATATCGTTAAAACTAAGCACCGCACGCGGGTGTATCAAATGGTGGAATGAGAGGTATGGGGGAGGGGAACACATCACGTCATCCCCCATTGCCATGCGGCGCACGAGACGGTAAAACGCGACGTTTCAATATTTTTCCACCGAAAAGTAAAAAAAAAAAAAACGTGATTGAAAGATTTTCTTCTACCATTGTATGAGAAAAAATATTTCAAGTTCATTCCCGAGTCGAAAACTAAGGCCGAAAACTTTATTCGATTCGGCCGAAATTGTAAAAGTTGGCCTACGGTTGGCGACTTAGACCGAAAAAACGACGAATCTTTTAAAATCGCAATAATTCAGGCGACTTGTAAACCGGAACGTACCGAAAATGCGCCGGAAAAAAAAACGCCGGAACTTAGTTCCGGCGTGTTGATCGGCCTAACGGGTTGCAGGCTGAAAGTACGCCGAAAGTTGGGATTTCAGCTTACATCAGTCAGCGTTCTGCTCAGGCCGAAAATATGCCGATACTCATTTTTTCGGTCTACTGATCGACGTCGCAGGTTACAGGCTCCTCATTATCAATCGAACTCACAATAACAGTTCAACAATTGGCAGAATTCAGCTAATCAAAGCTCAAATTTTACACCACTTTAACTCCTAATTTTACATCACTTTAACTCCCAACTAATTTACTCAACGCTCTGTATAAATTCATTATTTTGAATACAAAAAAACACGGTGAAAAGGATCTTCTTTATTATCGTAGAGATTTAAGAAGGAGCAAGATCGAATTGCACTAATTATCACTCATTATATTACCAAATATTGATACTCGATGGGGAGACCGAAATTCCAGATTTCTGCGTGTTTTCGGCCCGAGCAAGCGGGCTGATGAAGAGGCCGAAATCGTAAGTTTCAGCGTATTTTTGGCCCGAGAAAGCAGGCTGACGGAGAAACCGAAATCCACAGTTCAGGCGTGTTTTCGGCCTGCAAAGCCTGGCCGGAATGGTTCGCTATTCCGGCCGGTTTTCGACCTGAATTCGGTCTAGACCGAAAACACGCTGGAAAATAAGACTTTTATTTTTCGACTCGGGTTGCAATTAATGTTAATGTTTCAAAATCTAACTAATTAACGAGCAATTGTTGGTTTATTACTTACCCCATTACGGCAGACTGTTAAAGAATTACAGAGCGATAATTTCCTGCTCAACATGCCCCTCCCAACCCTACGTGGCTTCTCCCACTCTCAGTACCATGTTTTGTCAAACTTTAAAAAAATATTATCATATTCAATAAAGACCGCTTATTGAACATACCAAATATCAACATTCTATATTTAATATTTTTTCGCATAAAAAATTGGTGTCTCCCTCAAAAAATATATTTCATTTTCTTCAAGGAGTTTCATGTGTACCATCGATAAATACGAGACCACAATATCATTCGAGTTAAATAGACTCGACTCGCAGTTTCGCGTTCAATTTACCAAAGTGAACAATGTTTCTTTTCCCATCTCAAAAAATATATACCCATCTAGTGTGTCATGGGTAGCGGACTCTTTACAAATGTGATCTTCCGATGAGAGAGAAAAAAGAAAAAAAAATTGTCGAAAAACAAGTTTCCATCGATTCTATATTTTGATAGATAGATTGTCGAGGGATAATGCGGTTCGATATCCATTGTCCTCGTGTGCATTGACCAAAACCCTCCAGGGATGAGCGTGTACATACAGGCCCCGTTGTGCGAAGCTTCCAAGAGGAGCAAGGGTCCTAAGAAGCCATCGGCTTTCAATAATTCATTGCCCGCGACCACAAAATCATCGCAACGGGCTCTCGAAGCATTGTCCCGTTTCTCATACCAAAAGTGCCCTCTCCCCCCCCCACCCCCCCCGGATAAATCACTATTTTGTATACGAACGATAAGAGCATCGGGGATAGCGAGCCTCCGTTTTCCTGCATTTTCGTGAGAGACGATCTTTTGTATCGGAATTATTGAGTTATCCGAGGCTGGCAGGAATCATTATTATTGAGGGGTCTGCGTACAATTGTAAATTTGAAAATAGGATTTTTTTTTGTAATTATATAATCTACAGTTTTAAGGGAGGCACACCCGAGTAGACGGCAAAAAAATTGGTGAATTTTGAGAATTATTATCTCAAAAACTATTTGTCCGATTTCATTCAAGTTTTTTTTATTCGAAAGGGGAGGGCCAATAATTACGTGAGGTATTTTTTTTTACTTAAATTTGGACCCCCTCCTCCCCCCTCCCTCCCTGGTGAGATTTGACGAGATGTAGAGGCACCTCCCTCCTCCCCCGCATGTAAGATTTTTCTTTAATGATGTAATAATTTTTGAATGATTACATTTGTTCGATATGTTCAGGTTCGATACGCACCGCTCACCATTCAGCGCAAAGTGCATTATTCTTCCGTCGAGTATTGTATTCGATTTTGCGGTATGTTGGTGCGTCATTGAAACGAAACACTGGGGAATTGCGTTGACGCGTTCGTGTAGAAGCCCTGGTAATTTCTGATGACGAGGCCTCGTTGTCTAGGGAACTCTCGGGACAAAACAGGATCGCGTGACGCATATGTTCATATATATATGAGGTATTCCAGCCCAAGTGTGTAAACCCGTGACCCTGACCCTTTCGGATTTCTTTGATTTTTTTTTCATATGATCGCATTGAGTCTAAAATACACCCTCGTAATTTTTTTAGATTTTTCTAAACATCCCTCATTGCAAAAAAAAATTTTTTTTTGAAAAAAAAAACGCCATTTTTTTTTAATCTAAAAAAATTCTGAAAAAGACGTGATAATATATAAAAATTATCAAGCTGTCACCCGTAGTGGGCAGATTTTTTTTTCTGTGTTTTACAAGCTATTCAAAATTCTAAAATTCCAAAAAAAAAACTCAAATAGCTCACCTTGAGCAGATACTGAATTATTTTGGTACTCAAATTAATTTCGTTGATGATTTTCGAATAATGCAATACGAATTATACACCTTAAAATGAGAATAATGCCTTCGTAGTGCCTGAATAATGCTCCACAACATGATATAGCGTCTGAGGTTCTTAATATGTTTTTTCAAAATAGGTATAAATAATTCTACTTGTCGGTAATTCCTATTTCATTATTCGAAAATTATCAACGAAATTAATTTGAGTACCAAAATAATTCAGTATCTGCTCAAGGTGAGCTATTTGAGATTTTTTTTGGAATTTGGAGAACGTTAATAGCTTGTAAAACACAGAAAAAAAAATCTGCCCACTACGGGTGATAGTTTGAAAATTTTTATATATTATCACGGTTTTTTCAGAATTTTTTTAGATTTAAAAAAAATGGCGTTTTTTAAAAAAAAAATTTTTTGAAATAAGGGATGTTTGGAAAAATCTAAAAAAATTATGATGGTGTATTTTAAACTCAATGCGATCATATGAAAAAAAATCAAAGAAATCCGAGAGGGTCAGGGTCACGGGTTTACACACTTGGGCTGGAATACCTCATATGTATGTGTGTGTGTGTGTGTGTATACATAAGTACAGTGATAAATTCGCGAGAGTGAGAGAGGAACGCGTGTTGAGGAAACATTCGTACACAACACGTACGTGAGGAACCCTTCCCCACAAACGTCACTCATCCACGAGTCCCACCGGTACGTAGAGAGAGAAGGAGCAAGAGAGAGAGAGAGAGGCCTATAATTCGTTCCGCACATGTGCGTAAATCTAATGGCATTGTAGATGTCGGGGGTGGTGAGTGAGACGGTTGCAGGCTTCGGGGGTTGGCGAGGAATAATATCATCGTCGGTCCTTCTGGTCCCTACTGTCGCTCTTAGGGTTCCCAATTTCGCATCGTACCGCCTTGAAATCTCGTGGCCGTCTCGTGCAGCACGCGCAATACCATCCCTCGCACGCTCGCCTTAATCTGTACGCATCCGAGACAAATCAGTTTAATCCGTGACAAGACGGCAGTGATTTTCTTTTTAAGGGCCAATTCTCTTTTGGCGCTTCTACGGGGTGGAAAAGTCCGAAAGTCTACGAAAAATTCAATCAGTGCTGGTCCTTCTTTATTGCTGTTATTGGTTTTTTGCCTTCTTTTTGAAAATATTTATGGACGTTGCGTGTACGGTGGAACGTTTTTTCTGTAGAACGAACTCAAGTGTTGCATTTCGGTGGTGTACGATTGAAAAAATATTCCGAGGATGGTCCTGCTGATCGTTTTTTTTTTTTCCCGCTATTTTGTGGGGGAATAAGAGAATCCGACGAATTTCACGAATCGGGAATAAAAGAGTCCATGGGCAAAATTGAGAGGCAAACAATTTTGGAAAATCAAACAAAGGGCGGAGGAGTTTTGCGGAAGAATTTGTGTGTCTCAGGGCAAAGCGCCAGGTGACGTAAACTTTCGTCTTCGATGTTCGCAGTTTCTTCATACATTTGGTATATAAAGGGTGTCTTAAAATGACCTGACATTTACATTTATTAATGAAACGTATTATTTATTTGAAAAGTACGAATATTTTGGCATTGAAAATGCTTTTAAAGATGTATATAGAGGACCTGATTTTGCGAGATGTCACACGAAACTAACGCTACCCCCACTCCACTGCCCCTGTGTTATAGCAGAGCTGGGGGGAGCTGCGACATGCTAAATGCTTGTGATTTGTTGAAAAATGTTGCATTACATGTAGAGTCATTTGTGGTTACAAGTTGTAAGTTTCAATTTTGGTGGGTAAGTTTTAAGATTACAATGTTGGTGGGTATGGGTTTGGTTTGGGCTTGTTTCGGTTTGTTTGGGTTTGTTTGGTTTGGGATAGGATGGATGGATAAATGGATGAGAATGTGAGAATGTGAGTGGGAGAGTGCGAGAGTGAGAGAGTGAGAGAGTGAGAGGTTGTGAGAGTGACAGAGTTAGAGAGTTAGACAGTGAGAGAGAGAGAGAGAGAGAGAGAGAGAGAGAGAGAGAGAGAGAGAGAGAGAGCAACTTATATTATTTGCATGTACCTTTTTTAACACCCGAAAAGATTACACTTCCAATGCCATGAAATAGTTGCACTTTGTGTAATATCCGTTGATTCTTATATATATATATATATATATAAGGCATAGTCCTGACTGACTAACTGAGTCATCATCACGTGAAATTCGGACAGGGCGTTGATTTTATATTGGAAGGATAGTTTAAGAAGGGCTTTCTCGAAATTCAACCCCTGAGGGGGTGAAAGGGCATGGCAAAGTTTGTATGGGAAATTATATTGCTGGCGTGTATCTATTTGAAAATTGGAACATATGTTTCTTATAAGGTGTAGAAGTAAACTGAAAAAGGATTTTTCAAAAATCTATTCTTAAGGGGGTGAAATGGGGTGTAAAAGTTTGTATGGGAAATTATATTTCTTGCGTGTATCAACCTTGAAACTTGAAATATACAGTGGGTGAAAAAAGTATTTGCACACCTCGTGTTTTTCAAATTATTCTGCGAAAAAAATTAAATACTTGAGCATTTTTTTTCGAAGAAGAATGCTAAAGTATTTAATTTTTTTTTTTCGTAGCATAATTTAGAAACCACAAGGTGTGCAAATACTTTTATACCCACTGTATGTTCCTTAGATGTTATAGAGATGCATTAAAAAAGGATATTTCGAAAATCAACTCTTGAAGGGGGTGAAATGGGGTGTAAAAGATTGCATGGAAAACTTTCCTTGCGTGTATCAACTTGAAATTCGGTATAAATATTCTTCAAAAAAAAAATAATAAAACGCATATTTATGATTTTTAAAAAACCCCTAATGCGGGGTTCTACTTCTAATGAAGTTTTCATGGGTTAAATTCTACGCGGGCGAAGCCGCTGGCGGAAGCTAGATTCAATATAAGGTACAAATGTGGAGGTTATGTGTGGAACACAATATCCGACGAATGACCGCCTCGTCCCTGTTTGCAAACGTTCCCTCTTTTGATGAAATTTTCAATAACCTTTTTGGCATAATTGCGGATTAATTTCATTAACGGTGCGTCCAATTGCTTCCTTGTGCTCCGGAATGGTCTGCGAATCATTGGCATTATACTTTTCCTTTCAGAAAACCCCAAAGAACGAAGTCCAATGTCGTCGATTCGCACGATCTTGATGGCCAATTGAAATCGCCGTGGCGCGAGATAACACGATCATGGAACTTCGTTTGCTTGTTTGTTTCGGTTTCTATGCGTTGCTTGATCGTATAATTCTCCATGACTAAATCTCAATACTTCCTGATACCAGTTGTCAAAGATTAGTCTCAATGTTCGGAAAAAAAGAAATGGCGTGCAATTTAAAATGTCAGGTCATTTTGAGACACCCTTTGTTTTCTTCAATTCTCTCTCTCTCTCTCTATCTCTTTTCCTTTTTTTCTTTTTCGTAATCTCGTAAAATTGAGGATGCTCTCGTCGAGGGTTCGTTTAAATTCCTGCGGGTCTCCCAGTGAGAGGACGACGAAGCTCCTCTATATTTCGCTCAAAGCGCTCCCGTGGCTGCGATTACGACGGAAACTTTCGAGGCCTCTCTTTCTCTTGCTTCGTGGACGCATTCCATATGTATATATATATATGAGGAAGATGATGTTGAGGACATTCGACCTCGAGGATCTTTCCCAAAAGAGGTTAACGGGCTGATAGTCAACGTCACATAGATATGACGGGTTCAAAATAGGCCTGGTGAATCCCAAATGTCACATAATCGTCGAGTCTTATCCGTCGAGAGGAAAATATGTCAACCAGATTTGTTGTACAGTTTTATTGTACAGCTGCTCTCACTATGACGAAGCTCTCTCCTTCTGTCTTTTCTCAACCTAACTATTTCATTCCCTCTATCTTAATTCCTGCTGTAGATTTTGTCTAAAACACAAACTTTGTGCCACCAGACAGTACAGCTTTGCATAAGCTCTAGCACGGTTCTTAAGCACGTTCCACGCTTTATAATAATTCATACGGCCTTCAATGATATATATATATAGTGTGCGTGTCTTGACGAAATATCAAGAAGAATGCGAAATTGAGGATTTTTGGAGCATCTGTATAAATAAGTAAATAAATAAATAAATAAATAAATAAATAAATAAATATATATATATAAATATATACATATGTTATATATGAGGTATTCCAGCCCAAGTGTGTAAACCCGTGACCCTGACCCTCTCGGATTTCTTTGATTTTTTTTCATATGATCGCATTGAGTCTAAAATACACCCTCATAATTTTTTTAGATTTTTCCAAACATCCCTTATTTCAAAAAAAAAATTTAAAAAAACGCCATTTTTTTTAAATCTAAAAAAATTCTGAAAAAACCGTGATAATATATAAAAATTTTCAAACTATCACCCGTAGTGGGCAGATTTTTTTTTCTGTGTTTTACAAGCTATTAACGTTCTCCAAATTCCATAAAAATCTCAAATAGCTCACCTTGAGCAGATACTGAATTATTTTGGTACTCAAATTAATTTCGTTGATGATTTCCGAATAATGAAATAGGAATTACCGACAAGTAGAATTATTTATACCTATTTTGAAAAAAACATATTAAGAACCCCAGACGCTATATCATGTTGTGGAGCATTATTCAGGCAATACGAAGGCATTATTCTCATTTTAAGGTTTATAATTCGTATTGCATTATTCGAAAATCATCAACGAAATTAATTTGAGTACCAAAATAATTCAGTATCTGCTCAAGGTGAGCTATTTGAGATTTTTTTTGAATTTTGGAATTTTGAATATCTTGTAAAACACAGAAAAAAAAATCTGCCCACTACGGGTGATAGCTTGGAATTTTTTATATATTATCACGGTTTTTTTAGAATTTTTTTAGATTAAAAAAAATGGCGTTTTTTTTTTTCAAAAAAAAATTTTTTTTGCAATGAGGGATGTTTAGAAAAATCTAAAAAAATTATGAGGGTGTATTTTAGACTCAATGCGATCATATGAAAAAAATCAAAGAAATCCGAGAGGGTCAGGGTCACGGGTTTACACACTTGGGCTGGAATACCTCATATATAGTCTTGGCCAAAAGTATTACGCACCCTGTACATTTTCTATTTGGACAAAAAATCGAATATCTCGGCGAAAAAAAAATCGATTTCGTTTTCGTTTTTAAGTACATTTTTTATGTACTATTTAAAATATTAATATTTTATAGGGGTGCCTAATCCTTTTGGCCAAGGCTTTACGTACATTTTCTCCTCTCGATATTTTCATTAAAACATCTTTGGTTCAAAGTAACGGCAATAAATTAATGAGACAAATCGTCGACTATCAACCAAATATAGCGATACAAAGGAAATTTGGAAAAAAAATCTTTAAAAAATGTAGAGACTCCGAAATAACAAAATAGAACTCTTTACTCCTTAGACTAATTATTCCAAACCTTATAGTTTTCAAGTTACGCCGCACGATACCGACTTTTCGGAAACCTGCCGTTTTTTTTTTTCAAGAAAAAAACCAAATAACTCTGCGAAAAAAAATCGCAAATTAAAAAAAAACCGAAACTAAAGCTAACGGTGTCCTTTTCAAAGATTTTAACACTAAATTGTGAGATTACTATTTTTCAAAGTACATTTGTCAAATTGTTTGTTATTACAGAGCAACTTGAAATGTTCAATTGCTGAGCACGATGGCGAATCGAGGTGGAAGGACTTTCGTCAACGCTTGCACCGGCACGGGAATGGCCACTGCTTTTTGCCGTCAGAATTGAAACACTAACCTCAAATTTTGTGATTAAATTCACCACAGTGTTGCGAGATGGTGCATTAAAATGACCAAAAAAATGCGTGGACTTTTCGAAGCGTCTCTGCAAAATTTTCACCATTTTTTGTAGCGAGTTTTCATAATATGTATGCGTTGCTCGATCGTGTAATTCTCCATGACTAAACCTCAAAACTTGTAACAATAATGTTATCATAATGTTCAACAAATACATATATTTTGACGATACAAAGCTTTTGTTATTGAATTTATTATTTTTAACGTTTTAACGTGTACACGGAGAGAATTAAATGTTAAAAATTACCGTGCAGTAAACGGTAACCAGATGACAACCCTGAAACTTCGCTTATTATTACTGAGTAAAACAAAGATTTTCACGAAAATAAAATAAAATTTCTTCTTCAGATAGAAAATTTTACCAGATTTTCTAGTAAATTTTCATGTGTAACAAAATACGCAAAACTTAAATTTAAAAAATATATAATATCAGGGAAATTTTACTGTGCATTTTATTATTTGATGCCTTTCAAAAAAGTCTATAAAAAAGTATCGTCTTTATAACGGTTATTTTAAGATTTATTATAAAATTTAATGAGTGTTATAGGAAAATGTATTGTGCTCTCGGTAAAATTATCGTGCGCGCTACCCTTCTTGTATAGTAAAATTTTACCTACGTATTTGAAATTTTCTGTAACGTGAGTTAAAAAAAACTTGTCGCATACGAATTATTATGCGTTTCTCACTTGTCACCACATTGAAATATATCACGGTAATTTTTACCGTGAAATTCACGACAAAAATTACTTTTTAATTCTCTCCGTGTACAAGAAAATAACACATGTAAGTGTGTTGTTCGAACGCATCCATCCGTGTTATTTTTACACCATTATTTTTCACACACGTTAAAATGTGTAAAAAGTACAGCCGTTTACACACCTCAAGTGTGCAAAACCAATACACTTGTTTTTGCAGTGTGGACGTCCTCAAAAACCACTTGGATGACTTCTTTGCGCAAAGATATCAGGACTTTTATGAAAGAGGGATAATGACGCTCGTGGAAAGATGGCAGAGAGTCATTGAACAGAATGGAACATGTGTAGTTGATTACAATCGCCTTTTTTGGTAAATATTTTGCGTTTGAAATGTACTCGATTTCTGCTATAGAATTATGTCTAGACCCAATATGTTGTTTGTACCAACCACGCGTTATGCTTTTCGCGAACCGAGATCAAAATTTCGATGCAGAACACGCAAGGATTTTTACGAGACGCCCAATACGCGAACATTTTTTGTGCTGTCATATTTTTTCTTATTTCGTGGACAATCGACGAAACGCGGTTGAAATTTTGCATTAAATTTCCCACTTCCTGAGCTTATCGATTCATCAGTAATTTTGCAAGTCTAAAAGGGTAGAAATCGCGAAGAGGCGGGGCTGGAGCAGGGGAGGGGGGGGGGGGGGGGCGTGAGGACAACAAAATGTTTTGTTGAAATTCGTAGGCCTGAAGACTTCGGAGGTTCGAAGATTACGTGAATTTGCGAGTACTCAGCGCGAGATTCATCCTCGCCCAACTTTTGCCTTAATCTTTTTACCACATTATAAGAGCAGTGCCGAAAAAGTTTGTAGCCGTTGAAGAAGTGGAAAGCGACGGGACGAAAAGTCCTATTTTTCTCGTCTCAACCCTTGCGTCGGTGGGGAACACGGACAGAATTTTCAAAAACTCGAATTATTTCTTTCCTTCGAGTGCGTCGTCGTAAATAAAATTATATATATATATATATATATATATATATATATATATATATATAACAGAAGTATTGATGGGATTCGGCGATTTTGTCTCGAAACGCCCCATATGTGCGCCGTGCATTTGGTTGCGTATACATTGCCCCATAAATATTTAGCCGCAGATAAAAAAGATATATATATATATATATATATATATACAATATATACACATGAATATATCGACTGGTTCATTGCATTTAAAGAATTCATAACACACGCCACAGTGTGGCCCCTCACACATTCGGTATACGCATTGGTTACCTCTCCAGTGAGCACGCGTTCGAAAAGCTCCGAATACATGATATTTCCAGACTCTATACATAAAAATTCATGTGGGATGCATGAGCCAGTCCGAAAGCTGTGCATTTTGTGCACGCAACTTTCGTTTCTCGAATTTCCTCCCAACCCTAAGAATAAATATAAAAAAATCGATGTGATGTACATTTTACGGTCTGTAAAATATATACTTATATATATATTTAGTATGTATTCAATCAAAGATTTGCCAATAAAAAAAATAAAGCTTTGCTGAGATAAAAATCTCAGGGAGCTACCCTTTTTCACTTTATCCTTCCTTTCTTGCTTTCCCATAGTAGTAGTTTTTGTTTCCATTATTTTATACCATTTAAGGGTAAACCCCTATTATATTATATTACATTATATTATATTATATTGTATTGTATTGTATTGTATTGTATTGTATTGTATTGTATTGTATTGCATTGCATTGCATTGCATTGCATTGCATTGCATTGCATTGCATTGCATTGCATTGCATTGTATTGCATTGTATTGTATTGTATTGTATTGCATTGCATAGCATTGCATTGCATTGCATTGCATTGCATTGCATTGTATTGCATTGCATTGCATTGCATTGCAATTGCATTGCATTGCATTGCATTGCATTGCATTGCATTGCATTGCATTGCATTGCATTGCATTGCATTGCATTGCATTGCATTGCATTACATTGCATTGCATTGCAATTGCATTGCATTGCATTGCAATTACATTGCATTGCATTGCATTGCATTGCATTGCATTGCATTGCATTGCAATTGCATTGCATTGCATTGCATTGCATGTCATTGCAATTGCATTGCATTGCATTGCATTGCATTGCAATTGCATTGCATTGCATTGCATTGCATTGCATTGCATTGCATGTCATTGCAATTGCATTGCATTGCATTGCATTGCAATTGCATTGCATTGCATTGCATTGCATTGCATTGCATTGCATTGCATTGCATTGCAATTGCATTGCATTGCATTGCATTGCATTGCAATTGCATTGCATTGCATTGCAATTGCATTGCATTGCATTGCATTGCATTGCAATTGCATTGCATTGCATTGCATTGCATTGCATTGCATTGCATTGCATTTTGACGATATTTTCAATAACATTTTGGCATAATTACGAACTAATTTCATTGATGGTGCGTCCAAATGCTTCCTTGAGCTCCGAAATGGTCTGTGGACCATTGGCATACACTTCTCCTTTCAGAAAATCCTCAAAGAAAGAAGTCCAATGTCGTCAAATCGCACGATCTTGGTGGCCAATTCGCATCGCCGCGGCGCGAGATAACACGACCATGAAACTTCGTCTGCAATAACTGCATTGTTTCGCAGTGAATTTTCACAATTTCTATGCGTTGCTAAACCTCGATACTTCCTGATACTAGTTGTCAAAGATCAGTACTCTATGTTTGGCAGAAAAAAAAATTTCGCCCAACTCAAAATATCTGCTCGAAAAAAATTAAAGTATGGGTGGTAAACTTTTTAAAATTCTTGTCTCTTTTCTTTTTGTGTCGCAGAACACTGATTTACGTACAACTAAGAAAAAACAGATCACAAAACGGGACGCTGGGGATAAAAATTAATAACGTACAAGCGCAAAAAACGTATAAGTGAAATACGTAGAAATGAAACTTTATTAGATTCGTTATAGGCGGAATTTGCCGAGGCCAGAGAAATATGACGTATAAATGATAAAAACTTATAAGTGCGAAACGTATAAGGGAGGTTTCGCTGTATTATATTATATTACATTGTTTTATATAACAATATTATATTGTTATTGTTATTTATTATAATAGACTTATTGCCCCGGCACCTACTTCCTCAGTATGAACAATAACAACAAAAAAAAACAAAAAAACTCATGATTATTATTACTAAATTGCTTATTATAATAAATATCATTATTTGCTTATTTAGTCTTAAGTGCTAATTTTATAGAGATTTTCTTTTATTTGCCTCATTGTATAGCAAGGTATAATAAATGTATCGATTAATCAACTGGTTAATCGTTCTCTCTCTCTCTCTCTCTCTCTCTCTCTCTCTCTCTCTCTCTCTCTCTCGTTCTCTCTCCCCCTCTGTCTTTAAATATATATTTGATACTAATCCCCTCGGTCAATCGATCGCTCGCGTTATTTTTCGAGGACCAAGACGTTTTCAATGGCACGCAGTTATTACATTTTTCTTTACTTCCATAATACGAAAAAGTTTCGTCGAGCACCAAATATTTTTACGGCTATTGTCGACACTTTTAAATCTTAGCCTCTCGAATTTTCCAACGGGGTACATTCGAGTTTTCCTTCTCTATCTCCATCCCCCTTGTGGCCCTGTTGCCTCGCCCTCTTCTTGTTTATCTTATTGCTGACTATTTCGAGAGTCTCTCGATGGCGCGTTACGCCGGTGAATTTTGCTCCCATATAAATTCACGTTATTTCGTGTATATACCAAGGAGGGTAGTAAATCGGAGATCGAGGCGAAATTCGCGTCTTTCCTCGATTCATTAATTCTCAATCCTTCTGATGGTCCCACGCGTCCCATCCCCCGCTCCTCACACAATATGTACGATTCCGAGAAAACCCTTCCGCTCGGGGCTTATCATTGCGAAACAAGTTTGCTTCGAAATTCCTCGCGTTCCTCGTTTGCCGGTACAGAAAATAATTTGTGCAGAAGGACTTGGAAATTTTCACGTCATAGCCATTATGAATATACGACGTGGAAATCGTTGGCTGCGTATACGGGCTGCTCCAATCTTCCTCACGATCAGTCAGGTCCGCTTTTCAAATTTGCACGGACATTTTTTTTTGTCGATCCAACATTCGAGCTAAATTAAGGCCCCACACGACGGTAAAAAAAAAATTTTTGTCATTTTTTTTTTCTTCATTTTCTGAAAGATACATTTGTTCAGAATGCTCTTACCAAATTTGTTAAAGAAATTTCTAAAATTGGCGGAGATACAGCATTTTATGTGAAACCGTTCGAAGCGCACGATCGCACCGAGCGGCAGATGTGCGGCAATAAAACCGATATACGTGGACCTTACTAAAGACGAGCTTCTTCAACGATGTTTAGGCGCTTTTCACCACAATAACAACGAGTGTTCGAACTCCCTTATATGGAAATTTGCGCCAAAGACATCATGGAGCGGCAGACCCACAGTTGAAACTGCCGCTAATATTGCTTCAATACTTTTTAACAATGGTCATATTAGCCTCATAAATGTATTGGAGATATTAAACATAAAAATTGGTGAAACACTCTACCAATATTGTCAAAACATCGACGAGAAGCGAATATGCGAAGCCGAGCACGAAGCCGAAAAAAGCACGTATGAGGGTCGTCTGCGTGCAAAACATGAAAAAAAAGATGAGTCTCTGGATGCTGAGGAGCTGTTGTATGGTCCAGGAATAGCTGACTAACGGTGAGAAAAAAAAGAGACAAATAAAAAATTTAGTTTGTATGTTGAATTATCCTTCAGCAAAACTTGGAACGCGTTTTTCTCGAAACTACGTTTTTCAACCTGGTTGACAACATATTAATAGTAGATTGTGTACCAAGGTGACAAAAATGGGTCTGTTACCACGAGCGCGATGTTTTCAGTACGAGTCGTAGACGAGCGCGCGAGGCGAAGTCGAGTACTGCAAACATCGCGCGATGTTTTCCGACTTTTGTATTGTTAAATACATATGTCTGCAAGCATGTGCCGTAGCTGTATTGCATATGTAAGGTGGCACATTGAAGCTGTATCGCACGCGCAGCGCTGCTTAGTTTTGAAATGTATCAGCATATACACAAATGCGTCGTACGTTGATTCATAGACGTCTTTTGATTTTGATGGCAATATTTCGTGTGTCGTCTTTGTCGCGGCTTCCTTTAGATCTGGCGGCGTGTATTCGAGCCACTCATTGGTGCTATGTTTTTCAATATCACTCATTGTTTATTCATTTTTTTTTATTAATGATTTATGTCGCAGCGAGATCGACGATGCTTTGTTGCGGTGTCACGTGAAAGTGAAATTGTGTTTCTTCCCGAAAATAACGCCGCGGCGTACACAATAATTCCTCGAAATAACGACTGAGGGCAGCGCCTAACGGCCGACAGCTGTTGTACAGCGATTTTTCACAATGTTTAAATCCTAGGACGTAAAATACCACTTTTACGTACCGCTTCCACGTACGAAAAAGCGAGAAAAATATAGTTGTGCTATATGATAGTTATTTCGTGCTATTACAACCACAAACAAAAAAGTTATGACGATTTAAATGCAAAGTTTCGGGTAATTAAAAAAAAAAACGAAAAAAAAAATTTTATCTCAATTACCGTGATACTTAGGCCATAGGGTCTATGGATGAAAAAACTAGCAAATGATCCCCCCAATCCCTAAACAAATTGTGTCGGTCCACGCGCCAAACACCCTGTATATGTAAATGTACGTAAATATATTCAAGATTGATTTCGCTCGGAATTTCTGGAAAATTTATAGCACCGCTCGAGAGACAATTTAAATTATAAATTTGAGTGAATAATATCGGCGACTTTGAGAAAAAAATTAATAAAAAGAAACGTTTGTTAATTAAATGCAATTGAATTTGAAATGGAACGGCGTGTGCGCTCGTATTATAAAATATAGAATTGGCGGCACGATTAAACAGCATTCCTTAGTTCTCCTCCATCCCGCGCATTGTTCCTCATTTCCTTAATCTAAATTCCATTTACACTTGATGGAACATCTCGAGGACTTAATTACTAGGCGTGTCGGGTTTAATAATCCACTAAGTCTCGGGCTATTCTCCGCCTTTGTCTCGCCTTTGTTGCAAAAACGAGAATGCGTTTGCCGTGCGTAATGTATGGCGCGCGCGCGCACACACACACACACACACACACACACACATGCACACATCGTCTTTTGAATTCACAATCCACCCTCGGTGTTTCCTCTTTTTGGCATCCTCCCGAAGGAACTTTCCTTTTGGTGGACATTTTTTTGTTTTCCGGCAAAACTAATTTTCCTAGGGTTGTTTGCCGTTTTTTTTTGTTTACGGTGACGGAAATGTTTTTGCGGAAATTCGATGTAGCCAGCGAAGCTGATGTTATCCAATATTCTTTGTCTCGTCCCCCGTTTTTCTCTGCCCTGCTACGCCAATTTCAGCATCTGGATCTCAATCCAGTAACGTTCCTACCCCTCCAGGGCCATAAATATTCGCAGGTTCGATTTCGCACGTCGAAAGGCTCGCGCACATACTTGCATAGACCCCCTCCCACACACACACACACACACACACGAGAAACAAAAGAGGTATGGATATAGTGGGGCGCACTTCCGCTTTCGTCCTTAATCAATTCTAAAATCGCGGTAGCGTAGTTTTTGCCCTTATTACTACGTGGGAAATGATTGTATAGAGATAATTTAAAAAAAAAACGCATTTTGAACCTTGAAGCCTCTAGTTTTTTTTATTTTTTATCAACATTTTTTGTTCAGCCATGGTTATGGCGCAATCAAAAGAAATATCGCAAAACAAAATAGTTCGAAATTTCTCGTCGACTTTAACCCTTCGTGGTCACCCTGGGTAGAATCGAGCCGTCGATCAATTTTTAGCGTAAATATATAATAGTACCCGGCTTCCAATGGGACTGTATTCACCATCTTACCTCGAGTTTGAAGTATCCTCATACCATAACATTTACCCTCTGCCCATGTCGGAATAAATACTTTTTTTTGCAAGGCGCACTATCCTACTATTTTTTTCACAAAAGTAGCATATTCAAGGAGTATCACGTCCAAATTTTAGGCAAAAATGTTGGAAATTCACGAAACTATGATTTTTTGAGCGAAAAAGTGCATTTTTTTGCGTTTTCACCTCTTTATGATTTTTTTTTAACATGTCACCATTTTATTTCTTATAAATAAATTTTTTGTACATCATCTAGAAAGTTCAAAGCATGTTCCGTAATTTTTTGAACCACTTCGGACGGATAGTTTGGTCACAATATTTTTTTGAAAACTGACTGGGTAGAATCGACCCAAGTATGACCACCCCGATTGAATTTGGAAGTGTGACCGCGAAGGGTTAAGGTAGTACTCTCGTAGTATTGTGGTAGTCACGTTGAAAAGTTTATTCTCCGCTCAATCGATGAAAGCTTCGAAATGTTGTGAAATATCCTTATAATGTAGTTTGTACATCTTATCGAGATGTAAAAACATATAAAGTAATGTTGAAAACGTCTAATATAATGTTTAGAGTTCCAAAAATAACAACGTTCCCTCCATCACCTAACCCTCACTTTTGTATCGGACTATTCATTCCGGCTACTTATACGTAGATACTCTGCGTATACGGATATGCACACACTAGCTGTAGTCCAGCGAGCGCGGAGATCGTGGCAACGTCGCAAGCTCAGCGAATTTTTGTCGTGATATTTGGCGCTAGCGTCGCTAGACGTTGCTGAATTTAAATCGCTATATCTCTGAAACTAGACGGTCAAAATTCATGATTGTTTTTTTATCCACTTCGTCATATGTTCCTCTGTAATTGAGAATTAAAAAAAAAATCTGTAGAAAAGTTTCGCAGCTATTGCGTGAAATGTGAAATTTTCCACTGCTCCCCATAAGAACACGTGTAAAACCGTGAAATCTTTTATTGCCAATATCTCGAATACACAACGGTGAATCCTTTTGAAATTTTGTAGTAATCACTTAATAATGTCCTGAATGGGCCCTCAAAATAAATAAAAAATCTATAAAAAATCGCATTGGCGAGACTACTACGTTGAGAGTGTCCCTAGACTCGGGAAAATTTTTCCCCATTATGCCAATGTAAAGATCAGTAAACTTGATCATTTAGCTTCAATTTGATTTTTGAACGGACTCTATATGATCATTTCCCATATAGTTATAGCGGCTTCAAAATCAGTAAAAAGTGTTTAAAGTTTCGAACTACAAAAACTCAATGTTTTCAGTGACTTACCGATTAATCAGCGATTATAGGGCTAATTCTTGAGTTGTGTAACTAACATTTTACGTAAAAAAAAACAATTTTTTTATGATGCTACATGTATTGCCCTCCTTAATAAATCATAGTCAGTTACGCCCTTCCGTGGGCTTGGATTCAATATATGCGGATAGGACAAACCCACGAGGGTACGTACATATATATATGGATGTGTGGGTGTGTGTGTGAGTATATACTTGTGGAAATTCGTATTTTGTGCCCTGCCGAGTAGTGCATACTATATATAATCTTGAGCTATCTCGACCCTTTATTACCCTGGCATACCTATGGAAAGCCACAGGGGATTCTGCAAGGGAGATTCTCGTGCCAAGCGAATAAGCGGCGAGAGTGAAGGAGATGGAGAGAGAAAGAGAGAGAGAGAGAGAGAAAGAGCGAGAGAGAAAGGCAGGGATGATTCCGAAGGAAAACCACTGAGATCTGCGCTTCTCGTCCCACGCACACGCTTTCCATTCCTTCGCACATCTCAACTCTGTATCTAACTGGGCTATCTTTCTCCCTACGTATGTGTGTTTCTCTCGCTGGTTTCACTTTATCAGCCACTTTCTCTCTCTCTCTCTCTCTCTCTCTCTCTCTCTCTCTCTCTCTGTCTCCTTATCTCTCTCTCTCTCTCTCTCTCTCTCTCTCTCTCTCTCTCTCTCTCTCTCTCTCTCCTTTTCTCTCTCTTTGGTGTTTCCTCTAGTTTCGTCTCTTTTTCCCAGTATCTTCTTCTCCTCTTAAGGAGTCACACCACCTGGAGATTTTTCAAAAAATCATTTTTTTTTGCCAGATTTATTATCGTACTTGTAAGGATATTTTAAGCGTTCAAACATGTCAAAATTTCAATGATTACCGGAGTTATAGCTATTTGATGTGAGCGCGGCAGTTCAAATTCTGTAATACTATGTAAGTTTTAAACTTCCGCCGATTTTGAAATACCCGCTGGTTGATGCTTGACTGTGAGTGGCTCACTCGATAGAGCCAGTTAACGCGGTGTCGCCACGTTTAACCTACAAGTTTCGTTAATGTCCGCACTGACAGAAAAGCTCTGGTGATATTAACTAGATGCGTCTATTTGATTTTTATATTTAAATTAACTAGATTTTTCGTGAAATCGAATTTTTCCTATTGCATTCCCTTATTGAAATGATTTATTTCGAATATATTTATTCATTCAAATCAAGATCTATTTAATATCGTCTGATAAACAAATATTTTATTTATTCCTAATAAATCTGTGATCCGGTTTCGTCTGTTCAAAAAAACAGTTCAGTCGAATCCACCAAATGTATCTAATTCATTTTTTAAGATTTAAATTAAATAGAATTTTCGTAGAGTCAAACTTTATTCTATTCGATTGAATTAATGATTTGTCTTTATTGCAACGAATACTTTCTTATTTGATTCATGCTATTGACCAACTTTTGGGTTCATGCTGATAAAAAGATTTTTGATAAAAAAAATATCTCCCATACGTTCAAAGAAAGAATGTGCTTGATTCTAATCTTCATTTTTAAAATTTAAGTACATTTAATATTTGACAAGAATAGCTGGAACAAATGAAAAAATATATTTGAAACAAATAGGATTGTAGTAGGCCGTGAGACAAGGAAAAACTTATTTGATTTAAATAGATGCTATTAAAATTAATTTTTTTTTTGCAGTGCGAAAACAAACAGCTCGAGATCACAATTCACATCTTTTTAAGAGTGTTATCAATGAACGGAGTAGAGGAACCTACTTGATTATCCAATACGATATTCTCAACACTATAATCACGGTTCGCTCAGTTTTTTAAATCAAAATCTTGGTATTATTTTCGTCCATACAGGCCTATAACTAGTGATTACGAGGTGTCATGTGTATTACCAAATGGACAAAGCCTCAACTTGAACTCGAAAAATCTCCGAAAATATGCTGTGAAACCGATTAATTTTTGGACAGTTAATGTATCCTACACTGCAACATTTTTTTTTTTAATTTAAATAGGATCTATTTAAATCAAACAGGATTTTTCCTTGTCTCGTGGCCTACTACGACCCTAATTGTTTCAAATATTTATCTGTTCAAGCTATTCTTTTTAAATATTAAATATATTCAAATTAAATAAATAAACACTAGATTCAAATTAAATAAATCAAGATAAAATACGAGATATCGCATGAATACGAGAAACGGATATGGGTTCATGACCTAAAAGTGCGGTGAAAAAAGTTAAATTATTTTTCTGTTTTTTTCACTAACAAGGCTGTTATTTGGAAAAAAAATTATCATCGTGCCTTTTATTAATAAGCACGACTTATGTATAGAAAGACTAACATTTTTCCTCAACTGCAGAACGTTACAAGAGTCTTCTAATCAAAACAAAGCCATGAGTTTCTTGAGACACTGAATCGAATACCATTTTTTCGTCTGTCTCGTTTGTCTTATACCTCATATCATGCTACCAGATGAAACCAAATCACGAATTTATTAGGAATAAATAAAATATATATTTATTGGAGATATTCAATAGATCTTGATTTAAATAAATAAAGATATTTGAAATAAACAATTTTAATAATGGCATGCAATAGGAAAAATATGATGTCACGAAAAATCTAGTTAATTAAAAAAAAAACAAATAGAAGCATCTAGTTAATATCAAAAGAATTTTTCTGTCAGTGTAAATTAATCTCTACAAGCATTTTGATTTTGCTGTCGAAACTCTTTAATTCTACTCTCAGTCTTCTCTTCTCGCATTCTATTCTTTCTTCTCCTATTGGGTTTGCTCCCGCTTCGGCTCGATCGCCCACACTCTCGGACTCTGAAACTTTGTTCTCCGGAGAAATTCCCCGAAGCGCCATCTTCATATTTGATGCCGTCTCGTCCACTCGGCTAATGCTCCTCGCTGGGAACTTGGCGGCTATGTACATGCCTTGCACGTACTCGTGTATACATATATTTGTAGAGATCCATACATAAGCCCCCACGATGACTGAGAGACCGCGAAATAGAGCTCGCGATTGTCGAGAAACCCTTGCGAACGATGACTCTCCTAAGATATTTTTAGAAAAAGTTGATTTTAAAGATAATCGACTTCGAGGACCACGACTATACTAGCCTATTGTACACACACTTTATATTACGCAAGCCCCGATAAGCTTGCGCCCGATAATAAGGCCCTATTGGAACTTGCCGTATAACTGCTTCAGCATTCCATCAACGCACATAACTATCTATATCCTACGTGGAAATTTTAATTCAGCAGCATATTATCTTTGAAGTTTTTCCATTTTTGAAAGATGTCGTGGATTGTGACGAAAAAAAAAAAAAAACGTTATCCAACTCGGATGCGTGTTAGAAGATTCCGCTGTATTTGGAAATCTCAAAACACAGTACAAAATGTGTCATGATCGTGCTAACAGAATATGTATAACCTAAAAATATATATTGCCGTTTAATGTTTAAATTCCTAAAAACAATTGTTTTCCACCAATTTCATGTCCCAAAAACGCGAATTAATAATTGACGAGGGGTTTAAATTAAAGGAGCGTATATTTTCCTCTATTTCCATCAAACGATTTTGAGCAAGCCGTGGGATAAGTAATTAATAATGCCAAGGATTGGAAGGAAACCGCGCGGTTCGCAACAAAAACACTTGAACATAGAACATAAATGGAACATTATTCATAATTATTTCTATACTATTAGTAATTAATTAAATTATAACCTTTTTTTAAAAACTTTCCTTTAATAGAAAATATATTGACAAATACATGCCAGGCCTATATTGTAGAGTGTGTATGTGTACGAGGATGTATGTGTACTGGCTAGGTAAGGCATCATTACAAACGCTTGGTCAGGCAACCTGATGACGGCCTGATCGGGCAACCAAATAAGGCCCATATGTGACAGAACGTTACACTTTCTAGCAGATAGCTATCGGGTTCCCTTATAAGTGCCCTACCAGGGCAGTGGAGCAACCTGAAAGCATCCTGTATCGGACCCTGTCGAAATTTCTACGTGGGTAGTGGTGACGTAGTTGCATCACCCGAGTATAATTGCAGCACAGTATAATTTACATAACCTCGTTTCATCAATTTTATTTTGAAAGTAATCGATGTAAACTTTGTATTCATTAAGGGGTAACGTGGGTGTTGAAGGTAAAAAAGCATATTTTCTCTAAAAAAAAAAATATAATATATAAATTATTTTATTCAAAATTTTAAGCACATAAAAGAGGAACATTTCAAAAATATTAAAAAAAAAAAATCATCCAGAAATTTGGGAAATTCAGCCGGTGGGACTGGGTCGATTTCGCGCTCTAACCCTACTTGGAGGTTCAAGCCGACAGGGGCCATACATTTGAAGAACCCGACTTTTGACGTTTCTAGCGCGCCATCGATTGTTTATAGTAGCTTTGCCCCGAAGTGCACAAACGGTGCACTTCAGGCTGAAACGCTGAGCGTTTCCCATGTTAACGCTTTCCCCAAAAGGACGTATATAGTAATGCTTACGATGCGACCGAATAATTTTATTCCTCCAAGAAAACCGACGAGTCTGGAACATTCTAAAGTGTTGAAGAATTTTTGTGGTAAAAAAGTCGCTCGGCAATTCGGCCGAATATTACGAGATCTCAAGTTTGAGTAGACGGATCGAAAAATGACCCGAACAAAATCGATAGGAAAAAATAATATTTCATTGGTAAAATGCCATTAGATTTTCGATTCGTCTCCGCGTTTTCGGGTAATGTCGATTCTAAGTTAAAAAGTCGTCTGCTAAAGCCTATCTTGGTGTATAAAGAGGCGCGGCGTGTCGTTGTCTACCATGCGTTTTTTTTACTACTTGGCGTCGGGACGCTGCTGCGTCTCTTGATCCGTGGGTATCTACTATCCCGATCTGCCATACCGACGGAGTCGGGGTATCGTTCCGTTTTAATACGTGTTTAAAATTTAAAAAATGTGATTACAATGCATGCACTGTGTGTTATTTGGATGTGTTACAACTGACCTCTAGCCCTGTTACGACCGCCCCTGGTATGGGTACGCTTGTACCCAAACAGCGGCACATGTTTTACAAAACGAGCTTTATCTCATATTCTTAAAGATATGGGCACCTAATTGTGATTTCGATTTGACGGCAGATGTCCAGTCTTTAATATTACATGAAGTAAAAAGTTCGGAGCGTTTTTTTCGCTTTATTTCGACGATGAAATTAACATAGTTAGGATTATCCGATTTCGATTAAATATGCGTCGTTTTGTTAGATAAGTTTTGTCCATTTTGAAAGCAATTTCATAATTCCGTGATTGAAGAAGTCCTCGTCCCTATTGGTAAAAAACTTGACCAGCTCATTTTCACAAGCCTCTCTTGAGGCCAGTTTTGTACCATCAAGAAAATTTTGCAAATGCTTGTAAAGGTGATAGTCGCTTGGTGCCAGGTCTGGACTATACGACGGGTGTGATAGAATCTTCCATCCAAGCTCTCGGAGCTTCTGGTACGTCGTTAAAGATGTGTACGGCCTGGCGTTGTCTTGATGGAACACAACACCCTTCCTATTGGCCAATTCTGGCCGCTTCTGGTCGATCGCCTGCTTCAATCTGGTCAGTTGTTGACAGTAGAGGTCCGAATTGAGTGTTTGGGTCGATGGGAGCAGCTCATAGTGGATGATTCCCTTCCAATCCCACCAAACACACAGCAAAACCTTCTTGGCCGTTAATCCGGGCTTGGTGATCGTTTGGGCCGGCTCACCGCGATTAGACCACGATCTTTTTCGGCTGTTGCTCTCGTATGTGACCCATTTTTCATCGCCAGTCACCATCCGCTTAAGAAATGGGTCGTTTTCGTTACGTTTCAGCAAAGAATCGCAGGCATCAATTCGGTCCGAAAGGTTCTTTTGCGTCAATTCGTGTGGCACCCATACATCGAGCTTCTTCTTGAGACCAGCCTTATGCAAATGGTTCCAAACGGTTTTCTGGCTAATCTTCAGTTCCTGGGCAATGAAACAAATGCCCACATGCAGGTCCAACTCGACGATTTCCATGATGTGATCGACATTTTCGACGATTGGCCTATAAGAGCGTACCTCATCTTCGACGTCCATTTTACCAGAACGGAATCGTTGGAACCACCGCTTTGCTGTTGCATTCGATACTGTATTGGGTCAATAAACAGCACACATTTTTTTGACCGCCTGCTCTGCATTTTCACCTTGGTCGTAGTGGTACTGAAGAATGTATCGAATTTTCTTGTTTTTTTACCTCTATTTTGGAACGCTGTAACACACAATTGGCTTCACCAACCACAAAACTGTCAAAGAACTTTTTTTGAAGCGTAATGTCATCTTTAAATCGCCGTATAGTATGACCCGATGCGATGTATTCATCGTGAGATATGGCTCACTAAAGACATCTAGCGGAAAACGCTCAGAACTTTTTACTTCACCCAATATAAAGCATTTTATTTGCACGTCTTATACCATAATTGCAACGTTATGGTCGATCAACGGAAAATTGTTACAACCATACCCAGTCTACCCTACACTATACATGTAATATTTTCTGAGCGGGGGAAGATGCTTCGATCGCTCTGCATACAATTCGCTATAGTGACGAGGAGGCTGAAAACTCGGCTCGACCCGGTCATCCGGCTACAGTGGAAGGAAAAGGTGTCACACCAAAAATCTTCGGCGTTAACAAAGTTTCACCCACTTCGCTCGGGTCAATATTAGCTTGACAATCTGCCAGAAGTTAATCCGTACGCAATCTCACTCTCTTGTTCTGTTTCTTGGTGGATTTCCATCTTCTTCCCTCTCCCCCCCCCTCCGCACCCCTTCGCGCCATCTTTCTGTTTACGTAAAACGTCCAACCATTGTATCCTCCAGTTATGTAATACTTGACGAAAGAAAAGCTTTCTCTCGGGTATAATCATTGTCCCCGAGATCCGTACGGAGCCCGGTCGCGAAGTTTGCTCGATGTTGAAATTATTACAATTATTCGCCACGACGAAATCACGGAGATTTCAGTTTGCCCGGGCACGAGTGTATACGAGAGCCCGAGAGATTTTCCACCACGGCTACTCGGGGAAAAACGTTTACTTTGGGCTTTTCGCGAAAAGGATTTCTTGTTCGCTTGTTTGGGGCTGGTGGAATTGGGCGAGCGTGTACTTACGCTTTTTGTTGTTTGCTGTGAAATTTCACACGTTTGTCTCAATGCTTTATGCGTGAGTGCTGTTTATTTTTTGCGTATTTTTTTTTGTGGACAGACTCATGCTAACGTGTAATTTGTATCCATTTGAGTAAGCTTCCACTTTGTGAGGAATGGAAAAATGAGAGAAAACGAAAATAGGATTGGTATTGACTACGAAGCAAATGTATTTGAATGTGTTAGTATCGTTGGTACGTTTATTTCCAATGATTCTTTCTTCCTATACGACCACCATTTCTTGTTGATCGGGTTTTTTCTCTGTGCATTCAAATGGATCGAAAGATAACAGTGCTCTGATGAGAGTATCATTTGCAATGTTCCTTCCTTCTGTGCATCCACCCGGCCATCACTCCAGTTCCACCGTCGTATTTTTTTTCTGCATCTATTCAAAGTGATCGAGAGATACTACTATTCTTATTCCTTATCAATTTCCTATCGAAATTGGTTAGACGTTTCAAAAATAATGATTTTGATGTTGAACATGAAGAACGTTGTGACGCACCGAAAAAGTTTGAAGACGAAGCATTGGACGCGTTACTTCATGAAGACTCATGCCAGACGCGAGATGAACTTACAGAATCATTAGAAGTTGATTACACAACAGTTTCGAAACGTTTGAAAGCATTAGGAATGAGTCAAAGCAAGGACATTGGGTGCCGTACGAGGTTAAAGCCGAGAGACATCGAACGGCATCTTTTCACGCGTGAACAGCTGCTTCAATAGCAGAAAAGGAAAGGTTTTTGAATCGTATCGTGACTGATGATGAAAAATGGATACACTACCATAACCCTAAGCGCATAAAATTGTGGGGTAAGCCCTTCCATTCTTATGAAGATGTCGAAAAAACGCTCGTCTCTTGGATAGCCTCAAAAGACGTGTCGTTTTTTCCGACGTTAGAATTAAAATGCTGCCAGAAAGATGGGAAAAGATAGTGGCTAGCGATGGACAATACTTTCAGTGACATGTTTTTTTTTTACTAATTTTTCAAAATAAAGCATTACTTTTCACGAAAAAACAGCAAGAACTTATTCAACATCCCAATAGTTAGCCGAGCTTTGAGATCCACGGATTGTTCCATCTCAGACCAGCCACTCATGATCCAGCAGACGTTCTGGATAACTCGAATAAACTGAGCCACGTATATATAGAGAGGACGACGATAAATCAAGTTCAACGTTGTTTCAACGCTCGAAACCTGTTTTTACCGAGAGGACCATAAATCCCTTTAATTCGTGGGCGGACGTATTGATTTAGAAAGAGAAAAAAGAAGCACGTTGGCTAATTTGATGGCGACGATTTATTGAAATTTTATCTCACTACCTCGCTTTTCGCTGCTGTTCCTATATGGAGACTAATCTAGGTAGGGACTTAATAATGAATCGATTGATTACAATTCAATCAGAATTACAACTAGACTAATAATGATTTAATTAATTGTAACTCGTTAAAATTACAATTCGATTACAATTATCGTTTAATCAATTACAGTTAATTGGCTGTAAAATTCGATTATAATTATCATTCAATTAATTAAAATTCTTTTGCTTTACGATCAGATTATAATTATAATTCAATTCATTATGACTCGTTCGCTTCACGATTCGATTAATTGTAATGCAATTTTTCACTGATCGTCCTGTGCACGGAAGTCCTTCGAGGAAGAGACGAAGTGAGAGTAATACAGTTTCACGTTTCACTACTTAGGGCTTCGGAGTACTCTTCATTTCCCATCTTGAAAAGGAATTCGTTGATTTCAGAAAGTCTTTCCGCGGCGTCGCCTGAACCGCGAAACTTTTCCGAGATTATACAATGCGACAGGAGGGAAAAGAGACGAGAGAGAGAGAGAGAGAGAGACCGAGAGAGAGAGAGAGATGAGAGAGAGAGAGACGAGAGAGAGAGAGAGAGAGACGAGAGAGAGAGGAGAGAGAGAGAAGAGGGAGAGAGAGAGAGAGAGGAGAGAGACAAAAAGAACAGACGATGGGAAAATAAGAGAGCAGGATCGTATATATATATAAATATATGTAGTTGTATATAAAGGGTGTCTCGAAATTGACGCAAGATTCGAATTTTGCGCCATTTGTGTGGTAAAGTGTTGCCAACGAAAAAAGACAGCATGACAGCTGACAGTTCAGGTTATTAAAAATGGAGCGCTACACGAAAGAACATCGCGTTTTCATTGTTGAGTAACTATTTTAAAAATAATGAAGGTTTGGCAGCTACAGTTCGCAATTTTCGTACAAAATATAGTCGGAATAGTGATTTAACTTCATCAACTGTGAAGAGATTAATTTAAAAATTCAGGGAGAATGGATCAATTAGTGATCTTAGACACGCTGGACGTCCTTCAACAAGTCGTTTAACACAAAACATCGAAGCAGTTTGTGCGAGTGTGCTGAGATCCAGGAACATCAATTCGGCACCGTGATCGAGAATTGGACATTTCGAGAAGCTCTCTACAGCGTATTCTCACGAAAAATTTGCAACTTCATACTTACAAAGTTAAATTTACTCAAGAACCT
>OZ010720.1:19697347-19757053 GCA_963932345.1 Ophion ventricosus | reverse complement strand
TTGGGAATTCCCCCCGTTGTGAAAGACCGGCCGGGAAGGCAAGTATACGCATTTTTCTCAAAATATTATTTTTGAAGTCGGTGGACACGATTTCTGAAAAAACGAATGCACCGATCTTATTGAAATTATGCACACTTCTTCAAAATAGCATTGAATAGTGATTGAACGAAGGTTTTGTTTTTCGATTAAAAGGCCGTAGTGTAAATTGTCCCAAAAATTGAACTATTTTGCATGCAACTCTACCAAAAATTCAAATTTCAATTTTTTTTTAATACTTCGTTCTATCACGAGCTATACTTATCTACTAACAGAAAAAAATTGGTTTTTTAATTTCAGATAAAGCTATCATGGGTTATCCTGACCACCACGAGGACACTTTTTTTTAGGGGTCTCCGGAAACTAGGTCCCACCGGCTGAATTTCCCAAATTTTTGGACGAAATTTTTTTTAATATTATTGAAATGTTGCTCTTTCATGTGCAACATTTCAATAATAACGTTAACATTTGAATAAAATAATTTATATATTATATTTATAAAAAATAGAGAAAATATGCTTTTTTGGCTTCGAAACCCCTTAACCAAGTCATAAATAATCCCCTTGAAAATATTATTGTTTGTTTTACCTCATTAAAAATAATGGTTTACCTTGAAAATAATAATTATTTTTTCTTTCATTATTCAGACAATGGTTTTATTATATTTTTCCATTAATTAAATGTAGAAAAAAACAATGAAATGTTTTATAAAATAGGCAAGTATGGTGTACGTATTATGCAAGTGTACGAAACATGTGGTACACAACATTATTAAACCTCAAAAATGATTAGAAGATTGTTAGAATTGTTCTATTTTTATTGAAAAAAAAATCACATTATTATAACAATAAATTGATATCCCCATCACAAAAAAAATGTTTAGAGCTCGAACAATTTATAATTTCATATTTTCCGCAACCTCGCATGACTTGCTATTTCTGTAATGGGCTCGTGGACATTTGTGACATTTTTATGACAACTGTGTATTTTGTCGAATTGTTTGCCGTAAAAATGTGACAACATACCTCAATATATATACTTTTGAATAAAACAAACTTGGATGAAATCGGAGAAATCGTTTTTGAGATAATAATTCTCAAAATTCACCCACATTTTTCGCCGTCTGCTCGGGTGTGTCCCCTGAAAAACTAGATTTTTTTTACAGAAGTACGCAGAATTATTTCATTATATTGCATAGTTTTTCAGTTATAAACAATTATCTTTTTTTTATCATCTTTTTTTTACAAAAACGCACCATATAGCAAAAATCAATATATCGAAAAAGACCTTACGTACTTCTGTAGCTGTTCCAATATATGATCTAAAAATGTTCGGTTTTTTGTTCCCTGTGAAAAATTGCATGAGCTACGTTTCCATCCGTGGACTCTTCCAAAAAAAAGGCGTCAACGGAGAAATGCTGTGCAGCCGCCACTCTGTTATTAATCAGTACGAAAGAATTATTTTGTATAGTTCATTAGTAATATAATAAATACCTGTGCATGAAATTTCGATTTATTTTATTACTTGGCTAACGAATATTTCCAAAATATACCTATTTTTCCTTGCTCTAAAGTGGCCTAACTCCTTGAGGAGGTATGACTAGTTTTTCAGGGTCAACAAAGAGACTAAATTCGTGTTACCCCACGGGTGTTCTGATTTATGCTAACTTATGTTGAATATTCGTATTGTCGATCCCAAAGTACCAAATTTGTGGTAAATATTTTATTTATTGCATATTTACTAATAAAAACTGAAAAATTTGATCCTCAACGACTCTGAAGTAGTCTCCGTCATATTCACAATGACAGTTTCACCATAAAAACGGACTAAACAAAATTCCCACTAAATCCATCGGAATCTTATTTAAATAGCACCGAATTATCGCAGCGGCATTAATATTGTAGGTAAAATTTTGCGTTTTGTGGTGACTCGTCTTCACAACGATTTTCAAGCAAAGCTAGGTTATGCTCGCCAAACGAATCAGCCGTTACGCCCGACATTGGCAAGTCTATGGGTGCTATTTCGTCATTGTGATAATAGTCAACCGGAAGTTAAAACCATTTTATAATGTATTGCTTGAACTACACGGTGAAGTTATAATTTTCGATTTTTTACAATATCTATTATGTCTAATTTATCAAATTTCAGTTTTCCAACGACCTTAGTTGGATACGTGAGCCGCAAAACCGTGATCACCGTACTTCTGGTCGACCGTCTCCATAAGACGACGTGCTTCACTAGCTCAAACTGCTCGACTTTGCAATTTTATTACAAGAAACTTGAACGGTCAATATAGCTCAAACTTGTCCAAAAGGTGCATAACGTATTCGTCAACATTATATAAAAAATTCAGGCCCGAAAGTTGAATTCTTCTTAATGATCGTTCCTCCTTAATTGAATCGAGAATCGACTCCCAAGTGAAAAGGCCCATGCCCATGCGCGTATGCAGAGGCTGTGCGATAATTCGCAATGGAAGTCAGTGAGCGAACCTTCACCGACAACTTCGCGATGTAACGACGTAGAAGCAGGAAGTTATTTCAAAGACGATCATTGTCCCAGGTAAGATGACTGCATAACGTTGTGCAGGTGTCAGTCTACGTTCTTACTCCTGGTCTATCTCTCTTTGCTGCTTTCCCTTCCACCATTCCTCTCTTACTCTCTCCTTCGTCGTCACTTCCACGGCGTCTTTACTCCTCCTTTCCGTCTTGGTGCTCGAGGCCATTCCTGTATCACAAGTACAAACTGCAAACGTCGTTTGTGCACCGAGACGTGTGTGGCTCGTATTCCTTACGGCGGTTAGGTTGGATGAATCGGTAGGTTGGATATCCGGAACTTTCCCTGGGTCTATTTCGCTCTACGGCAAGTCCTCGAGGCTTCTGCACTCTCTCTCTCTCTCTCTCTTTCTCTTCATCTCTCTTGCTTTTGCTAACCGAGCAGCGACGAGGAGAGCTGGTAAAATCTATAAACATCCCATTTCAACGTGGTTGAAGTGCCGTAAATGCGTATATATGTAGCGTGAGCTCAAACGACAAAGATTATTGTGCGGAAGGCGGAGAATTCGATCGGCATGACTTCGTCTTCGCTCGGCTAACGTGGGTAAACGTCAGGAGGGTACACAAAGCCAAGAAGGAGGCCAATACCTACAGGAAGTTCAGACTCGTCTTATTTCGTGCCTCGAGATCCAGTGAGAGCCCTGTCAATATCAGTGGAAAGCCCAAGACGCGAAGACGACGGAACGATCGATGAGTTGCTGCGACAAACTGTCATAGTCCAACGACTGGAGTAATGATCGTGTGAACGGATGTGCAACGCCGCAGAGAGAGAGACAGAGTGCGAGAGAGAGAGAGAGAGAGAGAGAGAGAAGTCTAGGAGAAACCTCCGCTTGTATCCACATGCGCAACACTCACAAAACACGCCAATACCTCAATCTCACTGTTGGTGACACTATCTCGAAACTTTAACTCGACTGAATCGCTCTCATCTACCTCCACCGCTTTTCTCATCTGCCCATCGCTCTCCTACACTCCCCGTCGTTTGTACGCGGTCTTCCTAAACGTATATACATGTGTATGTATATTGGTAAAGTAATTGTCAGTTCCAGGCTATCCGAAGACTTAGCAATAACTCTCCATCCACCTCTCGCTCAATCTCTCGCCAAATGTTCCATTCGTAGATCAACATTTCACACGGACTAGGCTAAACTTTTGGCTCCGTTCGTCGACGCCTTGCCGGTGGGTGAATATTCGAATTGAGGAAATTTGTGGTTAGGATTGTCCCATTATTGGAAGTGACCAAACCTTTTCGTAGGTCTTGATTGTTGAAAAAAAAAAACAATTGGATGAATGTTGTTCGTTCATATTGGATGAGACATTAGATGGACGTTTGATGATGTTCGCATTTGATGGGGACCTATCAAAGGGACCTCCTCAAAGACCAGTCCAATTAGACCGCACCAAATCTGATGAACCAGCACCGCATTCGATCGTACACGTAAAGCTCATGATTGTCGCTTGGATTTGGGGGACGATGAAACGAACGTTCCTAAATTGGCTGGGAATCGGATATTCTGCACGTGGTGCAGAGAACTGCGAAAAGCCTTTGCGTATCTTTGTAAATGTTATAACTTGTGGAAGCTTTTCACATTGCGTTTGTTTCTTTTTTTTTATTGAGGAGAGTCTGACGTTTCGATGTTACGGTGACTGAAGTGAAAAATGAGTGAAGTGAAAAATAGTTGTGTCTGTACTCTCGAAATTTATGAGGAGTGTGCATTAATTTTACGGGATTCTTTTTTGATAAACAATATGGCTTTCCGGTGCAGAAAAATTGTCATGGATCACAGTCCGATTCGGACTAGGACTCGAAGTGATGACCCTCGACTTGTAAACACTTGTTTGATCGCCGTTTTCATTTCTTACGATACCAATGTTTCTTATCGGCAGCAAGTACGCATTTTCTGTTGACATATCAGTTAGTCACGCATTACCTTCTAATGTGAGTACATCGGATCGCGAAAATGAACGATTTTCAAGAATCTTTTGATATATTGATGGTGCTGGGGGAATGCCGTAAACATTACAGAAACGCCCAAGATTTGTATGCGGCTCGTTATCCGGATAGGCAACAAAAATCGCACATGGCTTTTAAGCATGTGCATCTTAACATCTTAACAGAGTATCTTCTGTAGGTAGACCCAAACCAAGTTTAGTGGATCCTTTGAAAGTGACTATTCCGATACTTTTCGATTTTTCGACTATTTTCAGACTTTGCGTGACTAGAATGACCTTGTGTTGTAGGTCGCATGAGTTCGTCTTAAAATCGGTAATAATGTCATCGAAAAAAATACATGGTTCCATTTCAAAAAGTGGAGTTGACCTTGACGTAGCTTCAGCGCCTCCACCGATAAAAAAATAGGGTAGTCCAGTATGACGGCCTTCTCGAACACTGAAACTTTTGTCTGAAACATTTTTGGATATGATCAATAGTTTGAGTGCTATTGCTCTGTAACACTTCATGTGCCTCACCCTGTATACGTAGCGCTAGGCGGAGACGTGGTGGCAGGAATTTGAAATACGTATTTCAAATACATATTGAATACATTTTTCTTAAAAAAATTAAATACATATTTTCTTAGTTGGAACGATCTCCATTCAATTTAAATATAATTACTTACAAGGAGAGGGCGCCTACTCGTCATCACCGATTTCGTCCAGATTGATGGTACATGTAGAGCTTGGCTAGAAATGAAAGTGCCCTAAGTGGGAACTCCAGATGGCCAAGCGTTTAGGAAATAAAATTTTTGACGCGGATCTGTCAACTTATAAGCCTTTTATGTCAATATATTTCCCAAGCAGTGGTTGGCGCAGCGGTAAGAGGTCGGACTCGTATTGCGAGGGTCGCAGGTTCGACTACCCGTGCGGAAACTTTTCTTTTTTCTTTGGCTCCTTCTCAATTTTGACAATATTTACATCACAATTAACCGAAATAATAAATAATTTATTTTATGTATTTATATTTCCACAACAAGCATATGCATAGGACGTCATTATTTCAACAAGCCCATAATCATGAAAAATCGGTGGATGAGTACGCGGCAAAATATAAAAATGTTATCATCACTTCAAAATCCGGTAAACTTACAACAGACTTGTAGAAAAAATTTTTAACCGATGTGATGAAGCCCTACGTGCAAGAGAACAAATTTCTTCTGTTGATTGACTCGTGGGGAGGACAAACAAATTTACATTTATACGACGAACTCTTCCAAGATGAAGAAGGATTGCCAACGTGCAGTATCAAAGTAATTCGCCCCAAATGTACTCCGCTAGTGCAACCCTGCGATGTATATTTTTATCGTCAGGTAAAAAAGTTCATTAAAAAAATGCAAAACTGCTCTTATCTCATCGAGAAAGAAGAAGAAATCACATCCCGAGAAGACTGCATCAAAATACATTCCATCGTACATCACCAGCTATCCTCGCCAATATTCGGCGACATGATGCGTTACGCGTGGTTCGCTGCTGAACTGTGCGATGAGAGAGATTGTTTTATGAATATCAATCAAATTTGATTTTCTATGGAGACGTTAAAACAACCATGTAACTGTAAAAATTCGGCGTTTATACCGTGTGCAAGATGCAGACGAAATTACTGCTTCCCCTGTTTCTACGATGAATATCACCTCGGCACATGTAATTGATCGATTGTAAAAGAATAAAAGTATCGATTTTCATATACAAAGTCCTCGTGTACGCTTTAATTACAATCCCTTTTTGAATGTTCGCAATCCCAAATTTTATCCTATGCCTATGCTTTTTATGAAAATATAAATAAATAAATTATTTATTATTTCGGTTGATTGTGACGTAAATATTGTAAAAACTGAGGAGCCAAAGAAAAAAAAAAGTTTCCATACGGGGAGTCGAATCTGCGACCCTCGCAATACGAGTCTGACCTCTTACCGCTACGCCAACCACTGCTTAAAAAACGTGTTAACATAAAAGTCTTATACGTTGACAGATCCGCGTCAAAATGTTTATTTCCTAAACGCTTGGCCATTTGGGGTTCCCACTTGGGGCACTTTCATTTCTAGTCAAGCCCTACATGTACCATCAATCTGGACGAAATCGGTGATGACGAGTAGGCGCCCTCTCTTTGTAAAATAAAATTTACGTTACAGTTTTGCCGATATCCGATGAAAAAAAAACTACATCTTTTTTCCTTATCCAAGAAAACATTAATTTTTCCGTAAAAATTCTACAGCCCAAGACAATATTGTGAAATACTTCAGAAGAAAAAAAATCCTCTCAATACAGACAACCACGTTCTTTTTTTTGCTCATAAAATTTGCATGGCTACATATTGCCTCCAGTATTCAAATTTGACACGGTCATCTCCTGCACGTATCAATCGCCGTTGAACATTCCCACACCGTGAAAAATAAATTTACTTCCGCGCGCAGCAAAATTCGTCCGCCTTGAATGCAATTACCTTTTTCCCGTGTGGGTTCCGCAGCGAGTTATTTTCGTTCAAACGATTCGAAGTTAATTCGAATACGCGTCATTCGCCGACGACACACGAACGATAATGTGCATTGGGCGCGATCGCAATTTTTTTTCCTCATTCAAATCCAGTGAGCTCAAATGTCCGGTGTAACACCGGAATGTGACAATTTTCTTTTTTTTTTTTTTTATTTCCACGGCTATGCAACCGCAATCGCGTATAAAGATAACCTCATTCGGGTCACACGAATAATTGGAATAAATCCAAATCGTCTGGTTTCGACGATAATTGAGTTCGACGCAATGGATACGTTTGTCAATCTATATACACCAATCTCTATACATCTTTTGAGATACTGTGGCGTGCAAAAGTTTCGGGCCATCATAATTTTTGAGTAAAGTAATCAAATATTTAATTCCTGAACCCGTTAAACATTTCAAATTTTGTAAGAAATATTTTTCTCTAAAATCAACATCTTTAAAAATAAAATAGAAAAACTATTTTAAAAAGCCGTTTTTGTGAGTGTTGACTTAAAAAATCAAATTTGCGGGTATGTTCACTATCATATTCGTGATCAGCGAGTCAAAATACACAGGTACATGAAATTTCAAATTAATCGGCGGTATGGGCTTTTCGGTACTTTATCCAAAAAGATAATGATAAAGTGTATTTACAAGTAAAAAGATTCACATTGATCTTAGTTACCACGAAAGTCTTCGCGTTATCGTAATATATGTAGGGGAAGGTGGGGCACAGTGTGTCACTTTTTTTCAAACGAATTTTTACTCTTGCCAAAGTAGTCTGATTAGAAAAAAAGGCCATAACTGATTTTATAGACCTTTGGGTGTACAAAGGTCTATACATTTATAAAATAACGGGATCGAAAAAAAATTGCGTATTGGCTCATCGTGCCCCACCGGTGGGGTTACAATGTGTCAGATAGGTGGGTACAGTGTGTCAAGTGCTGCGAAAATTAAAAAAATGATGCGATTAATTTAACACCTTCAAAAAAATTAATGAAAAATGACTAATTTTCGGGCGTCTAAAGGGTTTTCCCCCCTTAATGATTTTTTTTCATAATTTGTCATTTCGAAAAGTCGCGAATTTTTTTTTTTTTTTTTTTTTTGAGAAAACATTTTGCCTACACATGAAATGGAACAACCTACCTGCTTACCGTGGATTTACAAGTCTAGATCATGTCGTACATGTGTAGCCTCACAAATAGCTAATTTAATAATAAATTAACACTTAGTAATGTTAATTTTCCACATTTTATAATAATTGAAGTCAAATTCGACAATACTGGCGTGTGTTTGACTGAGGTTTTGTCAGTGACTGTACATCTGTTTCAACTGTCCAACGAAAACATTTCTCAATTTTAAAATTTTATCAATACGTTTAGATTATCTTATTATTATCAATAATTACCAAAAAATTCAATATATGCTGAGTTTTCCAATGACTGCTATTAATGCATCGTTAAAAAAGGCGATACTCTTCATTACTTTAATTAATTTCTCGACAATTACGCAGTCGATTCATTTGAAACTTAGCATAATCAATCGCTTGATCCTAAATCTTGATGATATAATATTTTCAGAATTTACGGCGATTTAGTTCCATTCGTTTTGCAACTATTAAAGTCACCGTACCTCGCAGTTCCTGATTCGCATCTATAGGGCAGGGAGGGACGTGTTGAGCAATCGGGTAAGTTAGGCAATCGAAATATCTGGAAAACTAAGCACCGCACGCGGGTGCATCAAATGGCGGAAAGAGAGGTATGGGGGAGGGGAACACATCACGCCGTCTCCCGTTGCCATGCGGCGCACTAGACGGTAACACGGCACGTTTCATTATTTTTCCACCCAAAAGTAAAAAAAAACGTCATTGAAAGATTTTCTTCAACCATTTTATGGTTGAAGAAGCAATTAATGTTAATGTTTCAAAATCTAACTAATTAACAAGCAACTGGTGGTGTATTACTGCTAGTTTATTATTACCAAAGTAGGTTTCATTTTTATACGGAATTACAGGGTGATAATTCCAAACTTGCTCAACATGCCCATCCCTACCCTACAACTCGTTGCATTCTGGTACCTGCGTGTATTCTTTTTTCAAATTTTCACAATATTCCCTCGAGGTTCCGCGATTCGATAGCCCCATCCTCTACCTATTAAACTTGCAAAGCAATAACGTTTTCATACAAATCAAAGCAGGGAAGGGGATCCGCAGGGATTGCTTTGTTTCTAATGATGCGTGTGTATCAAATGTAGGGTCGTGTCGAATGGAGGCGGATAACGAGGAAAATAGATAGAGAGTAGTCGAAAAATGAGGGGGAGAAGGATAGAGAGTGAATCGAATAAATAAATAATTAGGAATGCCCGGAACGTCTGTCTGATGTTACACGTAATGATGTTGGCTCGATGTAAGGAAGAACGAAGGAGGCACATCCAGCCAAATCGAGACTTTTGCTCACGTACCGTTTGGAATTGTGTATTATCCAAATGTATTTATATATATTTTCACATGACCCATTACATATACAGGGTGGTCTAGAAATCATGGATCAAACGAAGTGGGGAGGTAGCCAAGATCATTGCCAACGAAAAAGGTCATATGCAGGTTGGTTCGTGTCTCAACGGTTCCAAAGCTATGATTTTTTTTCAATATTTTTGACAAATCGGTTCCCAGGTGTACAAAAAAATGAATTAAGAAAAAACTACTTACCATATGCGGGTTATTTTTTTTAACGATGTTTCTGGATCATGTGGCTTTCGCATGAAAATATAGTCTACATAATTGCACATCGTGACTTCTTGGAATAAAATGAATTTGGACTTTTTGGATCATAATTTTTTTTTTTCAAGGTTTTCATTATCGATTTATAATGAAAAATGGTCTGCCGAAACATGCGCCTGTAGCAGGGAAATTTGTCTACCTTATGAGGATTCTAAAATGCTTAAGCTATTTTTTTTATCGATTTTTATTCACTGCAAAGTAGTGCTTTGCTAGAAAATCGATTTTACAATTGGGAAAATGATTTACATTGGGAAGATATTATTTGAATGCAGAGCACTTACGGCGGGTACGTAGAAGGGGGGCGGTTTAAGCAACTTAGATTCTCAGGCAGATAATAAAGGGTGTCTCAAAATGACCTGACATTTTTATTTATTAATAAAACGTATCATTTATTTGAAAAGTATGAATATTTTTATTTTAACATAAGGTACAAACATGGAGGTTATGTGTGGATCCGACAAATGGCCGCCTTAGATAAAAGGCTACATCTTTTTAAAAAATAATCCGCTCACAGCGAGTAGTTTAAAAAAAAATTAATCTTGTACAGCTGGGGAACCGACTTTTTTTAAATATTGAAAAAAAACATAGCTTTGGAATCGTTGAGAAACGGACCAACCTATATATGACCTTTTCGGTTGAAAATTATCTTCACTACCTCCCTACTTCGTTTGATCCACGACTTTTGGACCACCCTGTACATATACATACACCTAAGGAAGAGTAAGAAACGGCCTAAGATTCCGATGGGCCACGGCGGAAACCGGAAACTCATCGGGAAGCTGAAGGCGTATCGCTCGTTACTTATGTACGTGTAGCTCGCGTTTTTCCCTGATGCTCGATAACGAGCAAAACTCGCTTACCTTCCACTTCCACCCCGCGCGCAAAGAAATTTCGCTCCGTTCCATCCTTTTCCGATATTCCGACGAGCAGTTTTAGATCTTCCGTATCTATTTTTACCGTAATCAGACCGCGGTGTCTTCTTTCATTCCCAGTGCGATTCCTTTGATTTCCGCGTTTGTACTCGTACGTACATTCGCTCCGAGTACTCGAAGGGCTGAAAACGAAGATATATACGGCGAGGATTGTACGGGAGGAAATTCAAGTTTGTGCCAGATTTTCTATCGTTGGCGGTAATGCTCGAATGTTCTTGTCCGTGAAGAAATAAGCAGATTAAGGGGGTGGGCGTAGAAACACGAAGAAAGAATGTGGAGTTAAGGGCAAAGCAGTAGATGAGGGTGCAAAATGTGACACAGAAAATCTAAAATTGAAATCTATTTCGGACAAACACGCGTGTCAGTAAATATACCATCTAGATATAATTTATAAAAATTCGAATAAAATTAATTTCACAATAAATATTACATTTTATACTGAGATTAATTGATTTTATATTAACTTATTGATACGTTGAATTTTATAACTCGCCAACGGGTAAACGTACAGAAATGCCCAAGACATACTTTTGTAGGTAATTCAACGCTCTATGAAAAAGGTCTCTTATCGTTTTATTATAAATCTACTCTTTCAAAAGTTATTCAAGATCAAAGTTGAATTTATAGTAAATTTCAAGATTTTTTCACTTTTCTGCTGAAATTATCAAACTTATCATAAAATGTCATAGGACCTTTCATGTAGAACATTTCAGATTCTATAAAATTATGTCATTGAATAATTAAATTTTTTTATAGTTTAAGAGTTAACGGCTTTAAAAATTGATTTTTCAATCAATACCATCAATGATCAGCCATTTCTCAAGAGCTTTTTGTGAGACGTAAATGAATATTTTTATGAAGAATTCACTTTTTAAGCAGTTAAAAATCATTATTTGTTGCCTGGATAGCAAACATAGGAGTAAACCATATTTTGATGTTAATTAAAATAACAAAAACTTTTTTTGTTATTTTCATGTTTAAACGTGTTTTAAAAAACGTAAACATTAAAAAGTATCTTTATAAAAATTGGCATCTTTTTATTTATTTTTTTGTTTAATATAACAATACATTTCACGAAAATAGCAACTTTTCTCCAAAAAATAAGTGTGTAAAGCCGTTAGTTATTAAGCTATTCAATTTTTAAATTATTTAATGACATGATTTTATAAAAAATTAAATGATCAACAAAAAAGGTCCTATGACATTTTGTGATAAGTCTGATAGTTTGTCCGGAAAAATAAAACAATTTTCAAATTTACTATAAATTCAACTTTGACCTTGAATATCTTTCGAAAGAATAGACTTATAATAAAACGATAGGAGACCTTTTTATAGAGCGTTCTATTTCCTACAAAAATATGTCTTGGGCATTGTTTTACGTTTACCGATTGGCAAGTTTTAAATTCCAAAATTGCCAAGCAAAGTTTTCTCCATGTTATTAGCATGGGAAATAGAACATCGCGGTGGGCAACATCTAAAAATTAGTATTAATAAGGCTCTTTTTTTAACAGGCGTCTTAATTCACTTCACTGCAAAAACTCAATAAGGAAATTTGAAGAAAAAAAAACTGTCGATTTTTTAAAATCATCTGAATGCATACGTATATGCATATTCAACAATGATCAGTATATGTTACGAAGAACGAGTGAAAAACATTATTTTTTTTTTGTAATACATCGATACAAGTAAATTTTCCCTCATAAGAATAAAACGAGTCTGTGAGTGTTTTCAAAGCGAACGGGGAGAAAGTTTTCGCTCATGGTGCTGCCTCTCGAAAGACTTCGAATACATATTTATAAATCTGCATTAAGGGGTTATTCTAATGTGATGGCTCGAAAAATAAGCTATTTTTTATATTTTTTTTTTCGAAAACTGTTGCATGTATCGGTACAAACTTTTTTTTCGCTTAAAGGTACACTCTTACAGAATAGAAAAAAAAAATTTTGTTGCATATAAAAATGTATATTTATTTAACAATTGATAATCGTGTAAAAGCATGAAAAAAAGTATGTTGCTGGCGTTGATGATTTGCGCTCTGCAGGTAATCGGAACCAAAAAAATTCAAAAAGATTCTTAATTTGTATGAGTGTCGCTATCGCCCGAACTAGTATGATTATTTTATATTGCAAAATAACAAAATGACGTCGTTTTTTGCAAAAGTGTTCGAAAAACACGTTTTTTTTTCGTCATAATTCGGATGAAAGTATAAGTAAAATGGAATATTTTTTAATAATTCTAGTACGGGCGATAGCGAAACTCATACCAATTAACAGTCTTTCTGAATTTTTTGTTTCAGATTACCTGGAGAGCGCAAATCATGAACGCCAGCGACAAACTGTTTTTTTTTCATGCCTTTACACACTAATTAATTGTTAAATAAATATCCATTTATATGCAACAAAAAAATTGTTTTCTATTCTATAGAAGTGTACCTTTAAGCCAAGAAAAAGTTTGTACCGATACATGTGACAGTTTTGAAAAAAAAAAAATATTCAAGAATAGCTTTTTTTTGGAGCCATCACAGTAGAATAGCCCCTTAAAGCTTATGACAAGATATATATCAGAAAATCTCAGGGGCCATAATATACAGCTAATACATATTTTTAAACATCCACGCAGATATATATATTCTTCCATATAAGAAAGTCTATATCGGGATGTAATTTAACTGAAACCAATTTCAGCATGCTGCCCTAATCCTCAGTTCAATGTATACATATATACGTAACACAAACATATATATATATATATCTATGGCCGAAAATCATTCGGTGACCCCCTCCCCCCTATCAGAAAAAAAGCAATAAATTCCACAATCCAGTGGGCCAGACCGAACATAGAAATGGTTTACGAGGATATAAGCTTGCTGCGGGAGTGCGGAACATGGGGGCTCTGCGTCGCGGAGAGAAAAGATTGCAATTCTTTCTTTCTTTCTCGCTCTCCTTCTCTTTTATTTTTTATTTATTGGAGAAGGGTACACACGTTGGTGGTCCGATATAGAGGGAGGAAGACTGCACGAGGGTGGCGAGACCGGTGTGACAGGGAGGTCGGACGATCGGAGCGGGAGAGAGAGATAGAGAGAGAGAGAGAGAGAGAGAGACAGAGAGAGGGAGAGAGACAGAGAAAGAGAGAGAGAGAGAGAGAGAGAGAGAGGCAGAGAAAAAATGAGAGAGAGAGAGAGAGTGAGGAATCGGTGGGTGAATTTACAGAGCTCCGGGTTTTCGATATTCCACGCACTGTAACGCGAACAAATTACAGACCGTGAGCGATCCTGGCTCTCGCGGGGGTCGCCTACACATACGCACAGAAATGAGAGGGTGGAACAGGTCACCCTTCGTTTCTTTCATAGCCTATAATACACTTTTACGTCGCGTGGCGTGCAAAAGGGGCGCGACCCCGACCTGCAAAAAGATCACCGTCGTCAATATATATATTTATTCAAAACTACGCGGACACACACACACACACACACACACATATATATATATATATGTGTGTACACTAGCCTTACCCGGCATATGCGTTGCAATGCCACTTAAAGAAAGAAAGTGCCTGTGTTTTAACTTTGTCTATTGAAGTTCTTTTGGATTCACAATATTTTTTGTTTTTCCGTTTGGTGCGTACACGAATAAATCAGAATATTTTCCGACGCGTGAGCAGGCCACATACAGCTGTCCATGTTAGAAGCATGTATTTTTCAAATTTCGTCCACACACTTTTAGCGATTGTCCCTGTGCTTTATTGATGGTCATTTCAAATGCGAGTCGCACCGGAAACTTCAAACGTTTGAATTCGAATGGCATATATCTGTCGAAATCATTAGGTTACGTGGCAACAGTACATCCAATTAAAAAACTCAATCTGATGAACGATGCGCGAACGCATAGAATACGAACAATTATCCGATACGACTCGCGCGCCACCTATCGTACGTTGATGTTACTATGTCAGAAACCTTCACGGAAGTACCAACAACAACTGTACAAAGTTTCAACTCAATCGTATGAACGATACGCGGACGTATGGAAGACGAACAATTATCCGATACGACTCGCGCGCCACCTATCGTACGTTGATGTTACTATGTCAGAAACCTTCACGGAAGTACCAACAACAACTGTACAAAGTTTCAACTCAATCGTATGAACGATACGCGGACGTATGGAAGACGAACAATTATCCGATACGACTCGCGCGCCACCTATCGTACGTTGATGTTACTATGTCAGAAATCTTCACGGAAGTACCAACAACAACTGTACAAAGTTTCAACTCAATCGTATGAACGATACGCGAACGTATAGAAGACGAACAATTATCCGATACGACTCGCGCGCCACCTATCGTACGTTGATGTTACTATGTCAGAAACCTTCACGGAAGTACCAACAACAACTGTGCAAAGTTTCAACTCAATCGCATGAACGATACACGAACGTATAGAAGACGAACAATTATCCGATACGACTCACGCGCCACCTATCGTACGTTGATGTTACTATGTCAGAAACCTTCACGGAAGTACCAACAACAACTGTACAAAGTTTCAACTCAATCGTATGAACGATACACGAACGTATAGAAGACGAACAATTATCCGATACGACTCGCGCGCCACCTATCGTACGTTGATGTTACTATGTCAGAAACCTTCACGGAAGTACCAACAACAACTGTACAAAGTTTCAACTCAATCGTATGAACGATACACGAACGTATAGAAGACGAACAATTATCCGATACGACTCACGCGCCACCTATCGTACGTTGATGTTACTATGTCAGAAACCTTCACGGAAGTACCAACAACAACTGTACAAAGTTTCAACTCAACCGTATGAACGATACGCGAACGTATAGAAGACGAACAATTATCCGATACGACTCGCGCACCACCTATCGTACGTTGATGTTACTATGTCAGAAACCTTCACGGAAGTACCAACAACAACTGTACAAAGTTTCAACTCAATCGTATGAACGATACGCGAACGTATAGAAGACGAACAATTATCCGATACGACTCGCGCGCCACCTATCGTACGTTGATGTTACTATGTCAGAAATCTTCACGGAAGTACCAACAACAACTGTACAAAGTTTCAACTCAATCGGATGAATAGTATAGGAACGCATACGGGACAAACAGAGAAACATTCATTTTTATATATATAGATATAATATGAGGAAAGGATATTTTCAAACCGTTGCGTCTACGCAACGTTGTCTATCACCACATCTGGCTGTTTTTAGGATCCGTCTTCAATTTTTCATGAACAGGGCGTTGATTTTAAGGACGGGGCATTTATCAAAATGGCCATTGTATAACTTTGAGTATGGGGACGATAGGCTATTGGGACGGTCCTTGAAGTTTACACAACTTCAAAATCATCCTCCCTTAGACAATCTGAATATATATTTACAGTAGAGCGTCGTTTATATCCGAACGTCGCAGTTATCCGAAACGTCAATTATCCGAATGGCGATTTGGTTTATTCGAAACGTCAATTATCCGAATGGCGATTTGGGTTATCCAAAATATCAATTATCTAAACAATAATATTGTTCATCCGAATGCTCAGTTATTCGAACGATTACGCCCTATATATTACGGCAATGGAGTTGTACGAAACGCAGCCTGAATGTTGTTCAATGCAACTTCTTCTAAAACGATTGCGCGATTTGGCAGCAAAAGAAACGAGCTTCCGCTGTGAAGCAGAAGAAAATCGTCGACTTTTTCAAAAATAAATAGATAAGAACTCAAAGATGTACGAATGTTGATTATTTTTAAATACATATTTAACTTCGTCCTATATCATCAAATGATACAATGATTATTTGCAATCCACAAAAAAATCTACTTGTATTATTAAATATTAATGTTAATTGTATTTTTAAATATATATATATTATCATATTGAAAGAATCAACGTTTTTTTTCGCCCACGGAATATTGCTGTTCGGTTATCCGAATTTTCGATTATACGAAATGCGCCCGGTCCCAATTGATTCGGATAATCGACGCTCTACTGTATATATGTGCTCAAGATCTCCCTTACCACGCGGCCAAAATCCTTAAAACGATCCTTTTTTCAGCTTGTGAATGAGCGAGTTCGGCAAATTGTGACTTTTAAGCCACAGAGACACGCCGCCATCGTCCCCTTCGACAACGCACTCTGAGTGCAGGGGGACCGGAAAACGTTTCTACATATCCTTCTTTAAATATATATATATATGTTTATGTATGTGTGGGTGTGAGAGACTGCGTGCTTTTCAGGTTCTCGACTCTTTGGCTGTTCACTCCAAGCCGTGCACTTAACCACTGTCATATTCCCGGATACCTACTTCGAGCTTTCTCACTGTCTACATGAATATATACAGGGTGGGGCATTTAGAATGTTAGAGAGCGATAACACTCGAACTATTGGTTATATCTAAAAAAGTGTCAGATGAAACTTCCATTGTTTGACAAGGACGTCATATGGGAGCTTCATTTGTTTTTCGATTGGCGCACCAAGGCGACTTCAAGAATGTACTTTATTAATCAAACCATGTATTCTTTTTTCTTTTTTTTTTTGCATCATTAGGTTCTGCCGTTGAGACGAGTTCAGTGGCTTAAGATGCGAGGTCATTCTAGTCACGCAAAATATGAAATTAGCTGAAAAATTTAATAAAATCGGAATAATGACATTTAAGGCGTTACGCCACCTTGGGGCTCGGAAAAATAAGTATAGGAATGAAAAGAAATTTTGACACGACTATTTAATATATTGAATATTTTTTATTTTTCATTCATTCATTATAATTTTGTGAACAAACTTTTTGAAATACGAATAAATTTTTTTTTTTAATTACGGAGATGAGAATCGTCTAGGAAGAATCTCCTTTGAAAATCCTTGTCGATGGTGGAATTTTTTAATCTTCTAGGCATGCTCTGGAAATAAAAAAATAAATAAAAATTTGTAAAGACAGGTAATAGCCAAAGTGCGACATAAGAAAAAAAAATTGTGGAAATGCCAGCTGTTTGAAAAAACTCCGATTTTTATCAAAATTTTGAGTTTCGTAAATTATTAAAAAATGAACGTGGCAGCCAATCAGAAAAATCCTATGCTACATCCTAGATAATATTATAAGCAATATGTGGTATAAATTTCATCGAAATCGGTGGAATAGATCTCGAGAAATTTTGTCCACCGGTTTGAAAAGAGGCTCCTATTAGACGAATTATATCTCCGCTATATAAAAACTCTTTTATTCGTTTTTTTGGAAATTTGTTCATAAACTATAATGTATTTGGAAAAATTAATAATTATTTTATATATTTATTATAGGGACGTCGAATTTTTAAATAATTTTTATACCTATTTTTCCGAGCGCCAAGGTGATGTGACCCCTTAAGGGCAGGCTACCGTTCGTGAGAATGAGAAATTTGATTTTTTGCTTTACCTAATTTACATCCTTAAAGTGTTTGGAACACGTGGGTTGAAGGATAATTTCATATCTAAAGTATTTTAGAATTTACAGCCTCAACGTTACATCAAACTTTGAATGCGTTTTTCTGGAAACAGAATTTTTCAGCGCGCGGGGCGCTCTACAGCTTCAACGGATGAGCCGATTCACATGAATCTCTGCGCAATTGAAAGGAAATTCAATTTGCGGGGCGATCAGGAAGCGATTTTTGTCAAAAATTGATTTAGAAATAGTTTTTCGTCCGTGGAAGCAAAAAAAATTGGGTTTTTTTTTCAAACGGCTGCCAATTTGTTATCCAGGGGTTTTTTAGAAAACAAAGAACGACAAGGCCCCCCAAATTTAGTCTAGTTTAATAATGTTTAACCCGTTTTTGTTTAAGATGAACTGACGAGGCTGTGGAGCGCCTCGCGCAGACCAAAACACGCCGTGCATGGCTTTATTTGGCGGGGGCTGGAGGCACCATTTTGGATTTTTTTTAAATAAATAAAATTGGAATTTACTTTCCATTGTGGAAGATTAAAATACGTTGAAACCCATTTTCAAAAGTATTCATTTTATATAAAAAAGAATCCCGAAGTTCATGCACTTTTCATGCCTCTCGACGGTCATCTTTCCTTAAACGATTTCCAAACCTTGGTTTGTGTCAACCTACAGACGATGCTCGTAATGACTACTCTCGATTCGTGAGCACTAGTTCATTCTCCGATGAAAATATCGTCTTACGCTACCATTAAATATATTGAATAATTTTTATTTTTCATTAATTCGTTATAGTTTTATGAACAAATGTTTTGAAGAGTATCATTTACAAATACAAATAATTAAAAATTGACGTAGATGAGAATCTTCTAGGAGAACCCTCTTTTGAAAATCCCTGTCGATGGTGGAATTTTTTAATCTTCCAGGCATGGTCTGAAAAAAAAATTATTGTAAAGACAGGTAACAGCCAACATTTGTGGCGTAATTTGGTCACGTGCTTAGCTGCTCTTTCTTTTATATAAACAGGCGTGTTTACCCGTTTAAAACGATGGTTTCACATATTTCGAAACTTTATTATTCGCTAATGAGCCTGTATTGGAAGTTACTGAACTCATCTGAACGTCAGGAACGATGCCAGGGGAAAAAAATACTTGGTTCGATTAAATAAAAGTGACGTTGACCATGACGTAGCTTTGACGCCCCCGCCGAAAAAATCACGATAGTCCCGTATGACGTCCTTCTCAAACAATGCAACTTTCATCTGAAACTTTTCTCGAAATCACCAATATTTTGAGTGCTATTGCTTTGTAACATTTTAAATGTCTCACCCTGTATATCGAGGCCTCGATGTACGTGAGAAAGTCTAACATACAGGTGCACAAGCCTCGTATGTGTGTGCGTTCTCTGCGTACGCTTTTGCGACGACGACACTTCGATAAAAGCTTCCAGAAGAGCTTATAGCTATTGGTGTATAAAGAAACGAGAAAAAATGAGGAGGAAAAAAGTTGCGATAGGGTGGTAGTTACACGAGCTTCGTATTAAAGAGAAAAGTAGCTTTTTACGCGTACACACTTCGAAGCATTCGAAGCGTGAGTTTCTCGTAGGTCTTGATCCCCCTCCTCGTGCTATCTCGTCATCGAGCAAATAAAAAAATTCGGACATGAACCTGAATCGTCAGCTGTGCATTAATATATAATGCACGAGAGTCCCATCTCGGGCGCGCGTCGATGGACTCAATTTAGTTACGTCGTACACTGCAACCTCTTCGATCGGCACCTCCGTAAATGAAATCAGCCCCCACTAGGTGCTGAATATCGAACGGTGTAGCGCATGGAGGGAGAAGCGCCAGGCCCTAGCGTCAGGCTCGAAGCGTGCTAGACAATAAGTGAGGGATTGGAGGGGTACTGCTATCCGCCACGTCAGCTGCGCAGAGTCGGCTCGAATGGATAGTGCGCAATCTCTATGTTTGCAAGTGTGATGCGAGAGATTAGAGAGGTTGCATTGTATTAGGTGTGTTTAATGGATTTTCAATAGATGGATCTTATTGTTACACAGCCAAAAAAAAATAATTTAAATAGGATCTATTTAAATCAAATAGATCCTAAAATTACCTGACATTTAAATTTATCAATAAAACGTATTATATATTTAAAAAGTACGGTTTTTTAAAAATATAAGGTACAAACCTGGAGGTTATGTGTGGAACACAATATCCGATAAATGACCGCCTCGTCCCTGTTTGCAAACGTTCTCTCTTTTGACGAAATTTTCAATAACATTTTGGCATAATTCCAGAATACTTTCATTAATCGTGCGTCCAATTGCTTCCTTGAGCTCCAGAGTGGTTTGTGGATCGTTGATGTACATTTTTCCTTTCAGAAATCCCCAAAGAAAGAACTCCAATGGCGTCAAATCGAACGATCTTGGTGAACAATTCACATTGCCGTGGCGCAATATAATACGACCATGAAACTTCGTCTGCAATAACTGCAATTTTTCGCAGTGAATTTTCAGCATTTCTATGCGTTGCTCGATCGTGTAATTCTCCAGGATAAAACCTCAATACTTCCCGATGACAGTTGTCAAAGATTAGTACTCTATATTTGCCATAAAAAAATGGTGCGCAATTTAAAATGTCAGTTCATTTTGAGACACCCTTTACTCGTGTTCAGTAAAAGTGAAGGATTTCCGTGATTTTTTTAGCCATGTTAACAAAATTTTATTAAAATGCACCGAAGAGTATCATTTAGTACATGTTTCAAGGTACCTGTATACATTTTTAAATAAAAAAATCTTAACAACTGGGCGAATTATGGCCATTGCTCCAAATACACGCACGCAGTTCTGGTAACGCCATCTGTTGGACAACAGTGAAAACTTATTCAACCTCTCAACATCTAGTTGTTTCGAGCATCATTTGGAAAGTATCAGTAAAAACGATATTTTCCTCTTTGGGATCGGCACCTAAATTAATTCCCCGAACTCAAACGAATCTCAGTAGTATAATAATTTTATATGCCACAACCATGTTTTCCTCGTTTTTTCGTGCGTGTAAACGGTACGTAAAAGACGTATTTTACGTCCTAGGATTAAAAAATTGTGAAACGTCCCTGTACAACAGCTGTCGGTCGTTAGGTGCTATCCTTAGTTGTTAGGTCGAGGAATTATTATGTACGCTGAGGCGTTATTTTCTCGGAAAACATATTTTTGGTATATAAATAATCGTGTGCATCGCGGAGACAGGGGCTTTGTCTCTTTGGTACACAATATACTCATTATAGTACATTTTCATCATATAATAATGATAATAATAATAAGTGTATTATAATACTGGACTAATAAATTGCATGTTAATTTAATATTATGTTTTATTAATAAAATTAAAAAAAATACGTAAAAATAAAGCTTGCCTTATTGGGTGGTTCGTTGATTTTTTGTCATCGATACTAATCAGGCAAATTGTACAAAACAGTCAAAGGAAAAAACAACGGATACTTTATTCTCAAAAATTGGTGAACAAGGCAAAGTGAAGAAATACATTTCTGCAGACAGGAGCGAATAAATAATAAAATCTTGTCCCAATGAAAATGCCTATTAATTCTGGCAAATTTCCTCGTCCTTTTCGACATAATTGTCATAGTATTGCACCTCCGTCGCGTAGGGTTGAAAGTGTCAAAGATGACAAACGCGAGCGACGAAGCTCGCGGCTTTGCGCACTAAGGAAATTAACTCCGGCATGGATACGTGCGTAGGTAACGTTTGACGATGCGGGGGCGGATGCTGTTCGGCAACCGACAAGGTGTTTAGAGAAAATTCGGATGCGTCATTGCAGGATATTCACTTCCCTGGGTCTTTGAGAGGTCTTTGCTGACTCTTAAAACAATTAGTTACCAAGAAAATGCACCGAATTCTCCATTCTACTCTCATACTGTTACACGCTATGCTGCGCATACCCGTTCCACCCTTACCCTGAACATACTCACGGAGGAGCTCCTATCTAATCATAATTAGCATAAGGTTTTACAGGCCTGTTGGTGCTTACTCGGGAGTACATCGAAATATGTTAATTCGTAATTTTCTTCGCCAAGTTCTGACCTAGAACAAATGTTTTGTGTAGGGAAGCGAAACAGGCTTGTATCTTTAATGCAAAATACGCTGAAAAGCCGAAGACGAAAACGCCAGAGTAAAATATCATTTTTCATACGTACAAATTTATTCGTGAACAAAATTTCGAGTCATCGTTAGTTTATCTATACATATTAAACAGTTTCGTGACTTAATGACTGACTGACATATAGACAACGCACAGCCTAAACCGCTGAACAGAGAAACATGAAATTTGGAAGATACGTTCCTTTGAAGTTGTAGAGGTGCACTGAGAAAGGATTTTTCGAGAATCCACCCCTAAAAGCATGAAATGGCATGTGGAAGTTTGTATGGAAAATTGTATTCCTTGTTACTTGAAACTCGGTATAAATATTCTTTGAAATAAAGAATAAAATGCATATTTTAGGATTTTCCGAAACAACCCCTAATCAGGGGTGCAACAGGGTGTTGAAGTTTGGATGGGAAAAACGAATTCCGTATTTTTATCTCAATAAAATTCGGAAGATATGTTCCCTGAAGGGCATAGAAGTGCACCAAGAAAGGCTTTTTCGAAAATCAACCCCTAAAACGATGCAACTGGCAATGACATTTATATGGAAAAATCTGATTGCCTACTTTTATCTACATGAAAACGTAGTATCGTCTTTATCGTGTCCTTATTTTGTCGTTTTTCGATTTTAACGTAATCGTCATTATTTCGTCTTTTTTCGATTCGAATGTAATCTGTTCAGAAACACCCTTGCCCTGAGGCCCTAAAAGCTTGAAGCCTAATTTCATGCGGACGAAGCCGTGGGAGCAAGCTAGTTTATTTATAACGTTTCTATGCTTGACTATTTATAAAGTTGCTTGGATTAAAATTTTTAAAATTCAAACGATAGTGAGAAACGGAGTGAGCCATAATTATTTCAAATTTCGTTCAGTTGTAGCGAAATATAATAGATATTTTTTTGTAAAATTACAACTGTTCTTCGTCAATTCCAAATTATGCGATAATTAATTTATATCCTTCATTATTTGATAAAAATTCGCTCGACGATACTCTCTCAATTGTGCTGCGGAATTATTGATCATTTATTTAATTTCAATTTTGATTAATTTATATTGGTTATAATTTTATCAATTATCTTTAAATATTAATATTTAAATGATAATATTATCAATTTACATTGATTATAATTTATATAAGTATATACAAAAACACACATACTGTATATATATATATAATTAATTGATTAGTATTTTTTATGTTTTTAATGAAAATTTATATAATTTACTTATATCGCTTACAATTAAAATTCATATAATTGTAATTATAATTCAACCCATAAATTTGTAAAGAATCATCATGACGACGCTGTTCTCCACGTCCCAGTAATTCTCTAGGTAGATAACGTTGACGATGAATTTTTCAACGGATGATCCTCAGCGAGGTCGAGGATTTATCGACTGGGTATATATGTAGATCGTGAAATCTTTTAGGGGAAGTAGACCGGAATATTTTCACGAGAGCTTCGCAATTAGCAGATAGGTTTAAGTTAATCCGAAGTGCTGGAGAGTAGTGCTCCGATTCGCGTGACTGAATCGCAAGAATCCGGTTACTGAACCAGCTTAAATCTCGACACACTCACAATGCGCTCAGCTGTTCGGGATTTGTAGGTACGTAGGTCGTTGCAGTAGGGCGAGAAAGAAGAAGAAGAAAAAAAAAACAGAAAACGAAACGAAGGATCCCAACGATTTTTCATTTAAGTAAAATCAAGTTATTTCACATTCAGGGATTTTCGTCGTACATACGATCGTAAAAGTAGAGCCGTCTGTGAAAAAATATTTCGCTCGTTTGGAATACATCATTTTTGTTGAAATTCAACGCCACACGAAAAGCTCCCGCGAACTGTTAACAAAATTCCCGTGGGAACGTTTTTAAGCTCTCCACTTGTCGGATGCTGGAAAAGCGGAAAATTTGACAGAAAACGAAGAATTACACCTGGAAAATGCATCACCTCTGGCACCAACTAACTTTAATCAATAATCATTAATGAAACACAAACTCGATCATGCATTAATATGTGTACTATATATTTGTAACGGCTGTTTTTTATCAGGCATTAATTAATATGTTTACTTAACTTATTCATTAAGATATTTAATTAGGGCAATAATAAATACATTTATTTTACTTCTTTATTAATACATTCAATTGCGGTGATAAAAACTACATTTATCATATTAAATACATATTATTAGCGAGTCATTTTCATCAGGCATCAATTTACTATATTTGATAAATATTCGATAATTGGGTCACGGGTTTAATAATTGGGATGAATTTATCTTTTATAAAGGGTGTCTCAAATGACCGGACATTTGGCGAACATGGAGTACTAATCTCTGACAACTGGCATCAGGAAGTATTGAGGTTTAGTCATGGAGAATTACACGATCGAGCAACGTATAGAAATTGTAAAATTATTGTTATGCAAAGTTGGTTTTGAAGACATTAGGGCTTACATAATGTTAAGTATGGGAACGATAGGCTACCATGAGAATGGGCCTCGAAGTTCAACGTCTTTAAAATGAACGTAACGCAAAGATGAACCTGCACCATTCATGTATTGGGTCTAGCCATAATTCCGTACGGAAGTTCCCACAGATTTCGTTGGCAGTTGTTTCTCCGCTCGCACATGCGTTAACCATATAAAGTGCCGTATATTAAGTGAAAGCTGAAACTTGTGCCGATATTTAAAAAAAAAAGTATCCATCGAGATTCATGACGTAGAGGAAGTTTAATTGTATTTTGGGCATCCCGAGTCAAAATTGATAGCCTCCTCTGAACACTCGCAGGATCCATTGCTTTTTTAATGCACAAGCCGCCAGCCTCCGTTGAACCTACCAAACCCCATTTGTCGAGTTCAGTGCCATGAAGAAGCCTCCATTTGGTTCAGTGTAGCCTCCGTTATAGTTCTTCCAAACCTTCTTTCGATCCCCAGTTTCAGTGAAATGTGCAGCACACATGCCTCCTTGACCTGCTTTCGATCTCAAGTCCGTTGCCTCGACCCCTCCTAACCTGCTTTGAACCTAAATTCGATATCTCCTCCATCAACACTCCATTGTGGCCTGATCGGTAACCCGTTCGATGACGAAATAAATACGTTTTCGCTGAATGGAGGGTCCGGAGGGTGTACAGTGCACCTACTGATAGAGGCTGAATAGAGGGTCCAGGGGGTCTACAGTGCGCCTACAGTAGGCTGAAATGGGAGCCAGTAGGTTCTGTTGAAGCGCTCTAAGTAGGCCCACCTGGGGTTTCGCAGGTTGCGTTGCGCTCTGCATTGGCCTTCTTTGAGTGACAATGTTCAATTCCTGCTATTCGGGAGGTTCCGGGAGCTACAGAACAGCTTGAATAAAGAAAACCAGTTGCCTAAACGTCCTCAAAAATCACTTGGATGACTTCTTTGGAGGAAGATTTCCGGACTTTTATGAAAGAGGGATAATGAAGCTCGTGGAGAGATGGCAGAAAGTTATTGAACAGAATGGAACATATTTATTCGATTAAAATCGTATTTTTTGGTAAATATTTTGCGTTTGAAATTTACTCGATTTTCGCTATGGTGCATAGACCCAAGAAGTTTGTGTATATGTATTATACATTAAAAATACCCATGTATGTGTGTGTGCAAACATATATAGAATTTTTACCTTTGTGCTCACACTTTCTTCCTCTCTCTCTCCCCCCTCTCTCTCTCTCTCTGTCACTGTCTCTGTCTCTGTCTGTCTCTCTCTCTCTCTCTCTCTCTCTCTCTCTCTCTCTCTCTCTCTCTCTCTCTCTCTCTCTTCCCCTCGCGTTACGATTGCTCGGAGCATTGCTTAGCGAGATTTCCCTTTTGCCGGCTTTCTCCAACTATGATTAAAATTGCATTTCCTGCGGCCGAGCTAGCGAAATAATTTACTGTTTGTTATAATGCATTATATATATATATAAAATATGGAATGAAAAAAATATGGAAATTCACTCCACCAGAATTCCAAGCACGCAATGCTCTGCAAACGATAGGATTAATTCGGCGTAGCTGATTTTTCTTTTCAGTATTTTTTTTTCCCCCACAATAGCATAGAATTGAACGAAATTCAACGCCATTGAACAATTTTCCACGCTGTTTTTAGCTTTTCGAAGTCGCATTTTCGTACGATTTTTTTTGCTCGTCGTGCGTGCGCGAATGCGCAAAGAAAAAAAATGTCATTTTTATAATCCGTCGAGTTTTTCGGTGCGTCAAGAATTGAGTGTATCAAGTTGTTCGTTGTAATACGGGAAAACAGACGCGGCAACGTGGTGCAGAGCTAAGTGGAAAATTGTGAAAAAGATAAAGCAGCGTTGTTATTTCTTCGGTCATACGTGTATGGAGAAGATGACAATTTCCCCAGCCGCCGGTATACTCAACTTATGAGACATGGGAATTGTAAAATATTCAGAGTAATATTCACCGGGTATTGTGATAACTTCAAAGGGAACTCCACGAGCGACCTCATCGCGAGAGTTCCTCGAGGGCCGTAGAGATGATACACGCCTACGGATATTATGCGATGAGAGTAAAAACGGATCAACGCTATGACGGTATTTTTTACCGTCAGCCTCTTTCTAAAAGATTTTTTTTTTTTCGTTATCGCTGAGGCCTGTTTCGAACGAGGAAATGTGAGTATACGCGGGTAGGGGCGAGGAGGGGGTATTTAAGGTTTGAAGCTCAATAAAACTCATGTTTTTAAAGTCACAGAATCGTATTTATTTATGAGTCAACCGACAATAATCAGTCTCACAAGATTTTATTAAATTAGGAACATTCGAGTGATAATTATAGCAAAAATTAAAAACAAAAGAGAGAACTATCCATCTTGCCCCATACTGCGGGCAAGATGGGGTACCCCCCGGGGGGATGATGGGGTACACTATTGCCCAATCACCCTACACCCAAAGAAGTAGCTTTATTGGGGCTGGCAAAGCGCGCATACATGAATAGTGTTTTTTCATTTAATTCAGCTTTTTTTTTTCAAATCAAATGAGGCAATTTGAAATTTTTTCATATCTCGTACCGTTAAAACGTTATCGACGAAAAACGAAAAACACCCCTATTTTCGAAGGGTGTGTTTCACCCCATAAAAATTGGGTTCTGCAGATATAAAAAAAATACGTGTCGCCTATTTTTACTCATTCTACAAACATGCCAATTCTACTCATTCTACAAGCATGCCAAATTTCATCGAATTCGGAGGGTTACACCTCACGACTATTCCTTGTGGGTTGCACGCGCAAATTTTTTTTTTCTATCGCACTATAGCTTCGAACGCGAACATGATCAATTTACAGACACAAATACGCGAGAACGTGGATCGAATAAAAAGAAAAAGAAAAGTTGAAAAAATAAAGATAAAGGAAAAAATCAAAGCTATAAGAAGCCTTGAAAAATGGACATTTTCATATTTGGACGTACAGTCGGTGATTTGGTTGGGAAATTTTGCTTCTTCATTACACGTATGTATGTAGTCGGACATATTGGGATGGGAGAGACGACAACTTGATTGCTCGTTGACTCGGAAAATCAACTCTGCAAATTGATATTGTACGCGACGAAAGCGCGTTCATCAAATATCCAGACGTGTATTCGGTAGCACACACACACACATACACACACACATATATATATATATATATATATTTACACAGTTGTATATTAATTGCATGCACGGCCGCGTTTCGGCAAAATAAACGTTAATCAATGAGCGACAAATTTTCAGTAACGTAATCCAAAGCTGGACTTAAGGGGTTGTTAGATTTAGCATACTAAAGGTGTTACACCACTTTGGCGCTCGGAAAAATAAGTATACAATTATTTATTTAGTTTGTCGCGACTATTAGACATATAAAATGATTTTTATTTTTCACAAATACATTATAGTTTAATGAATGAATAAAAAAAAACGAATGAAAACATTTTTAAATGGCGGAGATATATGCCGTCTAGTAGGACCCTCTTTTCAAACTACTCGACAAAATATCTCGAGATCTACTCAACCGAGTTTGATGAAATTCATACCACATATTCTTTATAATATTATCTAGGATGTAGCACAGAATTTTTCCGATTGGATGCCGCGTTAATTTTTTAATTAATTTCCAAAACTTTTAATATTGATAAAAATCAGTATTTTTTCAAAAATCTTTTCAATTTCAAAAATTTCAATTTTAAAATGTCAATTTCAAGTTTTCAATGTCAAAAATCTTAATATTTTTCTCTCTGCATAGGATTTTTTTGTTGGATGTCGCATTAAATCTTTTTTATTAATTTAAAAAATTCATCAACTTGGTAAAAATCAGCATTTTTTTTAAACAGCTGTCATTGCTATACATTTAAAAAAAAAAAAAAAATTCCCTATGCTACATTTTACCTATTACCTTTCTTCACAAGAACATTTTTTGTTTTAAACTTTCACGCGATGCCTGACAGAGAAAAAAATTCCACCGTCCGCAAGGATTTTTAAAAGCGGGTCCTACTGGACGACTTATACCTCCGCCATTTTTGAATTTATTTTATTTGTTTCTTTTTTTCAATTTGTTCATAAAACTATAATGTATTTGTGAAAAAATAAAAATTATTTTATATATTAAACAGTCGCGTCAAAATTTTCTTCAATTTTTAATACTTATTTTTCCGAACGCCAAGATAGTGTAACTCCTTGATTGATGCACATCTGATATTTAATAAATTTCGCGCTACCAAAAAACAACCCTTCCGTCCTTCTCTCTTGTCCTTAGGTATTCGAAATGGAAAGTACTTGATTAAGCCGTCAACTCGAAGCTTGGATAAATATCATGAAATTTAAATAGATCATCCATATGAAGTGTAGGCGTGAGGGAAATTCCAATCCGAGGAAATAATATTTGTTTGGGTGGAGGAAGCAAAAATAATATGGTTACGTCATATTTATACGTGCGCGCACGTTAATGCTGTCAATAATCGATACCCAAATGAGCTTATCAACTATACGGGCATATACAGGGTGAGGCATATAAAGTGTTACAGAGCAATAGCACTCAAACTATTGATCATATCCAAAAATGTTTCAGACAAAAGTTTCAGTGTTCGAGAAGGCCGTCATACTGGACCACCCTATTTTTTTATCGGTGGAGGCGCTGAAGCTACGTCAAGGTCAACTCCACTTTGTTAAATGGAACCATGTATTTTTTTTTCGATGACATTATTACCGATTTTAAGACGAATTAAGCGACCTACAACACAAGGTCATTCTAGTCACGCAAAGTATGAAAATAGTCGAAAAATATCGGAATAATCACTTTCAAAGGATCCACTAACCTTGGTTTGGGTCTACCTACAGAAGATGCTCGAAGAAAGAATACGCCGAGCATGTACCGAAATTACACCACAAATGTTGGCTGAAGTTAGACGGTCTTTTCATCAGCGAATTAACAAGTGCTTACAAGTCGAGGGTCATCACTTCGAGCATCTTCTGTAGGTAGACCCAAACCAAGGTTAGTGGATCCTTTGAAAGTGATTATTCCGATATTTTCCGATTTTTCGACTATTTTCATACTTTGCGTGACTAGAATGATCTTGTGTTGTAGGTCGCTGAATTTGTCTTAAAATCGGTAATAATGTCATCGAAAAAAAAATACATGGTTTCATTTAAAAAAAGTGGAGTTGACCTTGACGTAGCTTCAGCGCCTTCACCGATAAAAAAATAGGGTGGTCCAGTATGACGGCCTTCTCGAACACTGAAACTTTTGTCTGAAACATTTTTGGATATGATCAATAGTTTGAGGGTTATTGCTCTGTAACACTTTATGTGCCTCACCCTGTATATATATATATGGAGAAATAATATTCCGAAGCCGTAATATCTCTCTACCTAATATTGAGTATGGGGTTCCTAGGCTACTAAAATGACGGTCCTCAAAGCCGAATGTCGACAAAATCACATTTTCCTATAAATATTACTATAAGTGTGGCGCGATACTCGGATATGTACGGCTAAAACTCGTGACCCATAAGGTACGCGCTTATAGTGTTAAAGCCTCAGTTGAATTCATGGGCGATAATTTGCCACAATTATCCGACTCATTAATGACGATATAACGACTCGTATTATTTTTATTGCCTCATTCTCTCTCTCTCTCTCTCTCTCTCTCTCTCTCTCTCTCTCTCCTCGCTCTCTCTCTTTTTTTCTGCCGCTCCCATCCCCTCGAATTATAATAATACGTGCATATAATTTATATACACAATCAGCGTCGTATTATTATTAGTAATGCCGGACAATCACGCTAATAACCCGGAAATAAATTCAGCTTAAACGTCGTATTGTCGAGTAAAATGATGGATAATTCATTCAGTAAACCGAAAAAATCGAATCGTTTACAACAAATATTTCACATTACGCAAGCCCGGCCGATCCGCGTGACCGCTCGAAACAACTTCGATCACGTTCCAGTCATTTTATCGGACACCTATGGAGCACCATTGCATCATCGTTGATAGCATGTGGATTATAGATTATGAAGATAAATGCGGGATACTCGTCGACATGACAATTTCTGCGGATTTTGTCCTATTAAGACCTTACACCACCTTGACGCTCGGAAAAAAGGTGTAACATTTTTTTAAGTTTTGACGTTTCTTTTAAATGTATAAAAATATTTTTATTTTTTACAAATACATTATAGTTTTAAACGAATGAAAAAGTTTAATAGAATTACACCAGATGTATTAGTTTCATCCTAATCTATTACAAATATCTTGATGGGGTAAAGAGCAAAGCAGCTTTACAAAATTCTTAACCCTTCATAACTCAACAACGTAAACATTTAAATATAGTTGACTTCGTGGTAGGTTTTAATAAATAAAAAAAACGCATTATTTAGTTTTAGAAAAATCAAATCAGGGGTCTAGTTATTAAACAATAGAGGGAACGTGACAGACATGTTACATTGTATCGTAAAATTCCTTTCGGAAGTAGGGGATACTTAGAAGCAGTTGTTTTGCTTATCGTAGCCCAAACAAATCAAAGCAATCTCGCGACAAGTGAACCTCGATTTTCATCCAAGTAACGCCATCTAGTTTGCATGACATATTCAACACAGTAAAAAACAAGGTTTTTAATGGAACTCAAAGCGATATAAACTGAATGTTATTGACAGATGTCTAACCTCTCGGAAACCACCGAAATCAGCTGTCACTATGAAACATTCATAACAGCCAGAGCCATCTCTTGAAAACGGACCGAATTAATTTGTACTCCCAATATATGGTCCTAGACTCCATAATTCCCAAGTGGAGCCTCTCCACTCACCAAAGTTCCAACCAAAAATGGGGGGAAAAAATGTCAAAAAAATTCTGACAAAGAGCTAGCCACTCCCATGCAACTCTTTATCCGCTTGACATTTCATCTGAACCCCTATAGTTCTTCAATGACGCCTTGTTTCCTAAAACATTTCTTTTTTTTAGTTAAAAATGCAATATTGGGGCGAAAAAAAATCGTACGAGACTTCCTAAAAAATAAAAATGTAGGTTTTGATATTCTTCTTAAGTTTGCTATGGAAAAATCCGAGGAAGAAATTTTCCACAAATATTGCAGTTAATTTTTGACAGCCAAAAGATAGCCGGAAAATGGCCACGGTCAAAAGTTCGTACCGGAGCAATAGAGAATTTTCTAAAGAAGTAAAATAAAGGTAAATTTGTCCTCTTTAAAACGCCACTTTGGAAATTAAATTATTTTTATTTTTGAGTCCGCTATCTAACTTTTAGTGCGCTAAGAAATTTCCGGAATTTTTAGTGTCCGGAAACTTTTGCCCGGCATTGTACATTACGTGAAAGTGTGCTTGCTCGCAATGTACACTGCAATCTCTCTAATCGACATAGTGGCGGGATCCGCTCCACATCACACTTGCAAACATAGAGGTTGCGCACCATCCACTCAAGTCGACTCTGCGCAGCTGACGTAGCGGATAGCGGTACCCCTCCAATCCCACTCTTATTGTCTAGTGTGTTTCGAGCCTGGCACTGGGGCATGGCGCTTCTCCCACTATGCGCTACACCAATCGATATTCGGCACCTAGTGGGGGACTGATTTCATTTATCGACGTGCCATTCGGAGAGGTTGCAGTGTATTCGGGCCAGAAAGTTGTAACTTCCAAACATCGAGTATTAAGTCGTAAAAAACGATTTGGTGATCATTCCCGTGGAGAAATTTGTTGGGGGGTCCCCAGATCCTACCACATCTCTATAGGGATTTGGTAGGGACGCCGCACGTAGGGAGTCCATATTAGAATCCAAGTGGATGCTGTAGTTATTTCCCGATTGAAGTTGTTTGAGAGTTTTTATTTGAAATTCTCAATCGTAATTTGTTGGCTCTTCTCATAAAAAATATCCTTTCGTGATCCCGTTCACAAATTTGTTGGTGAGTCCCAAGATGCATTATAGGGATTAGTATAGGGATCCAATGCGATAACCCATCGGATTCCTATCAGGAAGTAGGGACAAGTATGGGAATCCAATTGGATCCGTACGACAATTTCTGCACGGCTCCCGGTCTGTTTCATCAAAGGGTCCGGGCAGGTAAATCAGACGAGGCAAGCCTGGCCAGGACCTGACACAAAGTAGGGAATGCTCGGTCACATTTCGACGAGGGAAGCGTCCGGAACGTCAAGACTTCCGGCTGAAGAGGGTTTCGACAGCTCAGCTCTTGATTACTCGCGTTTTTTTTTCTACCGCGTAGTCTACAAGCCGGGAAAATTAACGAGGAGGCTGGGGTACGTTTCGTAATTATTTTACCGTACTTAAATTTGCCATACGGTAAATTCTCGTTAGACTATGCGGAGGTTGGGTTGATGGTTATAGAGGTAACTGAGGGGTTATCAGTTATGGTTATATCCGCGCTTCCAGATGAGCAGGCGGAAAGAGAACGGAGATTGCACCATGCCGGTTTTCCTTTTTTTTTTTATATGGAAAAAGCCAGCTCGCCTACTATATTTAGCAAGCTGCGTGTGTCAGGGTAGCGTGTATTCATCTCGCGGGAGAACGAGAGTTCAAGCGCGAACGTATCCATCCGTTATGGCTGTCGTTACCGGCCATTTCGCTCGAAACGGCGACCATGACGAGGGGGCCGAGCGCGTTGCCGGGTTTCGCATTCGATGATTTCGCTCTATGTTCACCTCTCTCGCGTTCTAGCCTACAAACGATTCTACATTGAACTCCTACCTCTCTCTCTCACTCACTCACTCACTCTCTCTCTCTCTCTCTCTCTCTCTCTCTCTCTCTCTCTCTCTCTCTCTCTCTCCCTGCCTCCTTCACTCTTCAGCAGCCACCATTCATCACGACTGATGGAGGCTTTCGCGTCAGGCCGTCCTTCATAGGTCTCAAATCAGAATAATGATTAGAGCAATAACAACTGCAATAATATCACGAGGCATGCGATGCATTTTTGCTCGTAAGGTCTACTGTAAATTATACAAAATTGAGGCAGATATACGTTGTCGCGAGGATATGTCCGTCTTTATTCGATCCCGCGCGGAACGTTTACAGGGCATCCCTAAAACAATTCGGGGCCTTCAAGGGCTTATTTTTGGATTCGCCAGTAGAGTTTTCCGTAAAACAGCCGGACCGGGTCCCTGTTAGGGAATGACAGGTTAGGTAGCTTGACTAAATCTATGGTCTACCCGTGCAGAAATTTCTTACGGATATCTAAGTTCCGATCATATCCCGATCGCTACAGGATACGGATTTCCTAGAAGGGGTATCCTCATCGGAATCCAGATGGCGCCCACTAAGTAGCACAAGGCGGAGACGTGGTGGCAAGAATTTGAAATACGTATTAAATACATTTTTCTTAGCCAATTAAATACATATTTTCTTAGTTCGAACGATTTCTATTTAATTTAAATATAATTACTTAGAATAAATAACCTAAATCACTTTTCTCCAGGTAATATACGTCTTTCAAGGCCTATATATTGTTTTCTCGATTTTTTAAATTAGATGTCAAGAATTTTGTTCGAAATTCTGTTATTAAAATATATAAGTTTGGACAGTTATACTGTAGCACCAATTTTTACCTAATCTTTTTTAGATCCTTCAATAGATAATTTCAGAAAACGTCCAGCATCTCCAGCTGATACGGATCGGCATCCTCTGGTGATTTTTACATTCATCCCTGGGATCCGATTCGATATCGAACTAGATCTTGTTCTAGAAGGTCGGGATTGTAGCCTGGGTCCTTAGCAAAGTTTCTATTTGGATTCTGAGTAGAGTCCTTAATAGTTCCGGATTAGGATCCTGGCTGGAATCCGATTTGCGAATGTTACAATTCGCTCCTGGATCCGATCCGATGTCCGACTGGATCCCGATTGAAAAACCAGGATCCTAGTCCGAATCGGACTGAATCCATCACAATATTTCTGCACCGTAAGTACGGAGGCCAAGGAAGGGAGTTTAAGGGGGCACATCCGAATAGACTGCGGAAAAAATAGGTGATATTTAGGAAGTATTATCTCAAAAACTTTTTGTCCGATTTAATCCAAGTTAGTTTTATTCCAAAGTATAAATATTGAGGTATATTAACAAATTTTTTTATAAACATATATTGACTGGGAGCGCTGTTATCGTGGCCAGTGTAAAACATATCTCTCGCTGGTGGTCCCCATGAATGCGTGCAGTCAGTTGATTTGAAACAAAAATTTCGAAAATATTCTTAAAATCCAACGTATAATGCCCTTCGCATCGTAGGATTTTTTTACTCAACTATTTTATTTTTATCAAGCCAGAAAAGTCGAAAATTTAGGTTGAAAAATGAATGAAAATTTCAATCAAGCGTTATTTTGTGAAAAAAAAGTTTCAAAAAAACCCTACGTTGCGAAGGTTTTTATACATTACATTTTAAGAATGTTTTCGAATTTTTCGTTTCAGATCAACCGACTGCATTTCACTAATTTCGTCTTTCTTCCACTAATTTCAGTGGAAGAAAGACGAAAATTCTTCCCAAAACCTTCAACTTCTATAAAAAATCATCAAATGTCTATGGAAGGACGTTTTTCGCGTTTGGCTGGCGCAATTTCGAGCTTTCGACAAAACTCCGTGATGTTCGTAATCGGCGAAAAATTGCGCATCAGATAGAGGCTTGAAATGGTGTAAAAGTCGAAAAAAATGTCCACTCTTTCGGTTATTTATTCACAATCGCCAAAGTCCTGAAATTTTGATCAGCCACAGCGGTTTCCTATTTGAGTGACGGAGATTTAATGGGGTTTCCCGAAGAAGATTTTGGTAGGCTCACAAGTAACCTTTAGGGGGTGGTTCCACCCCTTAAAACCGTTTGCCCCGACGATCAAAAAACGCTAATTGCTTTTAATGCTCTACTACATACACGAGCTTAATCAAAACCGAAAGCGGACACCAAAGTGATGTTCCTGGTGAGTCTATAGATTTCCACACGTAGCCAATGGGATCAACAGCTCGGTAAAATTGTCTGGAACTTCATCAAAGGTGCACACTATTCTTGGCTGAAACTCAAGTAAAACTCAGCAAACATAATCGTGTATCAACACTATCGTCTCATCTGCACGTACGTTTCTTTGAGCCGTCAACGATAGTTCTATATCCGGCTCAATTGATACGGCATTTGGTCCCTTAGTACCTGCGAGTTATTCTTTCGCGATAGAGTCCTTTTACCGGGTAACTCGGAGAACTACTTCGATTTCAGAATGAACACCAAAGCCTTCGTTGGATAACATCGTCTTTCTGCTTTTCTTCTCTTCTTTCTCCGGTTTCATCTCGCTTTTCTTGATCGATGAAGCCCGTCCAGTTTCCTTCCACCCCTATACAGGTCTCCGAAGTATCTCGAGAACGTTGCAGTGGCCGGAAAAGATATACAGGCATGAATATCACGCCCGTGGAAAGGCCCTAGTCCAGGAAGATCGCAATAGAGCTTGAAAACATTTTCCCTTCGTCGTTTCAATAATTCGAGTTCCACACGCCCACACACGTACACGGATTTACGTGCACATATGCATCGTGAAAGTCCTGCGTGTAACGCAAACTGTGGATCTCTATCTTGGTCCAGACCATTCCAGCCAACCGATATCGCTGGTCATTCAGAAATGGGAACACCTGGGTTGTGGCTCGTGGGTGAAAGTGCCTGGGCCCGAGATCGACGAAAGCGGAAGTAGCCCTGTAACCAACGCAACTACCGCATCGACGCCCACGACTGTCCGAGATGTCAGCACAATTTTATGGCTTCTTCAGCAAGCTAGAGTGCACGGATGGATTGGAGCGCCGTGTGGCCATCGCACCAGCTGCTGGAAACGCGCCCTTACGTGAGTCGCGGCAAGAGGGTATATATAGAGAGTTGAGCTATTCTCTCGAGGCGTGAGAACCCACATTTACACAGGACGCCAACCTACACACGTGGCACACGTGGGCATCTATGAAGGTCCTACGTTTCCAGATATAATGTTTCCATCGGTTTTCTATCAGTTCTTTCCCGGCACTTCCTCACCCCTACCATACTTGGATCGTTTCTCTACGACTTTCTTTTCTTCTCACTTTTGCGGAAATATCCACGCGCGACACTTTAGCCTTACCGGATAAGTTTATCGATCACTTATAGGGAGCAGTGTTGGATACCGCTTTCTTCCGATCGTATCACGGAGTACACGCTCAAGTTAGATATACTTTTCAAATGGAAAAGTAACCGAAAAATACTGATCAGTTTGGGTATTTGGTTACAGCTGTGGCTTCCCATAATTACACGTTGATGAACAACCTTCAACACTGGCGAACTTTGTTCGATAAGATTAATTGACTTGGATGAGATGCAAGTGAAGAGTTTCAAGTGCACGATATTGGCGAAGAAGCCAGTGACGCTCGACAAGCAAATCGTAGTGATCGTAGGAGAGACCAAGGATGTTTGTGACAGAGGAGAGTTGTGACAATGTCGATTTTCCGGAACCTAGGACCGTTAGCGAACTGGCAATGTCGCGCATTTATTGTTTTTTTATACGCGCCATTTAATGCAGTACGCGACGACGGCCCACGGGAAGCGGTTGCGGCTATACGATGTCTGCGTCCAAAAAATTGCCAAAAGTAAGTTTTTGACAAAAATTTTAATATCCTATTTTTCGATGTGTATTGCGTTAGCGTTATTGTGATATATTTTCTAATATGCATTGGCTTTGCAAGTTTCATAGTACGATATTGTTTTTTTTTTTTGGTTTTGGTTCCTGTTTTGGGGTTAAGAAATATTATTCTGACCGAAGCACGATTTTTTGCACCTAGGAGAATTGTGACGGCTTGTCACAACTCTCCTACTTTGTTTTTTTCTGACAATAATGTTTCGTGGTGTGACCGAAGAAGAAAAAAGAAAAATAACATCGATGACAAGGAGGACGAAGATGCAGAAAATAATTATTTCTGCTTGTGTTGCCTCGAACTCTTTGCCAATAGCCAATCAAAAGAGAAGTGGGTTCAGTGCGTCGGATGTAAGGGGCAGCCACATGCAGCTTGCAGTGGAGGAGAGTGTCGATATATTTGTCATAATTGCTTGTCGGACTAGATTTGAGGCGGAACTTGGTTTTTTACTTGATTTTAATTATCTCACACAAATGCCATATTTTATTATTGTTATAAGATAACTACTTCTTTCGTTGATAATTAACATTAAATGTTATTTAAGTTCTTAATGATGTGCAAAAGGATGATTGCAGGAGTCTAATTAGTGTTAAAGTAAATAGGTATTTATTGTTGGTTATAATTACATACCAGAGGTTGATTACGGCAAAACAAATATGTAATTATTTATTATTAATATAGATGTTTTTTTTTCACCAATAGCAGCGTTTAAATTAAATTTCTTTCCTCGCATAATCACCAAATACATAGGTGTCACGACTTACCTTGACCTTAGTCACAACTTACCTCGGTACTAGGAGAGTTGTGACACGGGGACTTCTTTCGGTTTTTGTCGATTTTTTCAAAAAACTTAATACTTTTATTTATTTTTATGTTCGTTTCGAATATAGTACAGAACTAGCTATGTTAACTTATAGAGTTCCCAGATGCAGAACTTTTTAGACTCAGATATGCTAATAAAAATAAAAATTGTCACAGCCCTCCGCGGTCTCCCCTATGGGATCTGGTTTCAGTTGATTTTTCGTAACAACTGATATTGAGCGTATATTGACGCAGTGGGAAGCGTTGAAAATTATTTTCGTCACGTATTAAGGTCTTGACCCGTTTTCTCGAATTGATTCAACGTCTCGGAGCACTCGTATGTGTGCGCGTGTACAGAAACGTATTAGACGATGAAAATACGAGGTGGGCGTGTGGGCGCGAGTTGGATATTGGAATCAACAAAATTGCCGTTGAACGAAGCGATTCGGGCGATACGTTGGACCGTTGCAACGATAAAATCTGCGAGTAAAGTGAACTAGAAGGCGAACGAATTGCCGCGATTCATTTCCCCGACAAGGGATTGCTGACATTTGTACGGCACAATTCACGAATCCTATTGAATCAGTATTTTTCCACGCTCCCCGTTCGGAGGCTACGTCATACCCAAACATACCGATTTTCTTTATCGGCTCCGGAAGATCTGGTTCCATTGGAAACGCTCGCTTCTGTGCTATTAGAATCGAGAAGAATTTGGGTGAACTACTCGCCCGGTGGCACTGCTCGCTTCTTTACAAATACGCTCGGTATAATAAAAATGTCTGCTATGCGAGCGATATCGATAATTGACGAGATCACTGAACCATACGTTTTTTAATCCCACGGTCTGCTTCGTGTGTCGCAACCAATAGTGAGTTTTATAATTCCGCGTGTGTGAAATATACATATCAGTTGTCCGCTGGAAATGCCGAGTTTCAGTTGGAATTGTCAATTTCTGGTCGGAACCACCAATTTCTAGTTGGAAGTACCCATTTTCAGTTGGTACTATGAACTTCCAGTTCGTACTATGAACTTCCAGTTGGTACTATGAACTTCCAGTTGGTACTATGAACTTCCAGTCGGTACTATGAACTTCTAGTTGGAACTACCACCTTCCAGTTGGAATTACTAACTTCTAGTTTAAACTACCGATTTCCAGCTGGAACATACCAACTTTCAGCTGAAATATACCAACTTCCAGTTGGTACTATCCACTTCCAGTTGGAACTACCCATTTCCAGTTGGCACTATCAACTATCTGTTGCAACTACCGCCTTCCAGATAGAATTACCAGCTTCTCGTTTGAACTACTAACTTCCAGTTGGTACTATCAACTTCCAGTTGGACTTACCACCTTCCAGTTGGAATTACCAACTTCTCGTTTAAACTACCAACTTCCAGTTGGAATATACGGACTTTCAGCTGGAATATACCAACCTTCAGCTGGAATATACCACCTTCCAGCTGGAATATACCAACTTCCGGTTCGTGCTATCAACTTCCAGTTGGAACTATCACCTTCCAATTGGAACTACCAACTTCTAGTGAAAACTGCCGACTTCCAGCTAGAATCGACCAATTTTCAACTGAAATGTACCAACTTCCAGTCGAAACTATTAACTTTCAGTGGGAACTACCAATTCCCAGTGGGAGCTAACAACTTCCAGTTGGAACTACCCATTTCCAGTTGGCACTATCAACTACCAGTTGGAACTACCACCTTCCAGATGAAATTACCAGCTTCTCATTTAAATTACTAACTTCCAGTTGGTACTATCAACTACCAGTTGGAACTACCACCTTCCAGATGAAATTACCAGCTTCTCATTTAAATTACTAATTTCCAGTTGGTACTATCAACTTCCAGTTGTAACTACCACCTTCCAGTTGAAATTACCAAATTCTCGTTTAAACTACCAACTTCCAGTTGAAACTTCCAATTTCCAACTACCATCGGTGAATTTTGGGATTACAATAGTTGCATTAGATCACGTGGTCACCGCCACTTCCTTACTACATGAGCGTAGTGTGAAAATGGCTTTTTCACATGCTGCTTGGCGTCTCTTACGACTGATTTTCAAATTATACAATCAAAGTCCCGAAGTATAATGATGAAGAATTGCGTGATTGCGTTTAGCTTGGATTCTTCGACGAATTCAATTACGCCGGCTACTTGGAAAAACAACCAGGAAAGCGAAAAATAAAGTTAATGAAAAGGAAAACTTTTCGAGGAAAATAAAACGGTGAGTATATTTCATAACTGCTCCTAATTGGATCAGATGTCGCATCTTGGGTTACGCGAAATGCAATTTCTCGAAAGTTATTTCCGTGCAATCGCCGTCAGCGATGATTGGAAGGTTTCTCGCTTTTTTCCGCTCCGACAACGAGGTCGATGTACGTGAATTATACAGTTAAATGGGGATAATAATGGAGAATGGTCGTGGCAAATTCATGGAAATATCCGCGAAACGAGCCAGCATTGAAAATTAGACCGAATCAAGATTCAGCGAGGGTCGAATATTGAAGTAGCTGACTTCTCAATTTACTCGCACAAGCATAGCGAAAGATGTGCAGTGGCGTTTGTGTAAGCCTCCTCAAGTGGCATTCGGCGGCGGGACTTTCGTAATTCAATGTGTACTCAACTCCGACGAACCTTGACCAACTGTGTGCTTCGTCCGCCACTCAAGAGAACTACGAGGATGAATAGCGCGTCAGCAAAGCTCGATCGAATGTTAGCAGAATGGAAACAGCTGCGTCATTCGTTGGCCTGGTTTTTCAACTTCGCGAAATCCAGGTAGTCCAACGATGCAGCGAAATTTCTTAGCCTATTCTCGGAAATAACGAACAAAAATGTACGTATTCTTTATTGGTCTGTGTTGGGGAAAGTGTGGAAAAATGTCTGTGACAAAGATAAAATACTCATGTGTAGCAAGGTAAGTACATTACATACGTGAAATTTTGTACAACAGATTAGTGGGAGGTCATTAGCGTAACCAACTTTCAATGTTTTTCGAACGATACAGATTGGGTTTAGAATCGCCGAGCAACATACAAAAAGTTGTTGCCTGGGGCAAAATAAACGGGACATTATGGTATGGTATTCCATTTTTCCCCTTCTTTACGGAGGCATTTTTATTTATCATCTTATTATTTACTGCGTAACTAAACGGATAGCTGGCATCGAGCATTTTAGTATTTCTCTTAGTAAGTACCTATTTGTTTCACCAGATTTATTTCAAGTGCTTTTTCTTTGTTTGCAGTAATGAAGGGGGCGGGGGCAGAGCTCCCACCCAGGGACACTAAACGTAGTTTTAAATGTATATCCGGATAAGAAAGTAGACGTAATTCATCTGGATATATTAATGTTTTATTTGTAATGATTTGATTAAGTTGGTTTCTTTGGTTCGTTTGGGTTTAGTTGTGTTGGTTTGATTGGGTTTGGTAGCCGAATTTTCCGTGGGGCGAATTTTCCGTGGGTTGAATTTTCCCAGGAACGAATTTTTTGTAGATTGAATTTTCCGAGGGATGAATTTTCCATGGGTTGAATTTTCCAGGTCGACTTTTCCTAGATTCTGTTTGAGTATGCGTGTTGTGTGTTGTTTAGGTATGCTATAGTGTTAAACATCAAACTCCTACCTTCCCGCGGTAAAGTGCCTGAGTAGATAATATCAAAACTAATGAAGTTTAGCAAAATGTAATTATTGGAGCATTATCCCATTTTTCTTGAAACAAAATGGTTTTAGACAAAACCTTTGTAAAACATAAAAGATCAATCTTTTTATAGGCTACAACTTTTATAGGAAACATTTTTCTCTAAGATCAACATTTATTAAAATAAAATAGAAAAACTTAAAAAAAAATCAGTTTTTTTGAGTTTTGACCGTGAAAATCAAATTTGCATATATTTTCACTATCATATTCGTGATCAGTGAGTCAAAATACACGAAACACGAAATTCCAAATTAATCGACGGTATGGTCTTTTCGGAACTTCATCCTTTTTGTCTTCCCGAGATTGAAAAATCACTTCAAGGGACGTCATTTTTGGGCACTTGGGAAGTTATTTTGAGGGAGACAATATTGAATCGTTATTGTATTCGAACAAAAAAATTGATAAAAATCAGTCTTATTAATCAATTTACACACCTCGTATGTCATTCTACCCCACCTTCCCCTACGTTATTCTGATGCTGACACGTGATTTCTTATACAAAAAATAACTTTTTTATAATCGCTTTTGCCACTTTCCTTTCGATTCCCATTTTTGATGACGCACATCTAAGATCGATGCACTCTCCCTCGCTGTCAAAGACCTTTCTATCTCCATAATCTCGCCAGTGTATGCTCGTGTCTCGATCTCATAAAGTTTATACGCGATAGTTGTGTGTCCAAGTGTCCCTCACCGCAGGAGGTGCTCCAGTTCGTGACTTATCTCGAATGCGAGATCTTCTTGGAGAGCACTTCGAGGGATCGGGATGGGACAGAGAAAGGTTGGGAGGGTGGGAAGCGTCTCGATCACCTTCAAACCAAGGGCCACTCTGTCCACGTATCTCGCCTGGGTTCGAACTTTTTTTCTAATTGCATATACCATCACGAGTAAAATTCCATGACAATGTTCAATGGCTGAGTAATTCGATTAGATCGATGGACGGAAAAGAAAAATTACGAAAGTCCGGAGAATCATATGTAATTTTATAAGCAGTCGGTAGGAAAAAAAATACGTGGCCCATGTTATTTATGGAGTTCATTTGAAAAGTTTCCGGCCTTTTTAAGAAAAACACATATTTCGAAGCAAAACAAAATTTATTTCTCGACGTGGTCGCCCTTCAACTCGATACATTTTATGATATTAGCAGATTGTAGTTCTGCATTATATTAGAATTCAAGAAATTTACTTGAGGATAAGTTGGATAATTACTGGATAAGTATGTAAAAAATCGCCAAAATTCTTGAAAATTTTAGGAATGGTAGTTCTTGATAGAATAATAATACATGAATTATTTTAGAATTTTTCACTGAATAATTTAGTAGTTATAAACATACGAATTTAACACGGTCGCTAATGGGAGAATAACTTCTGCAGACGTTAATGGTTGCAAAACGAATGGAACTAAAACGCCGTAAATTCTGAAAATATTTCATCATGAAGATTAGGATAAAGTAATTGATTATGCTGAGTTTCAAATAAATCGACTAAGTAATTGTCGGGAAATTAATTAAAGTAATGAGGAGTATCGCCTTTTTTAACGACGAATTAATATCAATCATTGGAAACCTCAATATATATTGAGATTTTGGGCAATTATTGATAATAATAAGATGATCCGAACGTATTGATTAAATTAAAAAATTGAGAAACTTTTTTGTTGACCAGTTGAAACAGATGTACAGTCACTGACAAAACCTCAGTCAAGCATACGCCAATATCGTCGAATTTGACGTCAATTATTATTGAAAGTGGAAAATTAACATTTCTAAGTGTTGATTTATTATTAAAACTAGCTATTTGGAAGGGTAAACCTGTACGACATGCTCTAGACTTGAAAATCCACGATTCGCCCATTTTGGACTAACTTTTGCCCGACGGTCCATACAATAATACCTTAATTATAACGTTAATTATAACAATGTACGAAATAATTCATATATTCATATATTTAATTATAACTCATGTATACATGTGTGTGTGTGTGTGTGTGTATATATTTTCGAAATGTATCTTGTATGTACAGCTGCAAGTGTCAAAAAAACATTATTAACAACTGATTATTTTGGCAATTTTTTCGAACAATCGTGAATACTTATTTTATTAAAAAATATTTTCCTCACGAATTAAAATATAATATAAGGTTGTAAAACGTTCGGAGTTTTTGTATCCTGTGAAATTTTGCGTGGGGCTTTACATCGAGAAATTTTTCCGACAAGTTCGATATCCTTTGCGATATTTGTGTGGAAGTCGCCTGTTCAAGCCGCTATCTCGGTTGTGTCTTGCACCCTGTGATGGCGAGGATTCGAAAAATAACATAAAAGTTAAGGGCGAGATAGAGAGAGAGAGAGAGAGGAAGATAGAGAGAGAGGGGGGAGAGAGAGAGAGAGAGGGGGGTGGATATAGAGAGAGAGAGAGAGAGAGAGAGAGAGAGAGAGAGAGAGAGAGAGACCCTCGTTCACGGTGATTTTGCGGGTGAGCTCAGAAATAAACCGCCGCCGCGCTCCGTCCAATCGAATAAATCAATTTGACATGATCTGATTCATTTCTACTTCTGGAGGGGGGGGAGGGGGGGGGGGGGGGTGCGGAACGGACGGTTCCGAGAGGTTTCCCGTGCCTGGAAAAGCTCCCGTCAAGAATCGCTTCGATCTAGCTTTACACTGGCTCTGTCTCTGCAGAAAAGCTAATATCTTCGTCCATCTCCGCTCTTTTTCTCCCCTTGTCTGTCTTTCTTCATCTATCGCGCCACTTGATCATCAGACTCACCTCCCATTTCCGGGACTCTTAGATCGTTCGAAACTTGAGTGACACTGTGAAGGAAACATGGCGTTAAGAAAATTGCGGAAAAATCGAACGGCGCTCGATCGAAGCGTCGATCAAGTGATCATTCATCATTTCAACGTCACAAGTAAATAAAGGATGACCGTTTAGCAGTTTTACAGAAAAACATTCAATAACAGCTGAGTCTTTTTTGTCTCTGGTCATTCACCACCGATGATCTAAAGTTCCATTAAAGAGCTCTGTAGAACTATGACACGAAGCTTTGCTCCCGAAGCCTAGGCATACGCATACTCCAACTACAGGATGTCTCAAAATGACTTGACATATTAAAATATTAATAAAACGTATTATTTATTTGAAAAGTACGAATATGTTTGATTTTAATATATGGTACAAGCATGGAGGCTATGTGTGGAAAGCAATATTCGATAAATGGCCGCCTCGTCCCTGTTTGCAAACGGTCACTCTTTTGACGAAATTTTCAAAAACATTTTGGCATAATTGCGGACTAATTTCATTTAATAGTGCGTCCAATTGCTTCCTTGAGCTCCGGAATGGTCTGTGGATCATTGGCATACACTTGTCTTTTCAGAAAAGCCCAAAGAAAGAAGTCCAATAGCGTCAAATCACACGATCTTTGTGGCCAATTCACATGCATTGTTTCGCAGTGAATTTGCACAATTTCTATGCGTTGTTCGATCGTGTAATTTTCCATGATTAAACCTCAATATTTTCTGATGCCAGTTGTCAAAGATTAGTACTCTATGTTCGCCACAAAAAAAATTGCGTGCAATAAAAAATGTCAGGTCATTTTGAGATACCCTTTACATCCAATCTGTTCATACAGCACGGGATTGACGATACAAGCAGTAGCGAGATATACCGAGGGACATGAGAGTTTTTAGAGTAGGAAAGATATGTGTGTGTGTGTGTGTGTGTGTGTCACGAAAGGCGAGAAGCTTCCTGCTGGTCGTAGAAGTTTCCAGAGAGCAGGGAAGTAGCCATCTCTCTCTCTCTCTCTCTGTCTCTCTCTCTCTATATATATATATATATACATATATATATATATATATATATAAATGAATCGTTGATGTTAACGATAATTAATGGAATACGTGACCTAACGAAGCACGAACAAAGTATCGGGGGACAGCTATGGTCTTTTTTCCTCCACTACATATATATATATATTAGATATACAGTGTCGGCCAAAAGTTTGGATACACTAGTCGAAATTTCTTACCGCACTAAAAGTTAGATAGCGGACTCAAAAATAAAGATAATTGAATTTTCCAAGTGGCATTTTAAAGAGGACAAATTTACCTTTATTTAATTTCTTAGAAAATTCTTTATGATTTCTTTTCGCCCCGGTACGTACTTTTGAACGTGGCCATTTTTTCGAATTTTTTTGGCCGTCGAAAATTAACTGCAAAGTTTGTGGAAAATTTTTTCCTCGTATCGTTCCATGGTAAACTTAAAAAGGATATCAAGACCTGCATTTTGGTTTTTTTTTAGAAAATCTCGTACGATTTTTTTTCACCGCAGTGTTGCATTTTTAGCGAAAAAAAAACATGTTATGGAAAAACGGCGTCATCGAAGAACTATAGGGTTTCAGAGGAAATGTCAAGAGGGTAAAAAGTTGCATGAGTTCACACTAGAGTAGGTAGAATTTTTTCAGAAATTTTCTGGACATTTTTTACCGTTTTTGGTTGGAAATTCGATGAGTAGGGAGGCTCCACTTGAGAATTACGGGGCCTAGGACAATATATTAAGAAACAAAATTTATTTACATTTTTATTTTTAATTAACTACATTTTTTAATTTCTTCATTAAAATTTTTGCCGTTTAAATTTCAAACAATAAAAAAAATCTAAAAAAATTGTAGCTAATTAAAAATAAAAATGGTAATTAAATTTCCTTTCTTAATATATTGTTCTGGACCTCATAATTCCCAAGTGGAGCCTCTCCACTCATCAAAGTTCCTATCGAATATGTTGAACAAAAAATGTCCAAAAAAAAAAATTCTGAAAAAATTCTAGCTCCTTCAGTGTGAACCCATGCAACTTTCTACGTCCTTGATATTTCCTCTGAAACCCTATAATTCTTCGATAACGCTTTTTTTTTTCTAAAACATGTCTTTTTTTTATCTAAAAATACAACATTGGGGTGAAAAAAAATCGTAGAGAATTTTCTAAAAAAGCAAAATAAAGGTAGACATGTCCTCTTCAAAGCCCCTCTTGGGACATTTAATTATTCTTATTATCGAGTCCGCTATCTAACTTTTAGTGCGGTAAGCAATTTCGACTAGTTTATCCAAAGTTTGGGCTGGTAGTGTTTATATATATAAGATATAAAAATATGAAAATATAAAAAAAATATTTGTAAAGAAATATAAAATATAAAATTGAGAAAATATGAAATTGAGGAGGTAGGTTTGCCATCAATCGTCATATATGTATGTACATATATATATATATATATATATATATATATATATATATATATATATATATATATATATATATAAGGTGTAGTAAAAAGAAATTCATTATTTTTGCATGAAATTGAAGGCTTTATTTAGCATAGTTAGAATGATCCGATTTAGGTCTAATATGCACCGTTTTCATCGATAACTTGTTGCCACTTTGAAGGTAATTTCATTATGCCTTTCTCATACAAACCCTCGTCCCTATTGGTAAAAAACTGGGACAGTCGATTTTCACAAGCTTCTCTTGAGGCGAATTTTTCACCAGCAAAATCTTTCGCCATAGACAGGAACAGGTGGTAATCACTTGGTGCCAGATCCGGACTATAAGGTGGATGCATAAGAACCTCCCAACCAAGCTCCCGGAGCTTCTGGCGAGTCACTATCGATGTGTGTGGCCTGGCGTTGTCCCGATGGAACACAATTCCTCTCCTATTGGCCAAAGCTGGCCGCTTCTGGGCGATTGCTTCCTTCAGACGGTCCAATTGTTGACAGTACAGGTCCGAATTAAGAGTTTGGCCGTAGGGGAGCAGCTCATAGTAGACGATTCCCTGGCAATCCCACCAAACACACAGTAAAATCTTCCTGACCGTCCGTCCTGGCTTGGCCACCGTTTGCGCCGGCTCACCGCGATTCGACCACGACCGTTTTCGCTTGACGTTGTCGTAAGTGACCCATTTTTCATCACCGGTCACCAGCCGCTTCAGAAATGGGTCGATTTTGTTGCGATTCAGCAGCGATTCGCAGATGGAAATTCGGTCCATGAGGTTTTTTTTGCGTTAACTCGTGTGGCACCCATACATCGCGCTTCTTTTTATATCCAGCCTTATTCAAGTGGTTCCAAACGGTTTTGTGTGCAATGTTTAGCTCCTGGGTAATCGAAAAGTGCTTACATGACGGTCGGACTGGACGATTTCCATTATTTTATCGACATTTTCGACAATTGGCCTTCCAGAGCGTGGTGCATCTTTGACATCAAAATTACCGGAACGGAATCGACGAAACCAAAATTGCGCGTGATTGGCTGTTACAGTATCAGGACCATAAATACTATTCACATTTTCAGCCGCCTGGCTTGCGTTTTCGCCTTTATCGAAGAAAAACTGTAAAATATGGCGTATTTTCACTTTGCTGGTGGCCATCTTTGACGCGCGCTCAAAAAATATTGAGTCGAGCAATCACAAAACTGTCTGAGATGTTTATCTTAGTACGAAATCTTATCTTTCTAACGCCATCTAGCGTAATCCGATCGCACTTATACAACGCGAGATACAGATTACTAAAGCCATCTATTGCAAAAAGAATGGATTTCTTTTTACTACACCTAATATATATATATTTATATACATATATATAAACACAGAGAAGATTTTAGTCCACTGGGGGGGGGGGGGGGGGGGGGGGGGGTGCGTGCAAAAATCGCCGAGCAAAGTGGTCGTGTACGACGAGCAAGTAGACGAGCAGAACACGACTTGTGTAAGCTCCGGTACCCCAAGATGCATCTTCCATGTATATAACTCGATTGTTGGGCCGGTAACGGTGAAGCCCCGAGGAATAGCGTCCAAAGAAGTTTCGTACAGGTCGACTCACACTCGCTCACACACACACACACACACGCACACACACACATACCTATGCGTGCACCCTTACGAAAGTGGTGCAGCTCGTTTCATTCTCCAACTCGCGTACCTCGCGATACGAGCGAGCGCGCGCAAACGTATAGCCAACTTTTCGTGCTCCTCTCTTACACCATCCGGATATTTGGATTGCACTCACGTACACGACTCGGCATCGTGGAAAATAATTGTCGATCCCCCTGGCCACCCCTTTTTCGCATACCCACGTCGACTCCCACCCTCCTCTTCGCCTCGTTTAACGAACGTTTCGAGAATCCACAACCAGCAGCATGCGATCGGTACACATCTCAGAGGCGCGGATGTTTTACGTTGCGGATTCTGATACCTATTGCCGGTTTTTATTCGGACGGATATGCGGACGGCGTCGTTGCAGAACGAGCGAGGAGGGAGTGGGGCGGGGATAATACTGTTGGCTCTCATGCACGGCAAAATAATTGCTATATCAATATATAGGTGTAAATTATTATGTTTAACCATGCACATAAAGGGTGTCACAAATCGACCTGACATTTTGATTAATTAATAAAACGTATTATTTATTTGAAAAATAGGAATATTTTGATTTTAATATAAGGTACAAACTTGGAGGTTATGTGTGGAACACAATATCCGATTGGCCGCCTCGTCCTTGTTTGCAAACGTTTACTCTTTCGCCGAAATTTTCAATAACATTTTGCCATAATTGCGGACTAATTTCATTAATGGTGCGTCCAATTGCTTCCTTGAGATCTGGAATGGTCTGTGGAACATTGGCATACACTTTTCCTTTCCGAAAATCCCCAAAGAAAGAAGTCCAATGGCGTAAAATCGCACGATCTTGGTGACCAATTTACATCGCCGTGGCACGAGATAACACGACCATGAAACTTCGTCTGCAATAACTGTATTGTTTCGCAGTGAATTTTCACAATTTCTATTCGTTGCCAAACCTCAATACTTCTTGATCCTAGTTGTCAAAGATCAGTACTCTATGTTCGCCACAAAAAAAAAATGTCGCCCAACTTAAAATATCTGCTCGAAAAAAGCTTCCGGAAGAGCTTATAGCTATTGGTGTATGAAGAAACGAGAAAAAATGAGGAGGAAAAAAGTTGCGATAGGGTGGTAGTTACACGAGATTGGTATTAAAGAGAAAAGTAGATTTTTACGTGTACACACTTCGAAGCATTCGAAGCGTAGGTTACTCGTAGGTCTTGAAGCCCCTCCTCGTGCTATCTCGTCATCGAGCAAATAAAAAAATTTGGACATGAACCTGAATCGTCGGCCGTGCATTAATATATAATCCACGAGAGTCCCATCTCGGTCGCGCGACGATGGACTCAATTTAGTTACGTCGTACACTGCAACTTCTTCGATCGGCACCTCCATAAATGAAATTAGCCCCCACTAGGTGCTGAATATTGAACGGTGTAGCGCATGGAGGGAGAAGCGCCAGGCCCTAGCGTCAGGCTCGAAGCGTGCTAGACAATAAGTGAGGGATTGGAGGGGTACTGCTATCCGCTACGTCAGCTGCGCAGAGTCGGCTCGAATGGATAGTGCGCAACCTCTATGTTTGCAAGTGTGATGCGAGAGATTAGAGAGGTTGCATTGTATTAGGTGTGTTTAATGGATTTTCAATAGATGGATCATATTGTTAGATAGCCAAAAAAAAATTAATTTAAATAGGATTTATTTAAATCAAATAGATCCTAAAATTACCTGACATTTAAATTTATTAATAAAATATATTGGATATTTAAAAAGTACGATTTTTTTTTAAATATAAGGTACAAACCTGGAGGTTATGTGTGGAACACAATATCCGATAAATAACCGCATCGTCCCTATTTGCAAACGTTCTCTCTTTTGACGAAATTTTCAATAACATTTTGGCATAATTGCGGACTACTTTCATTAATGGTGCGTCCAATTGCTTTCTTGAGATCCGCAGTGGTTCGTGGATCATTGATGTACATTTTTCCTTTCAGAAATCTCCAAAGAAAGAAGTCCAATGGCGTCAAATCGCATGATCTTGGTGACCAATTCACCTCGCCGTGGCGCAAGATAACACGACCATGAAACTTCGTCTGCAATAACTGCATTGTTTCGCAGTGAATTTTCACAATTTCTATACGTTGCTCGATCGTGTAATTTTCCATGACTAAACCTCAATACTTCCTGATGCCAGTTGTCAAAGATTAGTACTCTATGTTCGCCACAAAAAAAAATGACGCGCAATTTAAAATGTCAGGTCGTTTTGAGACACTCTTTAGCTGCGTGACTGACTGATTGACATATAGATATCGCACAGCCTAACTCGCTGAAGATAGAAACGTGAAATTTGAAAGATATGTTCCATAGAAGGTGTAGAGGTGGGCTAAGAAAGGATTTTTCGAAAATCAACTCCTAAAGGGGTGAAATAGGCTGTAAAAATTTCTATGGAAAATTGTATTCCTTGCATGTATCAACTTTGAACTTGGCATAAATATTCTTCAAAGCAAATAATAGAACGCATATTTTAGGAATTTTTTAAAACAACGCCTAATTAAGGGTATGACGGGATGTTGAAGTTTGTATGGGAAAATCGAATTCCCTGATTTTAACTCAATTAAATTCGGAAGATATTTTATTTAAAGGGCGTAGAGATGCACTGAGAAAGGATTTTTCGGAAATCAACCCCTAAAAGGATGAAATGGGATGTAAAAGTTTGTATCAAAAATTGTATTTCTTGCATGTGTCAACTTGAAATTTGGTATAAATATTCTTCAAAACAAATAATAAAACGCATATTTTCGGACTTTTTAAAACAATCCCTAATAAGGGGTGCAGCTTACAATGAAGTGTCTATGGGAAAATCGAATGCCCTGCTTTTATCTAAATGAAATTCCGAAGATATGTTCCTTAAAGGGCGTAGAGGTGCACTGAGAAAAGATTTCTCGAAAATCAACCCCTAAAAGGATGAAATGGGATGTAAAAGTTTGTTTCAGAAATTGTATTCCTTGCGTGTATCAACTTGAAATTTGGTATAAATATTCTTCAAAGCAAGTAATAAAGGGAATATTTTAGGATTTTTTAAAACAACCCGTAATAAGGGGTGCAACGGATAATGAAGTTTCTATGGGACGAATTCCACGCGGGCGAAGTCACGGGCTACTTAATATTAGCTACCTAATAATTATAATTATAATTATATATATATTGATATATTATATTTAAATATAATTATCGTCGTCCCTATCATTCGCGTCAACCGGAATTCCTTTGGTGTTGCCAGCTCTCTTTGGACTCACACTCCGCTTCGCCCTTCCACCCCTAAAATGCGTTGGGGATCTTCCTGTCCAGCAAATATCTCCAGAGTTCCAGTTTCCTCGAAAAAATTTGCACAATCATACGAATTGAGGTAAAATAGTAGAAAAGCGAAGAATTTAGAGAATTTCGTGGATGCGCGCGTAAGTCCTTTCTGTATGTAGGTCGAGTTTTCCGTCAACACCGGGCTCGGGAGACATGCTCGCGAATACGAATATGAACCGAGGTTTGTCGGGCATGCACGGAGTGTATGAAACACGTGTCCAGCGGGCCGAGGGAGCGATAAAGAGGGTTAGGGGAGAAAAAAGAAACCTTCGAGGGGGTTGAAAGCGAGGGGATGCGATTTGTGTTTTTTTTTCTCTCGACTTGCAAGAAATCTACGGAATGTAATTGAAAACCACAGTCGTTGCAGGCTCGTATACCGTACATGGGTGCTTTCTTACATGTAGATATTCGATGGATATATATATATGTACAGGGGTGGCCCAAAAAGTGACGTTCAGAAGGATAATCTTTCTTAGTTTTCGAGAAGGCTGGATTACACTCGAAGAAGGTAATGCTCTGTATCTGGTGGGATTGGAAAGGAATCGTCTATTATGAGCTGCAGCCACCCAGCAAAACAATTGATTCGACCAAGTACGGCTCATAACTGGCCAAATTAGATCGAGTACCAGTGCAGAAACTTTTCAGGGATATCTAATTGGATTCCTATTGGGATATGATACGGATTCCCTAGAAGGGGTATCCTCATCGGAATCCAGATGGCGCCCACTAAGTCGCACAAGGTGGAGACGTGGCGGCAAGAATTTCAAATACGTATTAAATACATTTTTCTCAGCAAATTAGATACATATTTTCTTAGTTCGAACGATCTTCATTTAATTTAAATATAATTACTTACAATTAGAATAAATAACCTACAGCCTTGCTCAAAAGTATTAGGCACCCTGTAAGTTTTCTATCCGGACAAAAAATTTAATATCTCGGCGAAAAAAAAAACCGTAAGCTAATTTACCAAACGGAGTTTTAAAGCGGACAAAGTCAGCTTCATTTCGCTTTTTTATTTTTATCCTTGCGATTTTTTTTGTACCTGGTACGTCATTCTGAACACGTCAGTTTTTCACGATTTTCGCACTTTGCAAAATCGCGTGCTGGACTTTGAATAAAAAATAATTTCACTATTTGGTGATAAAATATTTGAAAAGGACACCGTTAGCTTTAGTTTTGTTTAAAAAAATAGATTTTCCGATTTTTTCTCGCAAATTTATCTAGTTATTTCTTGAAAAAAAAACGGCAGTTTTCCGAAAAGCCGGTATCGTGCGGCGTAACTTGAAAACTATGAGGTTTTGATTATTTAGTCTAAGAAGTAAAAAGTTGTATTTTATCATTTTGGGATCACTGAATTTTTTTAGATTTTTTTCCAAAATTTTTTTGTATCGCTATTTTTGGTTCATAGTCGACGATTTATCTTATTAATTTATTTCCGTTACTTTGAAACAAAGATGTTTTAATAAAAAAATCAAAAGGAGAAAAGGTACATCATTGAATTTATACGTCGTACGAATCAGATGGTAGTCGATACGAATCAAATCGTCGAGTATCAATCATATATAGCGATGCAAAGAAATTTTGGGAAAAAATCTAAAAAAAAATTTAGTGACTTCAGAATAACAAAATACAACTTTTTATTTCTTAGACTGAATATTCCAAACTTCATTGTTTTCAAGTTACGCCGCTATCGGCTTTTCGGAAAACTACCGTTTTTCAAGAAAAAAATGTAATAACTCTGCGGAAAAAAATAGCAAAAACTTTTTTAAAGCGAAACTAAAGCTAACGGTGTCCTTCTCAATGATCTTATCACTAAATGGTGAGATTATTTTTTTTTTCAAAGTCCAGTACGCGATTTTGCAAAGTGCGAAAATCGTGAAAAACTGACATGTTCAAAATGACGTATCAGGTAGAAAAAAAATCGCATAAATAGAAATGAAAGAGCAAAATGAAGCTGGCTTTGTTCGCTTTGAGCCTCCATTTTGTAAATTGGCTTACGATTTTTTATCGCCGAGACATTCAATTTTTTGTCCGGATAGAAAACTTAAAGGGTGCGTAATACTTTTGAGCAAGGCTGTATATCACTTTTCTCCAGGAAATATAAGTCTTTCAACGTTTATATATTGTGTTTTTGAATTTTAAAATTAATTCTGTTGATAAAATATATAAGTTTTGACAGTTATACTGTAGCACCAATTTTTACCTAATATTTTTCAGATCCTTGAATAAATGATTTCAGAAAACGTCCAGCATCTCCAGCTGATACGGATCGGTATCTCCGGGTGATTTTTTGATTCCTCGTTCTATTCCGAGCCTCATTTGGCCCCACCTTCTCTTATTATTCGAATAAAACTTTGCAATTATCGCGTGATCGAAAATTTTGCTAATATCCAGATGGTGATCGAAAACTTTTGACCGGTACTGTATGTATGAGGCACGGACATTTCAAGCCCCGTTATATCTGCGCACGGTTGGCTATCAACACATTTGGCCATTTTCAGAACGGTCCTCGAATGTCTTTGAAATTACCCTCTCCTTGTATACATCTGTACACATACATTCGTATATTTATTCGCGTATTGCGGCGTGGAAGGATGTATTGGAGAGGACAAGTTCCGGTGTACAGAGTATCCGCACAGAGTCTCTCGCGTGCAGAGGGACCTTTATCTGTCGAGTATTTTCCACTGAATTAAGTTTCTTGCCTTCTGTTCTCTTGAAGTTTATGTGTTTCGCGGCGAGATAGCGAGCTTGCGCTCATCTTCCACCGGACCGCATGCCTGCTTCGTGGTGAAACTGGTGCTGTGCACCAACTATTGAGGAGAGAAAAAGAGAGGACGACAGAGAGAGAAAGAGAGAGAGAGAGAGAGAGAGAGAGAGAGAGAGAGAGAGAGAGAGAGAGAGAGAGAGAGAGAGAGAGGAGAGACTGTGCAGCATCTCCGCGTTTTTGTTTGCCTCGGTGCGCAATATCGTGGCACGAGCAACGGGAAAGGATGCACCCCCGCAGCTTCAATGCGATCCTTGCCACTCTCTCTCTCTCTCTCTCTCTCTCTCTCTCTCTCTCTCTCTCTCATTCTTCCTGAGCCAACTTCCTGACGGTATAGATGCCTTTGCGGCACGTCTTTTTATCCTGGGTAGCTTCTTTATCTTTTGGCCTAACGTATATATATATATATATAAAGCTCTTCAATGTGCTCGGCATTGTCCGTGCTTGGTTTCATCGGTTTTACGCAATTCATCTTCCTTTTCCTTTTCTTTTTGGGATGTTCTTACAGGAGCGCCATCCACTCTCCCGCTCCCTTTCTCTCTCTCTCTCTCTCTCTCTCTCTCTCTCTCTCTCTCTCTCTCTCTCTCACTCTCTCTCTCTCTCTCTCACTCTCTCTCTCTCTTTTGATTTTGATTTTGATCTTGAACTTTTATTTCGCATTTGGTTTTTATTTTGCTTGATTTTTGCCTGATTTTCTTTTGCTTTTCGATACATAGGGTAAAGCCAGTAAAGAGCACGCACTTTATACATTTTTATTTCTCGTAAAATCGATTTTGATAATACACTTTGTACTTCTTATTTAAATTAAGCTTTGGTCTTTTAGGAACATTATTTTAAATATAAATCTTCAGTAACAATCTCGAAAAATATTAAATAAAGAGTTAAACTTAAAACTCGTGATGTGCGCATTGTTAGGATGCTTTTTTGCAAAGAGTACACAGTGAGAACCTTTCACAGGTGAATACAAGCTAAGAGTACACGTGCTCACTCTTTGACTACGTACTCTTACCAAATACGGGTTTTTAGTCTAGGTCACTATAATTTTCGTAACCAAGCGAAACGGCGATATAACCTCTCAATAAAAACGAAATTTGGATCACAAATTTCAAGTATAATAACATTCGTTGGGTGCAAATTAATTGCAAACCTTACAAAACCCGTTTAAAATTGTTAAAAAATAAGATCGAACACATCGAAAATCTATTATTAGTCATAAAATTGGAAATAAATACCTTAACGAAGCGAGTTGTTGCCCAACACCTTGACACGACACATGCCACTGAAAGGTTAGGTGGTGTTACCAACACAAGGAAAAATAAAACAATCGAAAGCACTGCGTACTCCTTGGTAGCGCGCACTCTTTGGTGGCTCTATCCTATACTTTCTGTTGAATTTGAATTAGATCCTCATCTCGATACTTTTTAGCCTTTGTTAGTTTCTTGGTCTTTCTAAAAACTAATGAATGACGAACTCCACCTTACTTTGAGAATATCTTTCTGAATTTTCTAGATTTACTCTTATAATTGTGTATATTGGTTGTAAATCTGTGCTTTGGCGTATAATTATTATTTTGCGCTTGATATAATGCTATTTTTTTTATCATTTTGCATTTGCGGCACTGCTATTTCTGCTACTTTTGTCTCTTTAATTTTCATTTTTATTTGTTACTTCATTGATCTTCTTATATCTTTATTGTTTCCTTATTTCCTGTTGTATCGATATTATTACGATTGACTCATCCAAGGAGTACCTTCATTTGTCCAAAAGTTAGATTAGGGCATAATAAATTCTCTCTCTCTCTCTTTTTCTCTCTTAACATCCCCTTCCTTTACCTTACGTTTTCCAACTTTCAACATGTCGTAATACCGTCGTATCTGCTCCTATCAACGTCCGAATCTCCACGAACTCTAACGCAAGAACAGTCGCACCGTTGATCTTTACTACTTTCGTCTTGTCGCTCGTCTGCCCAGATCTTATTTGCCTTTTTCTAGTTTTTTAGTTTTTAGTAAATCTAGTAGATTTTTCTATTTAAAAAAAAATGTAACGTTAAGAGTAATCGAATTTTCATTGAAAATTTCCAAAATTAAACTCTTTAAGTTTCAAATTCTTGTTAAGGGTCGAATGGGCTATCGCGCTATGGCGAACCGTCTCGCTGCATTTTTCTCGAACACTCTGTTTTATGAAACGGTTTGAGTCGTGTCCTCAAAATCCATCCGTCCGATTCACTTTAAATTTGGACGGAGCACAATTTATAACATTTTTTATCGTATGAGCGAAGAATTTTTTGTTACGTTCATCCATTTGTTAATAATTAATGATCGAAGTTGTTTACATTTGGTCGAAAATCGAACTTTTTACTTTCCGCAGCTTGCAATTTTTGTAATTTTTCAAATTTTCAAAAACTATCCGGTCACACGGGAGTTTTATTATTATACCGAAAGTACATTATTTATCTATCGTCTCAGATGACTCTAGTTTCCAGAACCATTGACCCCGATTGGCCACGCGGCACCTTGTTTAAATATTGATAACTTCATTGTTTATGAATATTTTTCATTATAAGAAAACGCACACCTGTCGAGGCTATGTATTAATCGTGTGTAAAACTCCGACCTCATCAAGCTCTCACCAGAAAAAAAATATTAAAAATCGAGCTGTTCTTTGGGTCTCAAGCTTATGCAGACCCGTCAGCCAATTTATGAGAAAGCTCCTCCCGGAAGTTTACGTGGTTGATCCTACACTCGCTCTTAATTTCAGTCTGACCGATAGCACATACGTACACTAAAATTTCTGCAGATTAAGCAAGATGTATAAAGAAGACACTCGAATTTATTTGACTGGCGTTCATTTAAACTATACTACAAAAAAAAAAGAATTTAAATACGATCTATTTAAATCAAATAGGTTTTTTCCTTGTCTGACAGCCTACTACAACCCCATTTGTTTCAATTTTTTTTTTTTCAAGCTATTCTTTTTAAATATTAAATATATTCAAATTAAACAAATAAAGATAAAACACGATCGCATGAATACGAGGAAGGAATATAGGTTCATGACATGAAAATGCGGTGAAAAAAAGTTAAATTATTTTTCTTTTTTTTTCACTAACAAGGCTGTTATTCGGAAAAAAAAGAAAGGTATCGTTGTGCCTTTTATTAACAGGCGCGGTTATTTATGTATAGAAAGACTGACCATTTTCCTCAACTGCAGAATGTTACCCAAACAAAGCCATGTGATTTTTGAGAGACTGAATCGTGTACCATATTTTCATCTGTCTCTTTTGTCTTATACTACCAGATGGAACCAAATCACAGATTTATTAGGAATAAATAAAATATTTAGTTATTAGAGGATATTAAATAGATCTTGATTTGAATAAATAAATATATTTAAAATAAATAATTTTAATAATGAAATGCGCAATAGGAAAAATTTGATTTCATGAAAAATGTAGTTTAATCAAATTGAAAAAAAAAATTAAGTAGACGCATCTAGTTAATATCAAAAGAATTTTTCCATCAGCGTACTCATTGACTCGATACCACCGCAGACTCCGGTTGTATCCGGCGTCTCCACCGCAGGCGGATCTTCGAAAAGCTCAGCTCGAGTCTATGCTCGCTCGAAATGAAATATGACGAGGTTCTTATCATCCTGCTTCCTTTTCGTAAGAATCAAGACAGAAACTTTGGCATGTGATATGCGCGCGCGAGCGCGAGCTCTATGGGGTCGTTACGAGTGTCATATACTTAGGGAATTACTTGACATTATATAGCAGTGTGGGGCGGGGGGAGGGGGGGCTGGATTTTGATGGAGCGATTTTTGTTGATGGGAGTCCCGAATTGGATAAGCGTATGTATCTGTAGATATATATATATATATATATATATATATATATATATAAATACACGTATAAGTATACCGGAAGAATGGTAAAAAGCTCCCGAGCTTATATACGCTTTTTCCCATGGGCTCATGGGATTTTCCGTGAGTGCCTATGAACTCGAAAGTCCATTCCGCAAATCACATTACCTAAGTCTTGTTCCGGGGGATTCTTAAAGGCTTTCAAAGGGCTTCGCGCGCGTGTGCCTTCCATTTCGAGTCTTAGGCGCGGCCGAGAGGGAAAGAGAGGAGCAGAGAGGGATGGCGAGAGAGAGGGGCAGAGAGGAGAGAGAGAACATCATGGCGTGGACTCACCTCATTGCTCCTATTCACTGCAATATGGCCTTGCTTTTCTCTCTTTCTCTCTCTCTCTCTCTCTCTCTCTCTCTCTCTCTCTCTCTCTCTCTCTCTCTATATATATATATATATATATATATATATAGAGAGAGATGACCCTGATTGTGTATATATATCCTTAATAATATTATAAATCTGACTTTCTGTCTGTCTGTGTGTTTCTCAATCACGCCAAAACGGGTTGATCGATTTCAATGAAATTTATCATGTTGATATCTTATTGCCTGGGGTGAGACATAGGATAATTTTCATTCTAATATCTAATATTTTTCTAATTTTAATATTATACACGCAAATCTAATCTAATTATGAAATAAAAATGATTATGAAATCAATGAAATTTAAAATGTAGATAGCTTATGACACATGGGATACTTTTCATTCTAATTCTAATATCTAATATTTTTCTAATCTGTATGCCTGATGTTTGATCCACTACTACGCCTAAACGACTGAACCGATTTTTATGAAATTT
>OZ010720.1:19609338-19697147 GCA_963932345.1 Ophion ventricosus | reverse complement strand
ATAAGCAAATTATAGGCATAAGGGCGGAGTGGATAACGACAAAGAAATCTTTGAAAATGTAAGTTACTAACAAAATGATCTGTATGAGGTAGCGTATGCTAATTCGTACTTTTTGGCTGTTCCTTTGATGGATTCTCCAGCTTTACATAAATTTATTGCTGTTTGCATGACGTCTGCACTTCAAGAATCTTGCGTCGTCTTTTTTTTTTTGTATTTTTCATAACCCAAACAAACCCATGTAAACTCGACCGTTCGGCGATTAGCTGCAAAACATCTTCATTCTGGGTACAAAATAATCGAGGTAGCGGCATTTATTGCTGCTATTTTATTCAATGAAGAAAATTCAGCCCTACTCATGGTTATGAATGAACTACAAATCGTAGTTTGCAGGCAGAGCTTCTCTTTACCGATGAGTGCTTTTTTTTGTTACGCCAACGCGTTTAATCATTCCTACAGCGTTCAGACGTCGGTCTACTCTACCATACTCCGACTAATGTCGGCAAGATTTTCACTACGTGATTCTCTCGAAATGTCTGCTGCAGTTTTTCGTGAACCTATAACGCAATTCCTTTTTATAATTTTGTCAACGTATTCCATAGTTTTTCGCGGTCTACCACATGGATTTTTGTCACACAACGAATTTTTTAATTTATATTTACGAATAATACACGAATAAACGTACTTTTTCCAATGGATAAAGTAGTCGCGATATCGCGAGAAGTCTTTCCGTCTGAAGAAAGTTTTAACACGATTTTACAGAGCTCAATATTCGTGTGTTTCGCCATCGCGGCAGAAATAATATGGATTTTTCATTGTCATGCATGTTTTTGAAACTAGTACGAAAGAAAATATAAAAAAACTGTGCGTACGAAGCTGGACGAGATAGCGGCCCGATACATTTGCACACCGACGAAACTCGTTCGACACCGTACACAAATAATACACGCCATACGAAAAAATAATATCCCGAGCAGAAATTTGTTCAGGGTGAAATCCGGACCGGATCAGGCTGCCACAATAGCAAATCCGGGCCGGATCAGGCAAATTTAGTCCGACCCTGATCAGGGATGTAACGCTTTTGCAAATTCAGGTCCGGATCAGGCACCTTATCAGGCTCTGATCAGGCGCTTTATCAGGCCCGGATCAGGCACCTTACCAGGCTCGGATTAGGCACTATATCTGGCTTGGATCAAGCAACTTATCTGGCCCGGATCAGGTGCCTCATCCAGCCTGAGACATGCGTGTCATCTGGCTCAATCATTTGATTAATTTTTTGTTTAAAAATAGATCAACATTTATTAAATTATTATCGCAGTTACACGTTATCAAGTTTACTAACGTTATTAAAAATATGAAACATATGAAAACATTTTTTTAAAGTTTATGTTTTTATTTTACTTGACTTGATCGTTTAGTTTTTGTTCCGGTTTTGGCGATGACCGTCCCAATCTTTCCGGCCCAATCTGTCCGGCGCAAATCATGCGTGCCTGATCAGGGCGCCTTATCGATACCTGATAAGGCTTCTATCCGGCGCAAATCAGGCGTGCCTGATCAGGGCGCCTTATTGATCCCTGCTCAGGCCCCTGTCTGGCCCAAATCAGGCGTGCCTGATCAGGGCGCCTTATTGATCCCTGCTCAGGCTCCTGTCTGGCTCAAATCAGGCGTGCCTGATCAGGGCGCCTTATTGATACCTGATAAGGCTTCTATCCGGCGCAAATCAGGCGTGCCTGATCAGGGCGCCTTATTGATCACTGCTCAGGCCCCTGTCTGGCGCAAATCAGGCGTGCCTGATCAGGGCGCCTTATTGATCCCTGCTCAGGCCCCTGTCTGGCTCAAATCAGGCGTATCTGATCAGGGCGCCTTATTGATCCCTGATCCGGCCCTGATGGATCCTCAGGCAGCCTGATTAGATTTCTGCTCGGGATAGCACTCTTTTATTCATATCACAGCTCTCTCAAAAATTTCAAATGATTAACGAGTTCGGCAATTAAATATTTTATCACTTCACTCGAAAAAATAGGGTGGTCCGAAACCTTTGCACGCCACGGGATATATATATATATATATATAGACATATATACAAAATGTCCACACGTCATGAGAGGCAGGTATTCTCGCGTGTTCCGAATCCTTACAAGAACAAATGTTTTCTCCCGCTTGAAGAATACAGATGGTGTAACAGCTGAACTATACCGCGAAGGGTTACCAAGAGACACGAAAAGCGAGAGAAAACTCGAATGGACGTATACAGGGTGTCCATTTTATCTCTGTCACCCGAAATAACTCGGTAATTATCGACGTCGCAAAAAAATGTTCCAGACAAAAGTTGTACGGTGTGAAGGGGGCCATCAAATGCGACCATTTTTTTTTTATTTCGGTGGAGGCGCTGACGCACAGTAAAGGTCAACTCCACTTTTTTAAAGGGAATGGTACTTTTTTTTGTCAACCATCTTGTGGAGCACCTCAAGCCGCATAAAAAACATCTGAGGGTCAAAGTCGTTCAAGGTCATTCAAGGTCAGTATCGATGATACAAATCTAAATATCTCGAATCACTGCCAAATATTTAGTAGTGATCCAAGATATTTAGATTTGTATTTCGTTTTAATAGGTGTTCGAACCAAAGCTTAATTTAAATAAGAACCCGAGTCGAAAACTAAGGCCGAAAACTTTATTCGATTCGGCCGAAATTGTAAAAGTTGGCCTACGGTTGACGACTTAGACCGAAAAAACGGCGAATCTTTTAAAATCGTAATAATTCAGGCGACTTATAAACCGGTACGTACCGAAAATGCGCCGGAAAAAAAATGCCGGAACTTAGTTCCGGTGTGTTGATCGGCCTAACGGGTTGCAGGCTGAAAGTACGCCGAAACTTGGGATTTCGGCTTACATCAGTCAGCGTTCTGCTCAGGCCGAAAATATGCCGATACTCATTTTTTCGGTCTACTGATCGACGTCGCAGGTTACAGGCTCCTCATTATCAATCGAACTCACAAGAACAGTTCAACAATTGGCAGAATTCAGTTAATCAAAGCTCAAATTTTACATCACTTTAACTCTCAACTAATTTACTCACGGCTCTGTATAAATTCATTATTTTGAATAAAAAAACACGGTGAAAAGGATCTTCTTTATTATCGTAGAGATTTAAGAGGAAGCAAGATCGAATTGCACTAATTATCACTCATTATATTACCAAATATTGATACTCGATGGGGAGACCGAAATTCCAGATTTCTGCGTATTTTCGGCCCGAGCAAGCGGGCTGATGAAGAGGCCGAAATCATAAGGTTTAGCGTGTTTTCGGCCCGAGAAAGCAGGCTGACGGAGAAACCGAAATCCAGAGTTCAGGCGTGTTGTCGGCCTGCAAAGCCTGGCCGTAATGGTTCGCTATTCCGGCCGGTTTTCGACGTGAATTCGGTCTAGACCGAAAACACGCCGGAAAATAAGACTTTTATTTTTCGACTCGGGAAGTACAAAATGTATTATCAAAATTTATCTTTCTATAAATAAAAGTTTTATAAAGTGCGTGATCTTTGCTGGCTTTACTCTATGGCTTATAAAAATTGTTTTGTACTTGTCTGTTTTTTTTTTCTGTCACAGAACACTAATTAACGTATAACTGAGAAACAACGAAGTTCGAAACGGATGCGGGGAAATAAAATTCATAACCTATAAGCGAAGAAAAACGTAGAAATGAGACTTAACATTCTTCACAGGCGGAATCTACCGGGGCCGGAGAAATTTGACGTATAAATGATAAAAACGTATAAACGAGGTTCAACCGTATACGTATACGTTAATAGAGTCGCTCGCGCATTTGTTCATTCTGTTCTACATTCCGTACAAAAGAGTGGCATTAGCGATGGATGGAGAGAGGGTTGTATCAGGCTATGTTGGAATCTCTGTGGTAGACAGCGGGAGAGTTGTATTGTCGCAGGAGCGACGCGAGTTGGGACAATAATCTCTTGGCCTGGCCTAGCTTGCAGTCTTTATGGCCGGGACAAAGCGCGATCTCACGAGAATATAAGGGCGCATATACACGTATTTTATATATATATATATATATAAATGTGTATATAGTATGAAAAGAGTAGTGTGGGTGGCGTGATCTCGAACGACGGAAAATTGACGTTTCAGGGCGCGGTGTACACACGGGGATGCTGGCCCCAGGCTCCAGCGCCCGTTACGTTTTCGAAAGCTCTAATGAGAATTTTGCCGGAAGTCAAGCGAAAGAAGCACCCGAACGCCAGAAGCATCCGCTCATATCCGTCCTCATCCGCGCCTCATCGTTCTTTCCCATTGGTGCTGCTCTGCTGTTGGCAAGAGTTCAGGAAAAAGCGTGAGGGAGCACTCGTGGTGAAAATGGCCAAAAGAATTTTTCATCGCGAGTAAACTATCGAGGGTTCCATTCTTTCTTGTCTGGATGGGTTTATGGCGTCCTACACTGTTAGTCCTTGTGTGTTATTTGCTACGCGTAAAGTGTGTAATTTTGGGAATTCACACGTGTAAATGTCATATAGAATTTGAAACAACGCACTTATGTGTGTTGTGAAGAATTCAAGCACAGTTGATGTGCAAACACTTAAACCGTATTCAATTTTAACACGTTATTGCGGTATTATTATTGCGGCAATATCTCCATTCACACGTTTAGATATCAAACGTTTCTTAAGCAATGCGTTTATGTATGTGACAGTAGAATAAAGCACATTTTGGGTGTATTTGTAAACAGTGAATCCGCATTAAGTATATTAACATTTACATGTCAATTTTAATGTACTTGATATTAATATAACATGCCAATTTTAAGCTAATAATACCTATATAACTGAAATTAATCGAGTGAAGCTTGTTTATTAAAATATGACGACTAAAAATACATTATCATGGTAAGCTTCTCTCTTTACCCTAGAGGAACCCTAGAGTGGTATTAGGCCACTCTAGGGTTTCCAAAAGTCGATTTTTTTTTGTTAAAAATGTACCTTAGTACCTATAAAACTATATTCCAAAAGATTATGGGTGTGAAAAATCTCTAAGTACTCGATTTTCGAATTCTAGCGCAACCCCTCTTGATTCATGTTGTGACTTTCTACTAACTTTCAACGCGTTTATCTCAAAGCTACATTTTTCAAGTCGGCCGGACTCATAACTCATACAAATTTCAACCGATTCACTTGAAATTTTAACTGTATATTTAGATTTACATTTTCTGAGACACTACGTTCGATTTTTTAAATTATATTGCATAGTTCCTTTTTTATAAACAATTTTTTGACGATTTTCTCATGGCATTTTATATTTTTTGTTCTAGAAATGCGCCATTTTAACAAAAAACACTATATCAAAAAATCCTACGTACTTCTATAGCTATTCTTATATAAAATCGAAAAAACTTTAGTGTCTCATCATAACTCAAAAATGATCGTAGCTGTTGGTCCGGCCGTTGATCTTCCAGAAATAAAGGCGTCATCGGAAAAATGCTGCACAGTCGCTATTTTGACATGTATCGCTGTGAAAAAAATAATTTTTTAAAGTCAATTGCGTGTATAATAAAACCCCTATTTTGTAATTCCGATTTATTTTATGGTTTCGCTGAAAAAAAATCACAACATATGCCCTTTTTGGCCTCTAGAGTAGCCTAAGGCCTTAAGGCCCCACATCACGGTTCGTGCGCGGTACGAGGGTGTATTTTTCATAATTATTTTCAAGCAAATGATGAATGGAATTTTTTTATTAATACTCATAGTCCATATATACATATAGAAGACTGTATACAAATTTTTGTACTCGAATCTAAAGTATAGTTTGCAGTGTACGCCGCTTCCAAAAGGACACTCCGACGAAATTGCTGCTCGGCGGTTGACAGCGATTAAGCCATACGGTTCATCTGAAAACTAAAATAAAAATATATTTAGAAACTAGACATATGGGTTTACAGCATCACGTAGGGGAATTTCGATATCTAAAAAAAAAATGGCGGATCAGCGAATTTTATTTCCGATTTTCATGGAAAATTTTCATCGTTCATAAAAAAAAAATAGAAGGGGGCCATTTATAAAAAAATCTCTACGTGGTGCCATAGAGACTGGATTTTCGAACAATTTAAGACTTGGCGCATGCATATCGGATGAATAGTTTTTTTTTAATATGTTGTCAACCAGGTTGAAAAACGTAGTTTCGAGAAAAACGCGTTCAAAATTTAGCTGAAGGATAATTCAACATACAAACTAAATTTTTTATTTGTCTCTTTTTTTTTGTTTCTCACCGTTAGTCAGCTATTCCTGGACCATACAACAGCTCCTCAGCATCCAGAGACTCATCATTTTTTTCATGTTTTGCAGGCGGACGACCCTCATGCGTGCTTTTTTCGGCTTCGTGCTCGACTTCGCATATTCGCTTCTCATCGATGCCTTGACAATATTGGTAGAGTGTTTCACCAATTGTTATGTTTAATATCTCCAATACATTTATGAGGCCAATATGACCATTGTTAAAAAGCATTGAAGTAATATTAGCGGCAGTTTCAACTGTGGGTCTGCCGCTCCACGATGTCTTTGGCGCAAATTTCCATATAACAGAGTTCAAATACTCGTTGTTATTCTGGTGAAAAGCGCCTAAACATCGTTGAAGAAGCTCGTCTTTACTAAGGTCCACGTATGTCGGTTTTATTGCCGCACATCTGCCGCTCGGCGCGGTCGTGCGCTTCGAACGGTTTCACATAGAATGCTGTATCTCCGCCAATTTGACAAATTTCTTTAAAAAATTTGGTGAGAGCATTCTTAACAAATGTATCTTTCAGAAAATGAAAAAAAATGACAAAAAATAATTTTTTACCGTGGTGTGGGGCCTTAAGGGGAACATCACGTAAACCCTTCCCCTTCTCTATCCGTCCGTCGGTTTATTTCTCATGCTGGGGCCTGTCAGTACATTGTCAAATTCCTCGTCATTTCGCGGTGATGTTTCGATCTTTCTTCTCGTCAGTTCCCGGCCAGTTCCTGAACAGGTGCCAAAAAAGGAAACGTCGGATCGTGGCCTGGCCTAAGACCTGCAACATGGCGAACCTGATCCACGTTGAAAGGCCCGACCATGGCTCGATATTATCTAGGGAAGGACCGATAAGGTGCAGGACTTTTTTGTGACTCCAATTTTTATACGGGATGACGCGAGTGAACGGGGAAACGCGGACGAAGACAGACGTGTTGGATTTTCCGTGTGGCTGGAGGGAGAGAGGAGAAGGAGATTCAAAGCGAGCGCGTTTATCGAACAATGGACCAAGACCCATTGTCATGCAAATTCCCCTTGCCTAATATAAAGTGATCATCGGAGGCATCCACAGACAATCACCCAAACGCGTTAGCACCTAGTCCGTGCCATCCCGCCACAACTGCTTTGCACCACATTCGCTACTCGTTTCATATATACGTGTATATGAAACGAGGAGAATATATGTATACAGGGTGGGGCATTTAAAGTGTTACAATGAAATAGCACTCGAAATATTGGTGATATCTAAATAAAGTTTCAGATGAAAGTTGGATTTATCGAAAAGGACGCCATACGGGATTATTGTGATTTTTTTTGACGGTAGAAGCGCCAAGGCTACGTCAACGTCAACTCCACTTTAAGATACAAGGTCATTACCGAACAATAAAGTATCGAAATAAATGAAAACATTTAGTTGAACAAGTAAATACCCTTGACAATGTGAAAGAAATATGATGTGGAGCATGTGCCCAAATGTAAATGTTGGCTGAAGCAAGACGATCTTTTCAACAGAGAATGAACAAGCGCTCACAAGACGAGGGTCATCATTTCGAGCATCTTCTCTAGGTTCACCCAAACCAAGATTCGTAAATCGTTTATGGAGTTTCGGCACAAATGACGAAATGATACAATTTTATTCAAATTTATGCAGTAGATTGTTTGTCACGTGCTGAATGCACCCTTCAAATTTTAAATCGATCGTCTACACCGTTTTCATAAAATGGGTGATTGGACCATCACTTTTTAACATAAGGAGATGCCTGTACTCATCGCTGATCGGCGGTTTTACGCTCGAAATAGTGTAAAAAATGTCAAGAATATTATGAAAAACTGTCAAACGACTCAGTACATTATGAAAATTATGTCCTCCAAAAATTAAATGATCCGTCTACACCGTTTATTAATTATTGACATTTTTGAATACCACTAATCTCCGTGGAGCGGCTACATGTTCAATGCACCGTATTTTGAAAGAGAAGTGATATATTTTATTTTTGACACTTGAAGTTTGTCGTTCAACATTGATTCGGTTTAATAAAGACACGTAAATGTTTTTTTTTTCAATAGACTGCGTGAGTTGCTGCGCTCGCTAATGCTTGTCTCAACGCTTGTGTAAAAATAATAATAATCTTAAATACATGACTCGAAATTTATTATAGTAATTGTGTCGCTTTCAAACGAAACATTGGTGTGTAGAAGTAAGCGCCCTGATCGAGAACAATAGAATTTCGCCTGAAGATAAGCTACCGCGAAACTCCTTAAGAGTGATTATTCCGATTTGATTCAATTTTTCGACTATTTTGAAAATAGTCGCGTGGAACTCGTCTCAACGTCAGTAAAAATGTCATGAAAAAACAATACATAGTTCGATTAAGGGAAGGTTACCGTCAAGAGACATGAAAAATGCATGAACATCGGGATGTTTTTTAATACAAAATAACTGCTTTTGATAATAGGTTTCAACGTATTTTATTCTTCTATCAATGGAGAGTAAATTCCAATTTTATTTATTTAAAAAAATCCAAAATGGTGGCACCAGTTTCCGTAAAATAAAGCCATGCATGACGTGTTTTGGTCTGGGCGGGGCGCTCCACAGCCTTGTCAGTTCATCTTAAACAAAAAACGGGTTAAACATTGTTAAACTAGACTAAATTTGGGGTGGCCTTATCGTTTTTTGTTTTCTGAAAAAACCCTGGATAACAAAATGGCAGCCAATGTTTTTGCCCGGTTTTTTTTTGCTTAAATGGACGAAAGAAATATTTCTAAATCAATTTTCGACAAAAATCGCTTTCTGATGGCCCCGTAAATTGAATTTTCTTTTAATTTCGCAGAGGTTCGTATGAACCGGTTCATCCGTTGAAGCTGTAGAGCGCCCCGCGCGCTGAAAGATGCTGGTTTCAGAAAAACGCATTTAAAGTTTAACGTTTAGGCTGTAAATTCTAAAATACTTTAGATATGAAAATATCCTTTTACCGACGTGATCTAAGTACTTTAAGGAGGCAAGTTATGTAGAAAAAAGGCGCATTTTTCATCGTGATGAGCGGTGACCTGCCCTTAAAAACAGTGGAGTTGACCTTGATGTAGCTTTGTCGCCTTCAACGTAAAAGAAATGACGTTGGTTGCGTATGACATCCTTCTCGAACAATACAACTTTCATCTGAAACTCTTTTTACATATCACCAGTAGTTTGAGTGCTATTGCTCTGTAACACTTTAAAGGCCCCACCCTGTATATATATATATATATATATATATATATACACACATGTATCGCTTTCTATCAGCGGTAGTATCCTTTTGGCTATACGGTATCAGACAGAAACGGACCCCATCCAGGGGAGCATATGATAATTCCAGGGGAATATATATTCGCACGATGATACAGCTTTCCCCTTCTCTCCTTTCCCTTGTCCCTCTGGATGAATCTGTAGCCAAGGCAACTCTCTCTCATTACTATGTGCAATGCTGTTATTGTACGAAATATTCATTGTATTAAATGAAATTTGTGAAAAAAAATGGAGTATAATGTTTGTCCAACTGTGAGTGAGCGAAACATATCACATATGTTTCGCTCACTCACATTTCATATATTGACACACTTGAATGGCAGAGTAATAAGCACTGGTCATTTTTCGATTGTTCCATTCTATACGAAAATTGCACTTTTCCTATATTTTATTGCATAAAGTTTGTGTGCGTACGCGTATGATGATTTTTATCAATTCCACTTGAATGGAAAGACTGTCAGGAGGGTTTTGAGTATCGTACACTAGCTTTTGCCTGACACTTCGTTCGCGTGGACTTTAGGATTTGATCCAGAGAGAAGACAAACAAAGAGAGAAAAAAAGTAAGAGATAAAAAAAAAGGGGAGAGTGTTATATTTCTCAGGCACGGTGGTTGACTGACTGGCTGATGTAGGGGTTGGTAATTAATGAAAAAAGTAGTTTAATAGTGCGAACCTTCAACAACAGTATCATACAATGACATTGTTGTCTACAGAATTACATGGCTTCACAATATAGTTCTGTAGACGATATTGTATAATTTATGGTCTTCGGCAAGCACACTCAAGTTTTGGGCAATCGATACTCTCGGACGGACTACATATAGTTGACTATGCAAGAAGGTAAACCTTTATTAGTGCACCACTACGCCCTTAAAGGAACATGTCTTCCGAATTTCATTGAGATAAAAGCAGGAAATTAGATGTTTCCATACAAACGTCAACACCCTGTTGCACCCCTCATTAGGAATTGTTTAAAAAATTATAAAATATACATTTTATTATTTCTTTTTAAGTATATTTGGTAAATATGCAGAAGTTGGGCTTTACTCGATGAAGACCCGAGTCAAACGCAAGACGACCTTGCAGAATCATTAAATGTTATCAACAACAATTGATACAATTGAGCCGAGCATTGAAATAAAGAGGGCCAGATTGCGCGAAAAAAACACGACGAAGTGATTTTCCAGCATTGCAACGCTCGGCGTCATGTTGCGAAACTGGAAGCCTCAAGGAAACGTTAGAAGCGCTTAAGGTATTACTGGATGGACCGTCGGGCAAAAAGTTAGTCCAAAATGGGCGGATCGTGGATTTACAAGTCTTGATAATGTCGTACATGTTTGGCCTTACAAATAGCTAATTTAATAATCAATTAACACTTAGAAATGTTAATTTTTCACTTTCAATAATAATTGAAGTCAAATTCAACGATATTGGCGTGTGCTTGACTAAGGTTTTGTCAGTGACTGTACATCTGTTTCAACTGTGAAAAAAAAAATTAATTTAATTCATATGTTCAGATCATCTTATTATTATCAATAATTACCCAAAAACTCAATCGCTATTAATTCATCGTTGAAAAAGGCGATACTCCTAATTACTTTAATTAATTTCTCGACAATCACTCAGTCGATTTATTTGATACTTAGCATAATCAATCATTGATCCTAAATCTTGATGATATAATATTTTCAGAATTTACGGCGGTTTAGTTCCATTTATTTTGCAACCATTAACGCAGCGGTCGGCAGCAGGCAGTAGAAAATTGGACCGTCAAAAAATCTTTAAAAACACGAATTAACTCATTCCGTGTCCAAATCCAAAGGCGTTAAGTTAAATTTAACCCGAGCTGAAGTTGAAAAAATAACAGTTCGGAAGAAATAATCGACTTGCAAGAAGATGTTTCCTTGCAAATGTATAAATCTGCAGCCACTGAAGAATTTTGGGGTAACCCCTTAACTGGGATGTCGTACCACATCCACCGTATTATTCTGATATTGTTCCTGTCGATTACCACCTATTTCGATCAATGACTCATGGCTTGGCCTAGCAGCGCTTCCATTCTTATGGGGATACCAAAAAATGGGTCGATTCGTGGATAGCCTCTAATAATGTGTCCTTCTTTCGACGTGGAATCCACCTATTACCAGAAAAAAAGGGAAAAAGTAATCTAGCAATGGCCAATATTTTGAATTATTAATTGGTAATAATTTTTTCACCATAAAGCCGTATTTCAACAAAAAAGAATTCCTCAAAATGAATGCATACTCCTAATAATTATTAATTTGGCGAATTTTTTGAGAAAACATTTATTTTTCATTATCCATTTGCGATTGTTGGAAGGTTTTTATTGTAAACTGAATTTTCGTAAAATCGCTGTGTTTACAACAGCAGTGACTACAATTTGTGTGAAAATTGATACGGAAAAATCCCTCGGTGCAGTCACAGGCGAAACACACGGAACGAGTAAACGGGTTTCAATTTCATTCATCGTTGTTCCGCGAATCAATCGGCGGGTGTATCACCCTCGCTTTTTTGCCAGAGGGCGGGAAGGGAGGGGGTGAGGTTAATTTAATCAGGCTTCTGAAACGAGCAGTTGCATGACGAGAAGAGCTCAAAAAAAAAACGGTAAGGAGGGGTTGGACGAGATGAGAGACAGCGAGAGGGACACTCGAATTTGCAAGGGAAATTAACAATGTTTTCCCGCTCTTCCCCTCGTCTTCTCAAGGATCACTCGACGTTAAGTAGCCTTCTGCATCGTGAAACGTTCCACTTTAAAGGCAGCAGCGAGGAGCTCCGCGAGATCTCGCACCCTCTTCTAATTTCTCCCCCCCCCCCCCCCCCTCCTCACACTCTCTCTCTTGGTCTCTTTGTCTCTCTTTCGTCATTGGAACGCCGCAAAAACATTCGATTTTCCTCTCTGAGAAAACAAAATTCCATCAAGTGTCGTTAGCCTTCTTGTCGATTCAATTGCTTTTTTTTTGGCTGCCATTATTGCTAATAAGCGTCAATTAAAATGTGCCATTATCAGTGTTTATGTACAAATACACGAACCAATACCATATACAGGGAGGACCATTTACCAGGTGTACAAGTATGAAACGCGGATTTTTTTTCTAAAAAAAAAAACACGTTAAATTCGGAAGAATGATAAAAAGTGCTTTATTAAAAGTATGCTTCATCGCTTGTTATACATTTTTCCCATCTTTCGGGCAATTTGTGAATACCACGCCAGTAAAAATCTTCCCCTTTTACTGCGAACCATTCATCGAGCCATTTTTTCACATCTTCGTACGAACCAAAGCGCTGCTCAGCAAGTGCGTGACCCATCGATGCAAACAAGTGGTAATCGGAAGGAGCCAAGTCTGGTGAGTAAGCCGCATGGGTTAGAACTTCCCAGCTGAGTGCTTCCAACGTGTCGCGAACCGGTTTTGCCGTATGTGATGGAGCATTGTCATGAAGAAAAATGACTTTGTGTTGCCTCTTTCGGTATTCTGGCCTTTTTTCAAGCAGCGAATGGTTCAAATCGGTCAATTGCTGTTGGTACCGTTTAGTATTAACCGTTTCCCCAGGTTTTAACAGATCATAATAGACCACGCCCCTCTGGTCCCACCAAACACATAGCATCGTCTTTCTGCCAAAGCGATTCGGTCTTGCGGTCGATGTGGATGGTGCGCCTGGGTCTGCCCATGATTTTTTGCGCTTGGGATTCTCAAAATAAATCCACTTTTCATCCCCTGTAACTATACGGTGCAAAAATGACTTCCTTTTGTACCGAGCGAGCAAAATGTCGCATGTGTTTTTTCGCTTTTCCATTTGCCTATCGTTCAACTCATGTGGTACCCATCTATCGGTCTTCTGAATCTTTCCCATCTCTCGTAGCTGATTGGAAACAGCTTGTCGACTAACGCCCAATTGCTTGGCGAGTTGTTTTTGTGTTTGCGAATCATCTTCGTCCAACAATGCTTGCAATTCCACATCTTCGTATTTTTTTGGCGGTTTTTCATGTTCCTTGTGTGCAACATCGAAGTCACCACTTTTGAAACGCCGAAACCATCGTTCACACGTATCTTGCGATGGAGCATGTTCACCATAAGCTTCTCGAAGTAATCGGTATGATTCAGCAGCAGTTTTCTTCAAATGAAAACAAAAAAATTAATGCTGTCCGTGAATGCTCTTTGTTCGGTATAAATTTCGACATATTGAACACAACAACACAACATTATTGCATTGGTGCACCATCTGTTGTCTGAAATCCGCATTTCATACTTGTACACCTGGTAACGTGACCACCCTAAATATCTCCATTGCATTTAGAGTGACGAAAAAAATGTCAAGAGGTAATTTGATTGATTTCGAAGGGCTGATATAGTGGTGAAAAATTCATTTTTGTCAAGGTCATAGTTTTTGCGTTCTCAAGGTCATCAATGGTTTTTCAAATGGGAACATGTTTTTTTTTTATTAAGACATTGTAGCTGATATTCAGACGAATCCAACGACCTATGATACCATGACCTTGAAATGATTTTCACCAAAATGCACGTGTAAAAACGGGAAATCGTGATAGTATTGATAATAATAATATCCGAATAATATAATTGAATTTTTTGTGCAGAAAATTTATTGTAACAAATGTTCGAAGTGATGGCCGTTAACCTCGACACATTTTTGAATTTTTGAATTTTTGTCCGGAAACTTTTCGCCGGTAATGCATATATGATAGAATATGAAATTTCTGGAAAAGAAACAGATCTTTCGAATTTCCATATATTTTATACGTAGGTTAAATCCCAAGCGTTGTTAATAAAAATAATCATAATAATATAATGAATAAATAATCCTAAATAAATTAAAATGATAAATAATATAAATAAATAATCATATCAATAAAATCATAAATATAATTAAAAAATACGTGGTCATAATAAATAATTAAAATAAAATAGCTTTATTTTAATAAATTAGGTAAAGCAGTTTCATGACCGCAGAGCTAAAGTAATTGAATACTATGACTGCATGCAATCGGTTGTTCTGAGACAAATATTTCGAAAAGTTTCTTAAAATGTAATGCATAAAGCTCTTCGCATTGTGGGATTTTTTTCAACTAATTTTTTTTTATCAAGCTGTAAAGGTCGTAAATTCAGGTTTGAAAATGAATGTAAATTTCAATCAGACATCATTTTGTGAAGAAAAAAAATGTTTTCATTTTATTTAACATTTTCATTTTATCATTACATTATACGAATATTTTCGAAATTTTTGTTTCAGGTCAACCAACTGCATGCAATCATGAAGATCGATGACCGTGCCAGCGAGAGACATGTTTTACGCTGGCCACAATAATAGGCCTCCCAGTCAGTATATATTAATACATTTTTTAAAAATATACCTCAATATGTATACTTTCGAATAAAACAAAGTCGAATGAAATTGGGCAAATAGTTTTTGACATAATAATTCCCAAAATTCACCTCTTTTTCCACCGTCTACACCGATGTGCCCCATTAACAACCTTTCCAATTAGTGTATCGCTGCCTGCCTCCTCCTCTTCAGGAAAACACAAGCGAACACAATTAATTCCAGCATATGTTGGCTTAGACACCGTTTGATGTCTATGTCGGTCGTATATCATGCTTCGCGTCACGATACGGTACCCCTAATTGCTGAATAACTGGACCGTTTCTCTCACCGCCGAGTTCTGAAATTATTTATACTGCGATGTACACACGACGTACACGGAGTTTCAATATAATGAAATTGCGCTTTCGCAATAAGAAAATTAATTATATTTTGTCCCAATTTGTAATAGAAAATACGTCGCAAACCGTCAATGACACGATGGAGAAATTTGTTTGGGAAATCGTTGGAGATAAAAGATTCGCGGTAAGCCACACTGGCAAAGACAGTGAAATTGTGCTCGATGGAATGGAAATAAATGAATATATCGTCTGAAATCCCTATGGATATCATCCTCGGAACAATTTGATGTCAAAGATGTCATTGCGAAATTTAGAAATTGTAATTTTTCTCGTTCGTCATAGTGACATTTCAATCCCTGTCAAGTTGCCATGTTTCGATATTTACCGTTTGACAAGGGCGTGTACGGCGAAAGTCAATAAATAGTTGGGAGAAGGCATTGAAGAAAAAATGCCCCCACACATACCCTCAACATGATATGAACTGTGATGCTTCATTATTAATAAGTGGTCGAAAGGCTTCCACTATTAATAATCGCCTGGCATCTCCGAGGCATACTTTCCACTAATTTCAAGGCTGGTGACAAAGACCTCCATGTGAGTCGAATCTGTCGGAATAATTGTTTGACGTTCCAGATCTTTAGTGTTTATTGGTGGCCAGGTATGGTCGATGGGAGAACGCATCCAAAAAGAAGCTTTGTCTGAACAAATGACGGTTCCCCAATTGCGGTCCAAACTTGCTTTCGACCATAAGTATGTATTGTCCCACTATTCACCCAAGACTATTTTTTAAATTTATTGTCGATTTGTCAAGAAAAGAGGCCAATAGGCGGATCAATAATTGTACACACTGTTTTGAATCTCCTTTATATATATATATATATATATATATATATATATATATGTATGTATGTATGTATGTATGTATAGGGGTGTTCGGAACGATTCGCCGGTGGTTCTGAAATTAGCTGACAACGATCCAAACCGGGCTTGACAGATTTATTAGGAATTATACGCCACTCGAGTTTCGCTGTTAAAATCAAATAATAATATTCCACTTTGGTGGAAAGTCTCATCTTGTGGAGTCGGCAAATTTATCCATCTCCTGGGCCAGATATCTATCTCGCGGATGATTCAATCGATTCTCAAGGCGTGGAACAAAGGTATTGGTAAATCCCATGGGAAATATACGTGGTTGGAATTAAACGGTTTTTCTGAGACGTTGCCGGTGCCCGGTGGTGTAGCTGTGCGCAATTTATAGATGCTTTCCATTCGCTCTCTTTCTCTCGCCCTTGGTCTTATTTGCGGCCTCCTTCAACTTTTTCTTTTTCTTTCACTCAGCCGTTTTCGCGCGATTTTCACCAGATTTATATATCCCTCGACAACGAACCATCATCTCTTTTCATCAAGGAGAAATATATACTCTCGTCGAGTTCTCCGATCTCTTCGGATCCCTTCACTTTTATCATGAATTATGTGAAAACTTGATAGACGATAGAGAGGAGCTCTCTCTCTCTCTCTCTCTCTCTCTCTCTCTCTCTCTCTGTTTCTCGGATCGCAAATTGCGTCACAATTTTTCGAATGTTTCCGCTACGAAGTAATGGACGATATCTTCGTCTCGATGATATCAGTGATAGACGGTTTAGCATTAAATTTTCCAAATGTAAACCAATCAACATCGGAGAACACTTCGATCTCGTGGACTCGGTAAAAATGTACTTTGAGCGATTATTGCCAATTTTTCCAAATTTATCGTTCCATTTAAATTCTTGCCACACATTTTTTTTTCAATGTCCCCACGTTTCGACTCAAATTGACCATTTTGTTTACGATTTTCCGAAGAAACTCCAAACATTCAATTAACAAAGACCAAGTTAATTGCATTTTTTTCTATCTCGAACATATCGAAGATTGAATTACTCGATTGACTTTTTTTTTACCATTTTGATCGTATCGAAGAAATGACAATTTGTCGATTCAATTTACAGTCTCAATCGGGCGAATGGAGTCGGCTATTGTAATGAAAACGAAACTAATTTCCGGGCAAAAAAAAAACAGACAATCTGCCATCTTTAATCAAATAGTGCGGTGTTTTTTTTTAATTTTTCGCCTCTCAACACTCGATCTTCAGCTCTGTCATATCGGAAAATATTCCGCGTGGCTGTCGTTCCCGATAGAAAGGAACATCAATTTATTCTCATGATCGAGAAACAAAGTGGGCGGAATAAAAGTGAAAGAGGAAACAAAAAGGAGTTTCTGCGAGAGTGTGGGGGAGAGAAATTTCTTCTTCTATCAAAATGAAGGATGTATGGTAGATATCGTCACTGCCAAAAGTATTGTGAAATCAATTTTCTCACTTTTAACAATGATAATTTTATGTAAACTGGTATCGAATAATTATTTATAGTAGAAAATTCATTAACTCCTATGCCTAGACGTTATTACAGTGAAAACATTAAGTTTACCTTGAAAAATCGTAATATTTCGCCCAAGCCAGAAAAAACTTCTGGACGTGAATTACACCTGAATCTATCTGCTGTAAACGTTTATGTAATTTGAGGTTAAAAAAACCCTCATAAGAGGTTTAACTGATAATGAAGATTTTAGGGGGCAAATTCCACGCGAGCGAAGCGCGGGCAGTAAATAGTCATAAATATTTCCTTTGAACATTCGGTGACCTCCCGTTTTTATTGTTGTTGCGAAATCTTCAGAATTATTACATGCTTAGAGCAGCTTACATCGAACATCTAGAGCTGTTGAGTACCTATATAAATTATCGATAGAAATGTGGGCAGCTTGTCATCTCCATAAAATGTAGTATAAATTAGACAATTTTTAAAGCCGTAATTTTTTGTTAAAAGCTTAATAACTTGTCTTGAAATTTTTGCAGTATACAGGAATGTATTTTTACTTAATTCTCGACGAAATCAGTTAACTGTCAAAAATTCGGGTTCGTGAAAGGAATTCCTTAAATCTATCGTTGTGATGTCTCCCTTTCTCTGCGTTTATTTATATATATATTTACAGGGTATTTGGCGGATGGAACGACACAATTTTTTGGGGGTTTGGGGGGGGGGGGCTCTTTGCTAGTTTTTTCAGACTTAGACCCTATGTCCTAAGTGTCACGGTAATTGAGATATGTTTTTTTTTACATTACCCGAAATTTCGTCTTTAAATCGTCATAACTTTTTCATTTGTGGCTGTAATAGCACGAAATAAATTTTGTTGTATTCCGCAATCTATGTTTATTATAAATAAATCATTAATTGATACAATTGTTTTCAAGAAAATTACTAATGAGCCTCTAAAGTCTTAAAAAATGTATAAATGTATGAAAAATGTCAACTTCCAAATTCATAATAAAAAAAAGCTGAGAGCTATTTTCAACTTAGCTTTGTTTTAAAAAGTTCTCTAGTTTATACCATTTCCAATGGTATGCTACATGTCATAGAAATCATTCATTATGTGGCCAAAATAAGAGATACTATTTTGGCAGGGTCAGGGTTAAGAAATGACTTTTTATGTTTCCGATGTTACTTTTTATTAATCTCGAGTTGTAAATTTTGCTCAAATAGACCTTTATTCCGTATGCATGCAACAAAAGTTATTTTGTCCTGTTACAACCATAAACAAAAAAGTTATGGCGATCTAAAGGCGAAATTTCGGGTAATTAAAAAAAAACGAAAAAAAAATCATATCTCAATTACCGTGACACTTAGGACATAAGGTCTAAGGGTGAAAAAAACTAGCAAATGGCCCCCCCAATCCGGAATTTGCCCATAGATGGCGCCATTTGCTTTGTTGACATCTGACAAAGATTTTTAACTCACAACAATACAAGTTTCATACCCCAACATAGTTTGCTGCAGCGTTGAACATGTCGAATTTTGTGCCTGGAAATTACGATTTGCAGACAGCATTAATTTTCTGTTACTATTTGAAGAAAACTGCTGCAGAATCACTTCGAATGCTTGTCAAAGCTTACGGTGAGCATGCTCTTGGTAAACCACAGTGCTTTGAGTGGTTTAAAAAATTCAAAAGTGGCGATTTTGACGTGAGAAACGAAGAACGTGGGAGACCACCAAAACGTTCGAAGACAGCGAATTGCAAGCATTGTTGGATGCTAAAACCTGGCGAAACTGTTAATACTGAAGACTACCGACAACAAATGATCGATTTGAATCAAGCTTTGCGTGAAAAACGACCAGAATATCGAAAAAGGCAACACAAAGTAATTCTGCTTCATGATGATGGACCATCACACACAGCAAAACTGGTCTAGGAAACGATTGAGGCGTTTAGTTGGGAAATACTTTCGCATGCGGCTTACTCACCAGACTTGGTTCCGTCCGATTACCACTTATTTGCATCGATGGGACCCGCACATGCTGATTAGCGCTTCACTTCTTACAAAATGTACGAAACGGCTCGATGACTACTGGTTTGCCTCAAAAGGGCAACCGTTTTTTTGGCGTGGCATCCACACATTGCCAGACAGGTGGGAAAAATGTATAGCTAGCAATGGACAATACTTCGAATATAATATTTTTCATCATTTTCATACAATAAACGTGTATTTTCTATACAAAAATTCTGATTTCATATTTACATGCCTGGTATATAAAGTTGCGAAGTATAATGAATATGTGTGAATATATATATGTATATGTGTGTGTGGGTGTGTATATATAGTATACTTTGCAGCTTCAAGAAGTTACCGATCTCCTGCAAACTTTCTTATCTAATAAAATATGTATCTATATCGTCGTTATATATACATATATGTATATATTTATATCCATATTCGTGTGTACGTGTAGATAGAAGTATCAAAGTAAAACGATTTCGTGGCTGGCAACAGTGTGTGGTTTATCACCCGAGCATAAATCGTTTCCGTACTGGAGAGCCAATTTCGATCGAGAGCTTTTAACGCCTCCGTTGCCCCAGTCTCGACACCCTCTTGGCACTTCGTAGCAACCTGCCGAACTTTTGCAAAAGAATATCCATATTATGCATGCATGAGCACACACAGATAAAAGTAAATTGATATTCGGTCATTGATCAAATTTTCTTTGAGAAAAAAGAAAGGTAACTTCAATAACCGCGGTAACCGCAAAAATTCTACGTCGAGATATACGTGTGGTTTGTTGTTTTTCCAGTATGCAACAATTGCTGCAGTTGGGCAAAAAAAAGTGCCTCGAATGCGACCTGGAAAGTAGCTGGACAGGAAATATTTTTTGCTCGGTAAAGGAAGATGGGGTAAAATAAGATACTGAAGACAAAATTCTTTATAAGTACGAAATCAACAGCTTTAATGATAAACTTTTATTCATTGGAAAACGTATGAAAAGTAAATATAAATTAATAAATTCGTTGTGTGATACAAGTTGAAGTGGAAAACCGCGAAAAATTACGAAATATGTTGACAGAATTATAAAAAGGAAGTGCGTTATCCACGACAAACTGTAGCAGGCATGTCGAGAGAATTACTTAGAGAAAATCGTGCCGACATTAGTCGGAGTACAGTATCCCGACGTCCGAAGGCTGTAGGACTGATTGGACGCATTGGTGTAAAAAAACCACTCATCGGTAAAAAGAATCAAAAGGCCAGACTGAAATTTGCAAAAAAAATATCAGCATTGGACGGCATGAGATTGGCGGAAAGTGCTTTTACCCGATGAATCCAAATTTCAATTATTCGGAAGTACGTGAGACGTCTAACAGGTACCAGATTCAATGTAAGATATCAAATTCCTACAGTAAAACACGGTGACGGGAACATTAAAGTTTCGGAAGCATTTTCGGATGACGGCGTTGGTCTGCTGGTGGAAATTCAAGGCAATATGGACGCTACAATGTACAGAAATATATTGCAAGACCATATGCTTCCATTTGCAATGAAAAAATGCCGCATGGTTGGGTTTTCCAATATAATAACGACCCCAAACATGCTTCGCGTCTTGTAAAAGATTTTCTTCAAAGACGAAAAGTACGGCTTTTTGACTGGACATCGCAATCACCGGACTCAAATCTGATTGAACATTTGTGGCAAGATCTAAAAGATCGTGGTGGAAGAAAAAATTACTCTAACAAGCCGGAATTGTGGAATCGTTTGCGACATGTGTGGGAAAACTTGCCACAAGAACGGATCTCACAATTAATAGCGTCCATACCTCGTCGATGTGCTGCAGTTATCGCTGCTTAAGGCATACTAACAAAGTAGTGCGTCAAGTGAAGAAGGTCGAATCTCTTTTTGTTATTTTCAAAAAATTTCGTTGTTTTTCACACGGAATAGAATGTGGCTCAATAATTTTGCATCCTCGTTAAATTAAAAGTGATAGACAATAAAATGTTTTAGAACAATATCTATGTATATAATTAAAGGGTTACGTGCGTTTGAAAATTTAAAAAAATCCAATTTTTTTCAATTTTATTATCTAATAGTACGTCTAAAATATTACACAAGGTCATTCTAGTCACGCAAAGTATGACAATAGTCGAAAAATCGAAAAATATCGGAATAATCAGTTTCAAAGGATCCACTAACCTCGGTTTGGGTGTACCTACAGAAGATGCTCGAAGTGATGACTTTCGACTTGTAAACTAGTCATAGTCAACATGTTGTTGTCACGCACGCAGACTTACTTTCCATAAAGTAGTCATAGTCAACATGTTCTTGTCACGCACGCAGACTTACTTTCCATTCTGCCCCGAGCCTCATTTTGCCCCACCTTCTCCTATCTCGTTACTGCGCTTCATGAGAATCATGGGAAAATGATATCGTCCGGCTGATGAATATAATTTTCTTGAAACTAGGAGCATTGAGAACGAACGCCTCTTGTGAGAGGCTGCACGCGAAGAAAAAAAAAGCTGTTGCTACGGGGTTGTGCTTTGATGAGAGTTGAAAAGAGTGCCGTGTCTTCTGAGATATTGCGAAGAAGGGGCGCGATGATGATCTTCTTTCTCGTTGGAGAATGGTCCGGGCCTGGGAAACACGAGATCTTTCTTGGTGCGAGGTACGCGATACCGTTGGAAGAGAGTTGAAGGTGACAAGTGCGCGAGGGGTAGATAAGATAAGCCTTCTACTTTGTAAGCGTTGTATCTGGACGACATAGACACACACACACATATATATATATATGTGGGATGGCTTATACGTGGCGTACTAGCAGAGAGCGCGGATGATCCCCGCGAAACTTTGTCGGAGTTATCCGGAGCTCGCTTCATTGGCCTGAACATCTAAGAAGGGCGAGTTATCCACCTCCGGTGAGAGAGAGAGAGAGTGAGAGAGAGTGAGAGAGAGTGAGAGGGAGAGGAAGGTACCATTATCTCCGTCACACGTCAGACTTATCTGTGAGATACTATGACCGGTTATTATCATCATTCGAGACTCGCGTTAATTGCAGTATCATTTCATTCTATTATCCACCAAACTACCGTTTTAATGTCTCCAATGTTAATGGGCCTCGAAAGATCTCGGCAATGCCAGGCTCGTGCTCGGTTTCGTCCGCTTTTGTGTACAATTTCTCTTGTTGCGGAAATTCCATCTATCCAAAATACGTCCGTGTCTGACTGACTGACTGACACATAGACAACGCAAAGCCTAAACCGCTGAAGATAAAAACATGAAATTTGGGAGGTATGTTCCTTGGAAGGTGTAGAGGTGCACTAAGGAAGAATTTTTTGTAAATCAACCCGTAAAAGGGTGAAATGAGATGTAAAAGTTTCTATGGAAAATCGTATTCATTGCGTGTATCAACTTGAAACTTGGTATGACCATTCTTTAAAGCAAATAATACAGCGCATATTTTATGATTTTTATAATCCTACCCCTAATTAGGGCTGCAACGACCCCTAATTAGGGATGCAACGGGGTGTTGAAGTTTGTATGGGAAAATTGAATTCCCTGTTTTTATCTCAATGAAATTCGGAAGACACTTTCCTTAAAGATAGTTTTTTTTTCTTCTAAATTTTTACAAAGGCTTAGTTTGCGTTAACCCGTTGTTAGTAATGATTTATCTTGGTGGTAAATAGAAAACATTTTCGAGCCGCGTTCAACCAGCAAAATAAAGGCCTCCTTCCCGGAGCAAAGATTGGCGATAGCGGACTATTGATAATCTAAACGAGGGTACAATGTTCGGAATACCAATACGTCAGAGCTTCCGATGGACCTCCCGAATGGCAGAAATTGGACGTTGTCAATCAAATGCGGCCAATGCAGAGCTCAACTGAAGCTGCGAACCCCCAGGTGGGCCTATTTCGAGCGTTCCCGCAGAACCTACTGGTCCCCCTTTCGGCCTACTGTAGGCGTAATGTAGACCCTCTGGACCCTCCATTCAGCCTACTGTAGGCGTACTGTAGACCCCTCCGGACCCTCCATTCAGCGAAAACGTATTTATTTCGTCATCGAACGGGTTACCGATCAGGCCACAATGGAGTGTTGATGGAGGAGATATCCAATTTGGGCTCAAAGCAGATTAGGTGAGTTCGAGGCAACAGACTTGAGATCGAAAGCAGGTTAAGGAGGCCTGTGTTCACGTTTGGGAGGACTAACAGAGGCTACACTGGAAAAAATGGAGGCCTCTTCATGGCACTGAACTCGACAAATGAGGTTTGGTAGCTATAACGGTGGCTGGCGGCTTGTGCATTACAAAGAAATGGGTCCTGCGAGTGTTCAGAGGAAGCTATACATTTTGACTCGGGTTTCTTACCCATCTAACCGCCCGTAAAACTACTATTTTTTAGGTCTCGTGTTTTGTGGTAATTTTTTTTCATCGTAACGACTCAGCATAGTCTGGACAATAACATAAATATATATATTTTTTAATTCTTGGATTGTAGGTAACGCTTCAGCCTTCATAAACTTTCGAACCGCAAAAACTCAATGATTTCAATGACGTACCGGCTACTCAGCGATTCCAGGGTCATATAATAATCCTTCAACTTCTAACATTTTACTTAAGGAGTTTCGGGACACTTAACGAAATGATACCATTTGATCCAAATTTATACAGTATATTCTCTGTCGTATACTGAATGTACCCTCCAAATTTTAAATCGATCGTCTACACCGTTTCTATAAAATTTACAATAGAATAAACACTTTTTGACATAGAGCACTTAACATTGTGACACTGATGACGATTTTGTCATAATGTACTCAGTGATTTGACAGTTTTTCAAAACATAAAAAAAATGTTCACACTATTCCGTGCGTAAAACTGCCATTCAGCGATGAGCGTAGGCAGTTTAAATATCTCCTGATGTTAAAAAAGGTTTTGTTTTATTGTAAATTTTATAGGAACTGTGTAAACGACCGATTTAAAATTTGGAAGGTGTATTCAGTTTATGAAAAAGAATTTACTGTATAAATTTCAATCAAATGGTAGCACTTCAACACTTGTCCCGAAACTCCTTAAAAAATAATTCTATATTTTATGCCGCTACATGTATTTCCTCCCTTAACTCTCCCTCAAAGTCGGTAATATGGCGTTCGGGGGCGCGTATGATAGGGCAATTTGCATGAAAAAAAACCTCCTCGTCTATTCACTACGCGTCCCGTGTAGGATTCAGCACTCGTCCATCAAGACTTGCTGGATCGTTATTTCGGTGTGTGCACGTATATACGTTGAGTGAGAAGCTGCGGCATGGTGGGGGCGGGGGGGAGGGGGGATACGGGGGAGACGTAGTACCATGTACGAGAGAACCGGAGAAGTGACAAAGTGTCGGAAAGTTAGGAAAGCCCTGTGCGAGCCGCCTCCTATAATTTGCTGCTTCTGGTTGGCCCGTGCGCTACGTTGGAAGCTCTGAAAACATATACAGTCGCGAGCGTCACCGAAACCTTCTCTCCTTTCCAAAACCTCCACCATGGGGTAAAGCACCATCCGCGCCACCCCCGCTCCCGCTCACGATTCACCCTCGTAACCTGCTCTCGCGCGGGGTGTCTATTCGCATAAATCTGTGCGGGGGGGGGGGGGGGGGGGGGGGGGGGGTGAGTCAGCCCCGGTGACACACAGCGCGATAATCGAGCTCCGCAGAAACGACAGAGTTTCGTGACTCTTCACCCTCTCCCTCTATTGAGCTCTTTTTATTTTCCTCTCCCACAACTTTCTCTCACTCGTTCCACTTTCTAAACAAGGATCATTCTGATTATCGTTGGACGAGCCCCACGGGACCATTTACACCCGAATTCACTCATGATTCGCGATTCTTTTACGATCCAACGTATCTATATACGTTTTGTACAAATAGGTAGATGTAGGGAAAGGTGGGGCACAATGTGTCACCTTTTTTAACGATTTTTTACCACTACCAAAGTCGTCTGATTAAAAAAAAGTCGTAACCGATTTTTATAGACCTTTGGGCGTACAATAAAGCGACCGTTTTTTTTTGCAAAAAGATTAAAAATACCAAAATAATGGGATCGAAAAAGAATTTGCGGATCTGTTCATTGTACCCCACGGGTAGGGTACAATGTGTCAGATAGATGGGTAAATTGTGTCAATTACGGCGAACTGTGGGGTATGTATGATGAAAGTTAATTTTGTATGACTAAAGTGAAAAAAGATCCTTTTTCGCATTTTTACCTCAACCTCAACGTCCCACAACTCGATGACACATTGTACCCCACTAGTAGAATATTTGATTATTGATAATAAATATTAAGAATTAAACTACGAATGGAAAAACACAAGTCACCGAGTGTATTATATATAATAACACTATCGATTAGGACCGAAAACCCGAACCGCTACAGAAAGTAAGGTTATATTTTACGGTTTTCCGGCAAGAGATTTTTTTTTTCAAGGCGCAAATTAATTTTTTGTTTTTAATAATTCTTTGTGAGCTGCTATTGACTTTCTTTGAAGCCAGCCGAAATTTAATATATACATCACGGTCCAACACAAAAAATTTCGGAATGTACGAGCTACAAACCTCCGAGAAATCGCATGTGGTCCACAGTAGCCCGTGACGCATTGTGCTTCTTCGGAGCGTCGTCACTTCTTCGTTTTGTCATTGGGAGTCGACTCATTGTGCCCTACAACTCGGTGACACATTGTACCCCACTAGTAGAATATTTGATTATTGATGAAAATAACTATTAATTAAGCTACGAATGGAAAAACACAACTCACTGAGTGAATAATAAATAATAAAACTATCGATTAGAACCGAAAACCCGCGCCGCTACAGAAAGTGTCGTTACATTTTACGTATTCCCGACAAGCGAAATATTTTTTGTTCCAAGTCTCAAATCAATGTTTAATTCCTGATAATTCTTTGTGAGCTGCTATCGACTTTCTTGTAGGCCTGACCAAAATACATATAAATCGCGGTCCAACACAAAAAATTTCGGAATTTACGAGCTACAAACCTCCGAGAAATCGCATGTGGGTCACAGTGGCCCGTGACACATTGTGCACCACTCTCCTCTACAGATCTTTATTATATTACTAATGAAATATACAAAATAATTTAATCGTACTGATTAATAATAAAGTGGCGGCGGAAACGTGGCGGAAACGTAGCTCATGCCATTTTTTAACTGGAACAAAAAAGAAAGAATATTTTTTCGGTTATATGTAGGAACAGCTACAGAAGTACGTAGGATTTTTTTGATATATTGATTTTTACAAAAATGGCGCATTTTAGAAAAAAAAAAGATAAATTACAGAAAAAATTGTCAGATAATTGCTTATCACTAAAAACAACTATGCAATATAAACTGCCAAACGAGTTGATTTTTATTCTCATGTTTTTATATTTTATAACTTTTAATGCAGCAGAAATATTTCGGTTTTCTGCTTTCCTCTCAGGCTTTACATATATATGCAGAGAAAAAGAGAGAGAGAGAGAGAGAGAGAGAGAGAGAGAGAGAGAGAGAGAGAGAGAGAGAGAGAGAGAGAAAAAGGGAGAGAGAGAGAGAGATAAAGTTTAAATCGCTCTGTACTCAAGCGCCATCAACTGGCTGCGGTACTTTGCTGGAACGTGAACTGGTTAAAGCTTTCCTCTTTGATATGTGAGTCTCAAAGGAATCTCTTCGTTAACCGCGAACCTCGGCGCGTGTATAGCGCCAGTTTGAGAAATCTGTACGCCAAAAAGGGCGCGCTACCACGAGCCACTCGGCTGTATCTATTTCGCTGTGGGGCTTTCGCACGATGGATCGTCGAGAGAGCTATGGTAAGTATGTTCATTTTGGTACAATGCAGCATCACCGCTGAACCTTGACCGTTCCACTCAGCGGTCCCTACCGCGTCTCGTCATCGAGGATTAACTTTTTGCGATGATGGGAATTTGCGATGAAACCTAATTTTCCCCCGTGGAAACATTAAATTACTGTAGCTGACGGCTAATGAACGGGACATGGTTTTGGCTAAAGCTCGTCGAAATATATGGCCTGATGGTTTTTTTGAGTGTCCCGATTGAGGCTGGATTTCGGAGTTTCGTAGCTGAATTGCCACATGGCTGAATTGCCATTCCTCTATGTGCGATTCTCCTTTCTTGGATCTTTTTTCTTTCTTTTTTTTATTTTTAACGTTTATTCGTGGGGGAGTTTACGGTCCGGTGTATTTAATTGTAGCCTATAATTGTCAGTTCACCAGCGATTTGCTGAGAGCCTGGAGTGTTGCTATGGAAGCAACACTCCAAACAACTTTTTTATTCATAGTATTAAACATGTCAAATTTCGTGCCAAAAAGAGCATTTGCGGCGAATTTAATTGCACTACTTTATTTTTAAAAATCTGCAGCTGAAGCACGCAGAATTCTTGTTGAGATTTACAGTGAACATGCTCTGTTGGTTTAGACGCTCTGTTGGTTTAGACGCTTCAAAAATAATGATTATGATTTTGAAGATAAAGGACACTCTGGCGCACCGAAAAAGTTTCAAGACGAAGAATTGGAGGCATTACTTGATGAAGACTCATTTCAGATGCTAGCTGAACTTGCAGAATCATTAGGAGTCGATCACACAACAGTATCGAAAAGTTTGAAAGCATTAGGAATGATTCAAAAGCAAGGACATTGGGTGCCATAAGAGTTGAAGCCGAGAGACGTCGAACGGTGGCTTTTCACGTGTGAAAGCTGCTTCAACGGCAGAAAAGAAAAGTTTTTTTTTGCATCGTATCGTGACTGGCGATGAAAAATGGATACACTGTGATAACCCTTAGCGTAGAAAATCATGGGGTAAGCCCGGCCATGCATAAACATCGTCGGCAAAGCCGAATATCCATGGTTCCAAGCTTCTGCTCTGCATTCGGTGGGATCAGCTGGGTGTAGTTTATTATGAGCTGCTCAAACCGAACGAAACCACCACGGGAGATCGCTATCGACTACAATTGATGCGTTTGAGTCAAGCATTGAAGGAAAAATGGCCGCTATACGAGCAGCGACACGACAAAGTGATTTTGCAGCATGACAACGCTTGGCCACATGTTGCAAAACCGGTGAAAACCTACTTGGAAACGCTTAAATAGGAAATTCTACCCCACCTGCCGTATTCACCAGACATTGCCCCTTCCGATTATCATTTATTCCGATCGACGGCGGATGGCCTGGTTGAGCAGCACGTCTATTCTTATGAAGCTGCCAAAACATGGGTCAACTCTTGGATAGCCTCAAAATACGTCTCGTCTTTCCGACGTGAAATTAAAATGCTGCCAGAAAAATGGGAATAAGTAGGGGCTAGCGATGGACAGTACTTTCACATGACACGTTTTCTACCACTGTTTAAAAATAAAGCATTAATTTTTCCGGATAAAACAACGAGAACTTATTCAGCATCCCAATGTATTTCAATCTTCGGTGGTTTAGGCTGTGCGTTGCCTATAGGTCAGTCATTCAGTCAATCACGGAGCTCTTATATGTAGAGAATACGTCCTTCAATTTCATCTTCACTTGTCCAGTCTATAAATGAAATCATTAATTTATAATAACTGAAATAAGTAAGTAAGGCTTTAAATCTATTTTTTCAATACATCTTGTAAAGATGGCATCAATTGTTGTGCCGTATCTCATGGTCGGTACAGTTTTATCGCTCGCCATCCCAAGACCAAATACTTCATTTAAGTAATTAATTAGTTCAACAGAATATTTTGATTTTGCAAATCGCCAGAAAAAAGAATTTGTAAGTGTGAACAATGTTGTGTAAATTTGAAAATTCTCACTGTAGAGACCGAAATGTACCGACCATGTGGCGTGCGAGCAGCAGTCATTGAAAATGAAAGATTCGACATGCGCAACCGAACTGTGATTGAACGTGACGCACTTCAAAAAACGCACCTCTAAAAAAAGTCTAAAAACGTTTCACTTTAAAAATGATCGAAATTTTCTATTTTTTTGTCGTCCACATGTATTTTCCGCCTTAACAAACCTAGCACTCTACCAGTACTTGCAATTTACATTGATCGCGGTAGTGCTGTGTGACGTGCGATTTCCATGATACGATAATCCCGACTGCCACCAACGTAGCCAGCCTTTTTGTTGCTTCATACAGAAGTCTATGCATGAAGAATCGCCCAGACAGACTGAAAACCAACACTCCGGTCCTTCCGCTTGTATAATTTCTCTTTTACCTTGCTCTCGGGAGCCCTTGAAAACGGCACGAAAGATCCATAAGAACGTGCTCGTGTCTTCTTAATATCAATATACATAGGGATAGGTGTTGGCCGGCCTGCGAGAAACTCTTAGGGCGCTTTCAAAGACTTCTTTCGCACATAGCTGTTTTATATGCGCCCCCGGTACGAGCGAAGCGCTCGATCCGCAGGAGAAAAACCGGACGTGTGTGCTATCTACGTGCATTATACGTGCCAACGGTGGGGATTCAAAGCGACCCCGTCAGACCACTCGAGGGTCGTAAAGTGCCTGGATGACTAGAGCACTTCAGGGGTGGTGGCGACGGGCGCTTTGCGAAACAGCGCTGAGAAGCAAACTTCTTTCAATGGTTTGATGCCGTGGCCCATTATAGCCGATGACACGACCTCGCGCAGGGCCTGAATGGACTAAACGCGTTTCCACTTGTGTCTTGTTAACGAGAGCCATTCAGCGATATGCCCGATGAAAAGAAATAAATTACCAGCAGCATAAATACGAGAGTCAAGGGGCAAAACACTCGAGGACTTACAAATTTAAATTTTTTATTGCTTTTATTGTACTAATTTTTTTTAATTAGCCTTTTTTTTTTCAAGAGCTGTAGTGGTTTTAGCTCTCACTTAGAGTGTACTGACGGTAGTCACCATTTTTGCCATAATTGCGACTAATCTAATTAAGTTTTCTTGGAAATGCTAATTTGTTTTTACTTTAAATTGTTAGAGAAGCGTTTTGTTGATACGATAAAGAATTATCTTCATTAATTGAAAGGTTTGTTCCTATTTAATGCTATTAGATGTACAACTTTGCTTTCGCCGTTTTTTTTCCCAAAATTTGAGCCTTTATTCTTTCAAACGTGATTACCCATTCATGATTCAAAGTACTGTCCGTAGCTAGCTACTACCTTTTCCCATTTTTTTGGTAATTATCGGATACTATCTCAAAAAAAAAAGATACGTCTTTTGAGACGATCCACGAATCGATCCATTTTTGGACTTCTTCATAAGAGCGGAAATGCTGGTCAGCCAGGCCGTGCGCCATCAATCGAAACAAATGGTAGTCGGAAGGAGAAACGTCTGGATAGTGCGGCAGGTGGGGTAAGACCTCCCATTTTAGCGTTTCCAAGTATGTCTTGACAGGTCTTGAGACATTTGGTCGAGCATTGTCATGCTGAAGGATAACTTTGTCCTGTCTCTCTTGGTACTATGGCCGTTTCTCCTTCAATGCTCGGCTCAAACGCATCAATTGCATTCGATACCGAACCTCTGTGATGGTTTCACTTGGTTTCAGAAGCTCATAATATATAAAACCGAGTTGGTCCCACCAAATGCAAAGCATAACCTTGGCACCGTGAATATTCGGTCTGGCCGTCGATTTGGCTTGAAAATTGACATCTTTGATCGCGAATAAATTTATGATGCAAACACAAATTCACTAATGTGGTGCTGTCGTTATGTTGACAGATGTCCAAGCTTACTGTGTGATATTTTTTATCTGCCTATTTCGACCAGCAATTTTGCTGCAGCCATCTATCGAAAAACGGCGGAAGCAAAGTTGTCCACCTAATAGTTTAAGATAAAAATAATAAATGTGTCAAAGTCGATCTCATTAATATTATAGACCGATTATATAGAACTATAAAAAAGTTACATAAATAATAATAAACAGTGCCATACCAGAGTAAAGAAACTACCTTAATACGTGTTTTTAATTAAAAATGTGATTACAATGCATGCCCTCTGTTTTATTTGGATGTGTTACAACTGACCCCTAGCCCTGTTACTAGCGTCCCTGGTATGGGTTCGGTTATAACAGCGGCCCATGTTTTACAAAACGAGCTTTATCTCATATTCTTAAAGAGATGGGCACTTAATTGAGATTTCCATTTGGAGGCAGACGTCCAGTCTTTAATATAAAGCTTTTTAATTGCACGTCTTATACCATAAATGCAACGTTATCAAGTGTTATCAGATCGAACGCTACGTTGCCAGTCTCATTACCTAATTTACACACCTCGTATGTATGGTCTTTTTAGGCACTTATCGTGACAACGGCTTGGGTTTGGGTTACTCTGGGTTGGGGTTTGATAATTTTCAATAATCGAATAAAAGAATCATTTTCTACCTCGCGAATAATTTTTTTTTCAATGCAGCAACGACAGGAACATTTCTCATCGTAAATAACAGGTCGATCAATTTGATTGGATCGGATTGGGTTTGGATTTCCTTAGGTTTAGGTTTGTTCATTGTCAATACGAGAATAAAAGCATTATTCGTAATCAGGAAGATGATCTGATCAATTTCTTCATCCGTCTCTATTTTTCGTTCGAGACTAATCGATCATTGATCAAGAACGAGAGGAAATTCTGTCGGATAACATCTCTCTAACGAGATACCCGTGTGAAACTTTGGCGTCACTGCTGATAATCAATCGTTCTGCATACAGACGAAAGAAAATAAGGAATCCCTGGCATGGGGAGAGAACTATTCGCCTCGCTCAAACTCCCGTTCGACCGAGAATTTTGCCCGCAATTCCAGTAGGAAGACGACGCTTAAGAATAATATTTTATCGGCATTGAAGTGAAGCTTGTCGGATTCTGTGCAATCAGTTACTTTCATCCAACGACTTAGTAAATTCTGCCATTCGAGGCGGCTCTTCTGCTGTCCTGAAAACTCCTCCCGGAAAACTCACGGAGTTCAAAAGTTACGCGCCAGCTCAGCAACACATAGTTCTTACGGACGTACAACGCAGTAAAGTTAAGCTCTACGGAGTTACCATCACAAATGAAGAGAAATGAAATGTAATTTGGAGCAGGCTCGAGCTGAAAGAGGGAGAGCCAGAGAGCGAGAGAGAGAGAGAGAGAGAGAGAGAGAGAAAGGGGGGAAATAAATAGACGTAAATTTGTGATGAGTTAATAACCTTTAGAAAATTTAGCCAGTATAAAAATCTTCTCCGCATCGTCCTCGTCTCCAAATACCAGACTTGTTTACCAAATTGCCTCAACGAAAGTTTACCAAATTTTGTATTTTTTACTTTCCGCGAGAATTTACTACGCTAAATTTTCTCGCTTCAGCATTCATCATCTCCGGCCGAGTGTATGACGTTCTATTGATAATTAAGGGCAGTTTGTGGACTAATTTCCATTTATCACGACAAACTCGCAAAATTCACGAAAAATGCGATTCATTTGAAGTTTTTCTGTTCATCTTGATTTGCAATTTTTGAATTTGCAATTCGACGACGTGCACTTCGTTTCAGAATGCTGCAAAATTTCGGTGAGCAGAAAAATCTGTTAGATGATTTATGAGGAGGCCTGTGTTTTGCAGGTTTCACTGAAACTGGGGGTCGATAGAAGGTTTGGGAGGACTAACATAGGCTACACTGGTCCAAATGGAGGCCTCTTCATCGCACTGAACTCGCCAAATGGGATTTGGTAGGTTCACGGGAAATGGCTGGCGGCTTGTGCATTACCAAAGAAATAGGTGCTGCGAGTGTTCAGAGGAGGCTTTAAATTTTGACTCGGGTTTTGGAATATGCAAGCGCATATCAGGTATTTCGCATTGCGAGCTTGCGAATGAGGAAAAAGTATTCGTTGCCAATTTCCGACCGAGTTTGATCTCGTTGAGTGGACGCAATGGACTCCGTTGGTAAAAATCCAAAGAGAGGTTTCTTTCGATGAGGTGCAAGAGATAGATAGCCAAAGAGAGAGAGAGAGAGAGATAGAGAGAGAGAGAGAGAGAGAGAGAGAGAGAGAGAGAGAGATATCAAAAGAGAGGCAAAGATACGAATACGGTTTAGCCGGTGTACTTTGATCCGTCGTAAAATTTAAGGGTAGAACGAGGCGGAACCAGGAATGCAATGCTCACTCTGAAAATCCAAGAGAGAGTCTCTCTCCGGCCAACCAAAATGGCTGAAAAAGTCGCTACTGATTTTACAAAGGGACATGGATCGTTCTCTCCCCCCCTCTCTCTCACTCTCCGTCTGCTCACCCTCTTCCCTCGTCTCGCCTCGGGTCCATCGCGCTCTCCATCGGCCACGTAGTACACATCCACACCCCAAGATACCGATCAGTATTCAGGCAGCGGTCTTGGGGTCATGCGAACCGGCCAAGGTGCAGGTGCGCAGGGAGGGAAGAGGAGGCGAAAGAAGCGGCCAGGGATGTGTTGAGAATAAGGGGGTGGAGGATGATCATAGGTATGTGGAGGTAGAGGACAAGAAAGGTGAAGCCTTTTCGAGGTTCCCTTGGACATCTCGCTGCTGGACGTATACAAGATTTCTCGTAGATTCCTCACTGGTGCACGAGATGTCCTGCCTGGCAAACTGACCCTACGTGCTTGGGCTTCCGCATGCACTACGCCATTCCTTTTCCGACTTCCGGTATCTCTCTAGTCGATGCGGACCCCCGATCATTTCTACGGACAGTACGTGACTCTTCTCCAGATCCAAGTTGCTGTTTTTCTCTTTCTATTTTACTATGGGATACTTCTATATCCTTCAGCGTATATACTTAAATGTATATATATATATATATATATATATATATATATATATATATATATGCTAACTTCTGCCCACGACTTCGCAATCGTGGAATTTGGCTCGTAGAAAATTCATTACCAGTTGCACCCTTTATCAGGTATTTTTGCAAAAATCCAAAAATATGCCTTTATTAATTGTTGTGAAGATTATTTATACCAAGTTTCAAGTTGATATACGCAAGGAATACATTTTTCCATAAAACTTTTACATTCCTTTTCATCCATTTAGGGGTTGATTTTCGGAAATTCCTTTCTTAGTGCACCTCTACGCCAGTTAAGGAACATATCTTCCTAATTTCGTTGAGATAAAAGCAGGGAATTCAATTTGCCGAATACAAATTATTTGTTTTAAAGAACATTTATACCAAGTTTCAAGTAAATATTAGCAAAGAATACAATTTTCCATATAAACTTTTATGGAAACGGTCTACACCATTTCCATAAAATTTACAATTGAAAAAACACTTCTTAACATATGGTGGGTCGACAGAACGCACAAGACGATCTCAACGACGATCTGAACGTCCAAGATCCCGGATTTTACCGACATTTCCATTGGTTCTTGAAGATGAAGGCCTTCCGCTGCGTGGTTCACCTTCAATCGACTCTCTTCGTTCTGAAAATACCTTAGACCACCGAAAAACCTGAGCCTATGACAAAACGCTGTCTCCGTAGGCCTGCTGTTTTGCAAAAGTTTCGCTTGCACTGTGCCCAAGTCTAAAGAAAAACCTCATAGCATACCGTTGTTCGAAATTGATGTCACTCATTTTTAGAACGCGCTAAAAAACATCTGTTTCACGAAAAAAAAAATCGCAAATGAGTAGAGAGTTCAAACTCATACTGAAGGCGTATCACATGTTCACCTGCTGCCCCGTCAAGTCCCGCGTCCCAAGTGTTTCCAGACCGAATGCTACGTTGCCCGTTTCATTATTTGGATAAACTTCCGAAAAGCTCACACCTCCGAATAATTTAGAACTTCGTGTACTTATGTATTTTGACTCGCTGATCACGAATATGATAGTGAAAATACCCGCAAATTTGATTTTCAAGGTAAAAACTAAAAAAACGGTTTTCTTAGTTTTTTTATTTTATTTCAATAAATGTTGATCGTAGAGGAAAATGTCTTGTATAAAAATTGTAACCCATCAAAAGACCGATAATTTATGTTCTATACAAATTTTGTCTAAAATCATTATTTTCCAAGAAAAATGGGATAATACTCCAATAAGTATATTTTGCTAAACTCCATTAGTTTCGATATTATCTACTTACGCACTTTACTACACATGGGCCCAAACAAACGCAAATAAAACAAACCCAAACCCAAACAAACTCAGATATGTTGAATCGCGGGGTGTGTAGTTCATTGGGGTGGGCGCAGGGCATCTCGGATGGGTGTGTGGAATCGCAGGGTGTGTAGAACACTGGGATTGGCGGAGGGCACCTCGGATGGGTGCGTAGAATCGTGGGGTGCGTAGAACACAGGGGTGGGCGGAGGTCACCTCGGACGGGTGCGTGGAATCGTGGGGTGCGTAGAACACTGGAGTGGGTTTGTTGGACACCTTGGATGTTTACTGGGCACCTTGCCCCCAAACAATACACATATACATATATCTATACAACGTAAAATGCACATGCCCAAACAGCACATACACCCGCTATTCGAAAGTGCAGCCTATGTTTCTTACCATTAGGAATACCTAAATCTTGAATTCTGATTATTCACATTCGAAGTATTCAATTTCACTGCTGCGCACGACTTTTGTTTGCATTCACTAATAGAGTTTAGCAAAATATACTTATTGGAGCATTATCCCATTTTTCTCAAAAAATAATGGTTTTAGACAAAACCTGTATAGAACATAAAATATCAGTCTATTCATAAGCTCTTGTAGGAAACATTTTTCTCTAAAATCAATATTTATTAAAATAAAATAGAAAAACTAAAAAAACAGTTTTTTTTAGTTTTGACCTTGAAAATAAAATTTTCGGGTATTTTCACTATCGTATTCGTGATCAGCGAGTCAAAATATATAAGTATACGAAGTTTTAAATTAATCCGAGGTGTGGGCTTTTCGGAAGTACACCCCATTATTTAATTTATACACTTCGTATGAGCCCATGTGTGTAAATCTCGTTGCGCTACAAAGCTTTGACGCGAGAACATCACATAGCTCTGGAGTTTGCATCACTGGAACGCAATAACATTTTTCCTTTATTTCTTCATGTTTATTACGTTCCAAGTATTTTTTTTCCGCTGATTGAGGTCCTTGGTCATTAATGAATATACGGTAAGTCGTTTCAGGGATTTTCGTCGCTTAAATCGAGAAAGAAAAAAATATTCGAGCAATAAAAAGAAATTAAATTCCGTTGTATTCCTCCAAGCATCAATGAAGATACGTTCCGAAATAATCGTTATCCAAGTACGAGCTAAATATCTCCCATCAGAAGAAGATTATCCAATATGGAAGCGTCGGTTTTCTTTTTTTCTTGGCCTGGTATTACATCAAGTCGAGGGATGTACAATAGACCGAGCGGCAGAGGCATTCCATTCTCTCTTCATGGCATAGACCATTGGCGGGAATTCTTCCCGTCCGTTTCTCCACTGTCCTTTATTGCTCCTGCAAGTATTTTATACATGCATGCAACAACCGGGCATGCACGACGTAACGGAATGTTACCAAACGTCCGGACAAACAGGCTTTTCACCGTGTCAATGCAAAAGCTCCAGTTTGTTTGGGTTTGGCAAGGGGCGAAGGGTTCAAGGCCCGCGGTCCAAGAAGAGGGTGGTAGGAAGGTAGGAAGGGGTGCGTTGTATGAGCTGGCTTGTTGTTACACTGGCTGTCTGTCTGAACTGCTTGTTACTTGAACAAATTTCCAGCAACCATGACGTTAATCTGGTCCGAAATAGACCTGCCGCAGGTTTTGTTTATAAATTCTACAGCGAGGTCGATGTGGATGGCTTGAAGGTGGCGAGAGAGAGAGAGAGAGAGTTCTCCTTGGAGAATCTGCTTCCTCAGTCTCGTTCTCCCTTTCTCTCTTTTGACATCGCAATTACCAGTCTAAGGGCTTCGGTCACGTGATAGCTCCAGGAGAAACTCTTCACGGTTCGAAAAGGACAGATCCAGGTAGCATAAATATATATATATATAGATATATACATATATATGGTGTGTCCCAAAAGTCATGAAATATATTTTTTTGCCGGGGCCCGGCAGGTCGCAGCTTGTTCGGGCAGTTCGAGTTAGGTGGGGGGACTCTCAGAAATGACGAGTAAGGTGATAGTGTACTGACAGGGCCATGCGAAATAAACCGGAGGACGGATAGCGTAACGATCAGGTACCGGAAAAGGGCTTTTGGCGATACTACTATTATCACTACTATTATTTTCTTACTATTACCGCTACCACTATCATTACTCCGCATCTACTATTATCTTCATTTTTATTGTTATTGCTTTGTTATTGTTTTACAATTATAAATGGTATCTCAAAATGAGCTGACATTTTAAATTGCGTGCCATTTTTTTGTGGCGAACAAAGACTACTAATCTTTGACAACTGGGATCAGAAAGTATTGAGGTTTAGTCATCGAGCAAGGCATAGGAATTGTGAAATTGCAGTGTTAAACAATGCAATTATTGCAGACGAAGTTCGGCAATAATTGCATTGCAGATCGACAGCTGTTGTACACGGACGTTTCACAATTTTTTAATCCTAGGACGTAAAGTACCTCTTTTACGTACCGGTTACATGCACGAAAAAGCGAGGAAAACATGGCTGTGGCATATAAAAATATTTTTACTTTTCAAAAGAATAATAGGTTTTATTAATTAATTTTGAATGTCAGGTCATATTGAGACACCCTTTATTATAATCTATCCTATAGTTTGCTAGGGCATAAATTAGCCAAGTAAAATTTTTTTCTCTGTCTCTCTCTCCAGGAGGAGAACTGAAAAAAATTCGAGTTACTCCTCCATATTTATTCTGGCGCATGCTTGTACTTTTTTTCGTTCTTTTGTTTTCGGAACCGAATTTCGGAACCGCCTCATTCTCGTTCGGTTCATTCGATTAACGCCCATTCTTCCGCGTCTCGGGGACGTGATCACGCGCATGGGGAAATGTAACGACGAGTAAAGGGGTTGAATTCACGCGAAGGACGAGCGGAGGGGGGGGGGGGGGGGGGGGGTGGCGGTAACTTTCGAATGACTCGCTGAATTTCTCCCCGTTGGCCCGATTCTCACGTACACCGCTCTCTTTCGTTTATTACGGCCCGTATATTATTCGTGAATCAATGCAGAAAGAAGCGTATATAGATATACATGCGATATCGAATACAGTGAGTACAGTGGATAAATTTAATCGACGGATGAAAACGAAATTGCACAACTCGTTTGCTGCTGCCACCGCCTCCGCTCAAGAGAGCAAAAAAAAAAGGAAAAAAAGTGTCAGCACGGTTGCGTTATCAACTTTGCGACGTTGTGGGAAATCAAGCGACGCGCGCGGGACTTCAATTTTCCAGATAAAAGGTCTCAGCACGGGGCGCGTGGCGCCCAGGCATGGCGTCATATATCTCTGCGTCGCGTCTGCTGTACACCGCGACGTTAAATCCGCAAGGGTTGCCACGGTAGCGGAGATATAGTCGGAGGCAAGCCAAGGAGAAAACATGAAAGGGCGGAGGTGGGGGGGGGGGGGGGGGGGTGCTGTAGTGGCGAGAGCAAATATATAGATTTTGTTCATTACTTTTCAATCAACTCCCAAGGTGAACGAAATCGTAAAAACCAAATAAAATAAAAAACAGAAGATGAATCGACAGAAGAAAAAAAGGGTGAAGGAGAGCCAGGGCGTGAACGAATGGATAACGCCCTTCTATTTTCCTCACCATCAAACGCATCGGTCTCCTTTTCTCTCGGGTAATCAACTTCGTTCCAATCCGCGCAATAAAAATGGAAAGAAAAAAAAATCCCTCTATCAAGTTCACCTGTATCGTATTATTCCTTTGTCTCGTCCGCGCATGGATAAAAACGAAAAAAAATGCGCGGAGGGGTTGAAAAAAAGTCGAGCAACCGCCGTGACGACGTGCGTAGTGGTTGATTGCATCAGAGGAACGAGGTTGAGACTGGAATATTCGTGACCATCGAACGATTTTGCATCAATTAAGAGCCTGCCCAATCCATTTTATAACCTGAGTCAACATTTTCGAGCCGCGTTCAATCCGAAAAATAAAGGCCTCCTTCCCCGAGCAGAGTTCAGTGATAGCGGATTATCGAGTACCTAAAGGAGGGTACAATGTTTGGAATACCAATAAGTTAGGGCCTTCGATGAACCTCCCCAATGATAGAAACTGGACATTGTCACTCACAGGAGGCCAATACAGAGCGCAAATGAAGCTGCGAAATCCCAGGTGGGTCTACTTCGAGCGCTCCCGCAGAACCTACTGTCCCCCTTTTCGGTCTACTGTAGGCGCACTGTAGACCCTCTGGACCCTCCATTCAGCCTACTGTAGGCGCACTGTAGACCCTCCGGACCCTCCATCCAGCGAAAAGGTTTTTTCGTCATCGAACGGGTTACCGATCAGGTCACAATGGACTGTTGATGGAGGAGATATCGGATTTGGGCTCAAAGCAGGTTAGGTGGGCTCGAGGCAATGGACTCGAGATCGAAAGCAGGTTAAGGAGGCCTGTGTTCTGCACGTTTCACCGAAACTGGGGATCGAAAGAAGGTTTGATAGGACTAACAGAGGCTGCACTAAACCAAATGGCGGCCTCTTCATAGCACTGAACTCGACAAATGGGGTTTTATAGGTTCAACGGAGGCTGGTGGCTTGTGCATTACAAAAGAAATGGGTCCTGCGAGTGTTGAGAGAAGGCTATAAATTTTGACTCGGGGAGAAACGAAAAACTGTTCAATTTCAGAACTTGAGTCTCATCGACTAGGATCAACTTCGAAGATTGGCTCCAATTGATTTACCGACACCTTCATCAATGCGAAATCATACGCTGATTACGAATTTTCCCGGCAGAACTCTCGCTTGGACGGGAACTCTTGGTCCGTCACACGTTTTATAGAAAGAGAAGAAAAAATCGATCTCCTGAACTAAGGAAGTCCTGGACGAGGAATGGCCTCGCGGACGAGACGGACGCGGAAATGGCATTTGCCTGAATCGACTCGTGCATCGGTGGCCCAGGATAAAAGCATGGTTTGGGTTCTTTCTGCGCTGATAGGGGCAGAGGGAAAGAAAAGGAGAGGCACGCACCGAGACAAATTGTTTGATTCATTGATTTGATTGATTCGATTAATTTATCCCGTGATTATTTCTAAAGGCAAACTAAACATAAAATTATTGCTACGTCTTTTAGAGTCAGGTTCGGCTATATCATTACAGAAAATATGCGCCAACAGTTGATCTTGGCTCGGCCGAAAACTTCGCCGAAAAAAATTGTCGAAGACGATTGTCGAGTAAATAAAAAATATCATCAAAGTTATTTTTACTGCGTAAATAGACAAAAAGAATTCAGCAGTCAAAAAGAATTAATTTTCGTTGGATTGCAACAATGCAAGCTTCAACGTTTGCCAACTTATTGACATTTTTTAAAGATAATACGAGTAAGGAGCGAAAAAAAAACGAAATTCTACACAAGTGTTATGATGGCTAAATAGGTAGCGCGCTTAGCTCAAAGTGAATACTCGCCACCACTCCGAGTTATAGGAAATTTTACCGTACCCTTTTCCGCTATGGGCGTTTGTTGTAAGTAACCGTGGACTTTAATCTCTGTGGCAGCTTTCGTGAAATAGAAACGACTGTGAGTGAGTGGCAAAGGACTGACGCGACAGTGAAATCAGTTTCCATACGAAAGTCCGCGTAAGCTTGGTGCCCTCAAACTTACGTAATGTTTTTAAACGGGTTAGGATAGCCGTGAATAGTGTCGACGATGGCGGGCAAGAACATCGAAACTTCCTGTATATCAACACGTATACATATACATATATGTAAGAGAGCATTGGTGACCGCGGTGTCTGACCGCAGCCCAGCGGCAGCTCATCTCGCCGCACTTCGGAGCTTCTACTATCCCATCTACTACACTATATCCTATTCTCCCTACATCCTAGATATACACCATATACAACCAGGAGGTCTTTCAATTCCTCCTCTCGTACCGTCCGGCCTCTGTCTCCGAAGGTTCTCGGTCTCTCCCGTTCACTCGGTAGTCTCTCCTATCTGTATACGTCATCGGGCTATATCCGTTCTGTTCTCTTGGAACCCAAAGGCTCCAAAAGTCCCTGGCTTGCCAGCTGAAACTGTTCTCTTAGGTCTTTCCGTTTGCCAGTGAAACACAGTGAGTGAATGTTAGCCACGACCACCGACGCAACTACGGCAGAGTTGGCGATAGTTTTATAGCGCAAGTTCCGGAGGAGGGCAAGAAGGAGGGGGGGGGGGGGATGCTGGCCGCAAGTGTCCCAGCAGGACGACAAACCTTGCTGATCTTCTCGGGAGGTGACACATTTCCTGGCTTCACCGACTATACGGATCCCTTTATGCCTTTATGCGCCTTCCGCCTTCCTCATTTCCCTCGTTTGCCTCGTCTCGATCCAGCCACGTTTCACTTCCGAGACCGGCACCACGTCTTCGACCAACCTCGACGGTCGTGGCAACCTCTTCACCCATCTAGTGGTAGTAACGAGACCAGTCTCTATCCTTCTGCGTTCTCGCAGACATTTCTATACATATATAATATGTATATATGGGTACATTAAGGGAGAGGAGAGTATGACGGTATCAATCTCGGCGCGGCTTCGGGTCGTCACTTCGGCTAACGTGCCTTTCACCTTATCGATCCTTATAGCTCGATATTTCGGTCGACTTTAATATTACTCATAATTTTATATACAGTTTATTTATGTATTTTAATTATTTTAATTCAATAAGACTAATATTGGTATATTTATATCGGAAAAAGATGATATATAATATTAAGGGGTCACACCACCTTGGCAATCGGGAAAATAGGTATAAAAATACTTCTTTCTTTTTTACGTGACTATTAAATATATATTTTTTTTCCACAAATACATTATGGTTTTATAAAGAAATAAAAAAAAACGAATGACAAAAATTGAAAAAATGGCGGAGATATAAGTCGTCTAGTAGAAACCTCTTTTCAAACTGGTGGACAAAATATCTCGCGATCTGCTCAACCGACTTTGATGAAATTTATATCACATATTCATTATAATATTGTCTAGGATAAACCATAGGATTTTTTTATTATTGGATGACGCGTTCATTTTTTATTGATTTTTAAAACTCAACATTTTGGTAAAAATCAGAGTTTTTTTTTTCAAACAGCTGTGATATCTACAAAAATAAAAATAAAAAATGTTTTCCCTGTGCTACACTTTACCTATTGCCTTTCTTTGCAAGAATTTTTATTTTCTTATTTTTTCAGATGATGCCTGATGGAAAAAAAATTCCACCATCGGCAAGAATTTTCAAAAAAGAGTCCTACTAGACAACTTATACGTCTGCAATTAAAAATGTCAGGTCATTTTGAAATACCCTGTATATATATTTTTATATAGTAATAATAGCACGAAAGCATTTTTGTTATATTCTGCAATGTATGTTTATTATAAATAAATTATTATTTGGTGCAATTGGTTTCAAGAAAATGACGCATGAGCTTCCAAAGTCTTAAAAAATATGGAAATGTATGAAAAATGTCAACTTCTAAAGCCATTATAAATAAAAACTAAAAGCTATTATGCATTACTCTGTATGCATGCAACAAAAGTTATTTCGTGCCAATATATTTCGTGATATACACAGCCGGCCAAAATTTTGGATACACTAGTCAAAATTTCTTACCGCACTAAAAGTTAGATAGCGGACTCGAAAATGAAGATAATTGAATTTCCCAAGTGGCGTTTCAAAGATAACGAGTTTACCTTTATTTTGCTTTTCTATAAAATTCTCTACGATTTTATTTCGCCCCGGTACGCACTTTTGAACGTGGCCATTTTTCAGCTATTTTTTGACCGTCGAAAATTAACTGCAAAGTTTGTGGAAAAAATTTTCCTCAGTCTTTTTCATGATAAACGTAAAAAGAATATCAAAACCTGCGTTTTTGTTGTTTAGAATGTGCCGTACGATTTTTTTTTGCCTCAGTATTGCATTTTTAGTTAAAAAATACATGTTTCAGAAAAAAAGCGTCGTCGAAGAACTATAGGGTTTCAGAGGAAATGTCACGACGGTAAAAAGTTGAGGTCGACACTGGAGTGTTTAGAATTTTTTCAGTATGTTTTTTTGGAGATTTTTTTGTTACCATTTTTGGTTGGAACTTTGATGAGTGCAGAGGCTCTAATTGGAAATTATGGGGTTTAGGACAATATATTAAGGAAGAAAATTTGTTCACATTATTATTCTGAAATAACTACAATTTTTAAAAAAAAATTCCCTTTCATTTTCTCATTTTTATTTTCTAAAAATAAAAAAAACATCTAGAAAAATTGTAGTTAATTGAAAATGAAAATGTAAGCAAATTTCCTTTCTCAATATATTGTCCTAGACCCCATAATTCTCAAGTGAAGTCTCTCCACACGTCAAAGTTCCAATCAAAAATGGTAAAAAAGAACTCCAAAAACATTCTGAAAAAATTCTAGCCACTCTACTGTGAACCTATGCAACTTTTTATCCTCTTGATATTTCCTCTGAAACACTATAGTTGTTCGATGACGCCTTTTTTCTAAAACATGTCTTTTTTTTAGCTAAAAATGCAATACTGGGGCGAAAAAAAATCGTACGAGCATTTCTAAAAATTAAAAATGTAGGTTTGATATCCTTTTTAAGTTTGCCATGGAAAAAACCGAGGAAAACATTTTCCACAAGGTTTGCAGTTAATTTTCGACGGCCAAAAAATAGTCGAAAAATGGTCACGTTCAAAAGTGCGTACTGGGGCGAAAAAAAAATCGTACGAGACTGTCTAAAAATAAAAAATGTAGGTTTTGATATCCTTTTTAAGTTTGCCATGGAAAAAAACCGAGGAAAACATTTTCCACAAGCCTTGCAGTTAATTTTCGATGGCCAAAAAATCGCCGAAAAATGGTCACGTTCAAAAGTGCGTACTGGGGCGAAAAAAAATCGTAGACAATTTTCTAAAAAAAGGAAAATAAAGGTAAACTTGTTCTCTTTCAAACGCAATTTCGAAAATTCAATTATCTATATTTTTGAGTCCGCTATCTAACTTTTAGTGCGGTAAGAAATTTCGACTAGTGTATCAAAACTTTTGGCCGGCAGTGTATATATAATTATTTTATCATATTTACTTGAAAGCATGCTTCATTTAATGCTGCTTAATGCACATATAATCGTATTATATATGAAAATATAAGTATATTATTATTTCATTGAACTATTAAAACGAAATATATTATACCACAAGGATATATTATTCGAAGAAAAAAAAATTAATCTCGGATTCTAAAAAAAGTATGCGACCTTAATAAAGAAAAGAAAAACACATCCTGTTCCCTCGAACAGGAAACTTTTCGACGCTGAATAAAATAGCCAGCGTGAAACCATCAGCAAAATGCAAAAAGTGTAATAAACCCAGCTGTTACCGCGCCTTCTTGCGTCGACTACTTCCGGTATTATATACCACGTTTCCGGGCAGAGGTGTATGAAACATTTTTTTTATCATTTTTTTTTTATTCCACCCCTTACACTCTCCCAGCTCGTTGGCGCAGGTTCTTTGGAGAAATTCGCAAGTTGTCGTATACTTGCCGAGTTCTGCGAGTGCTCATATATGTTTCCGCAGACTAAACAAGGCGCGTTGCTGCTGACACTAATCCGCTTTTTCACCGCATGTATCGCGTTTCTTCTTCGTTCTTTCTTCTTGAAATCTTTCCTCGCGTAAAAGCGAAACGAGGAAGGCACGCGTCGCGGATTCACCTGGAACGGTGAACATTCGCGCTCGGAGCAAGCCGGAAATGGGACTCTCGTAAAATCATACGAGAAATGTCGTGAGGGAAAGATAAAGAAAGATGCGCCATATCATTCGGCTCGGTTGGTCTCGGTCGTGTCGCGCGGAAAAATTTCAACATTTTCCGGATTGCCAAGCTGAAGGAAAAAGTCTCGAATCAGGCCCGGAAAAAAAAATGAGACACGAGAATGGCTCTTCGCGGATTTGAATGAATGACCCGGATCCATGAAATGACGCGACACGTCATGCTCGCTTCGCTGGTACGCCCTTTCAAGTTGGGTGCTTGTCTCCGCGAGGTTTTTTTTCTTTACAGTAACGAGATTCGCGCTGCACATTGAAGCGCCTCGAAAGCCACGTATGATGGATCAACGTGGGTTTTGTGCTTTTTACACAAAATGTCCAAAGACTGCGTCCGAAAATAACATTCCGCGGATCTGTCGCCGTATAAGCCTTTTATGTTAGTATGTTTTCCAAGCAGTGGTTGGCGCAGCGGTAAGAGGTCGGACTCGTATTGCGACGGTCGCAGGTTCGACTCCCCGTGCGGAAACTTTTTAGAAGAAATTTGTTCTCTTGCACGTAGGGCTTCATCACATCGGTTAAATTTTTTTTTGTACAAGTCTGTTGTAAGTTTACCAGATTTTGAAGAAGTGATGATAACATTTTTATATTTTGCCGCGTACTCATCCACCGATTTTTCATGATTATGCGCTTGTTGAAATAATGACGTCCCATGCCTATGCATTTTGTGAAAATATAAATAAATAAAATTAATTATTTATTATTTCGGTTAATTGTGACGTAAATATTGTAAAAATTGATAAGGAGCCAAAGAAAAAAAAAATTCTTTGGCTCCTTCTCAATATTTACACCTATGTTTACACCGAAATTTAACCGATGTGATGAAGCCCTACGTGCAAGAGAACAAATTTCTTCTGTTGATTGACTCGTGGGAAGGACAAACAAATTCACAATTATACGACGAACGCTTCCAAGATGAAGAAGGAGTGCCAACGTGCAGTATCAAAGTAATTCCACCCAAATGTACTCCGTTAGTGCACCGCTGCGATATATATTTTTATCGTCAGGTAAAAAAGTTCATAAAAAAATGCAAAACTGCTCTTATCTCATCGAGAAAGAAGAAGAAATCAGATCCCGAGAAGACTGCATCAAAATACATTCCATCGTACATCACCAGCTATCCTCGCCAATATTCGGCGACATGATGCGTTACGCGTGGTTCGCTGCTGAACTGTGCGATGAGAGAGATTGTTTTATGAATGTCAATCAAGTTTGTTTTTCCATGGAGACGTAAAACAACCATGTAAGTGCAAAAATGCGGCGTTTATAACGTGTGCAAGATGCAGACGAAATTACTGCTTCCCCTGTTTCTACGATAAATATCACCCCGGCACATGTAATTGATCGATTGTAAAAGAATAAAAGTATCGATTTTCATATACGAAGTCCTCGTGTACGCTTTAATTACAATCCCTTTTTGAATGTTCGCAATCCCAAATTTTATCCTATGCCTATGCTTTTTGTGAAAATATAAATAAATGAAATAAATTATTTATTATTTCGGTTAATTGTGACGTAAATACTGTAAAAATTGAGAAGGAGCTAAAGAAAAAAGAAAAAAGTTTCCGCACGGGGAGTCGAACCTGCGACCTCGCAATACGAGTCCGACCTCTTACCGCTGCGCCAATCGCTGCTTGGAAAACATGCTAATATAAAAGGCTTATACGGTAACAGATCCGCGTCAAAATGTTTATTTCCTAAACGCTTGGCCATCTGGAGTTCCCACTTGGGGCACTTTCATTTCTAGCCAAGCCCATTTTTTTTGTAGATATCACAGCTGTTCGAAAAAAAACTCTGATTTTTACCAAAATTTAGAGTTTTAAAAATCAATAAAAAATCAATTCGGCATCCAATAAAAATAAAACCTATCATGAAAATCCTATTATATGCTTCATCCTAGATAATGTTATAAGGGACAATTTTTTTAAATTTGTTTTTTTTTCCTTGATAAAACTATAATGCATTTTTGAAATATAAACATTATTTTATATATTTAATAGTAGGATAAAAAATAAAATAAAAATGTATACCTATTGTTCCGAGCGCCAAGGTGGATTTTCTTAATTTGTCTCATTTGTCTTAATTAATTCGACAAAACTTTAAGGCCTTATATACGCGATTTCGCCGATTTTCGAAGGTACTTTTCTAGACGCGGTTAAAAAAAAATGACGCATATATTGACAACATTTTTTTTACAGATCATTTATGCACATGGTTAAGTATATGTAAAAAAAAAAGAAATATTAACAAATGGTGGAGATATAACATAATAAAGCAATGTATTTTTTTTGCGCGCGCGTTGATGGTGAAATTTCTCGGCATCGATGTGCGTGTCTGAAAAAAAATGAACATATTTATAAATGCATAATGAGAGCATCTTCAGTGTGAACCGACAATATTATAAAAAAAATTATTATAATAAAAATTCGAAACTTAACATTTTTTTACTCAATTTTCTGTCGGTATTTAATTTTTTATATTTTTTTGTGTCATTGAAATTTTTGTTTCTGTGGTTCACACGATAGGTGATGATACTAAGAATATGTTGTAAACATTTCAAAGCGATCTGAACCTTCGTTTATGAGTTAGAACGTTCACAAGGTTTCAAAAAAGTGAATCGTGGAAAAACAGCTTTGAAGTTGGCGGTCGGGCGCGCCGCGCGGTATCTATTATAAATGCAATCTTACCTTATTTAATAGCATCCTGCGCTATATGTGGGGCCTTCCTCGGCATCTAAAACGTCTCCAGCATGGAGACAACAACAACAACAAAACAAAATAAAAGTTTTTACGCTCTAAATGCTGTAACTTTAACAATTTTTGGAATTTTTCAATTCTGTAAAGCTTGAAATATTCCTAACCGTTCAGGCTAATGGAATCAGAAATAAAAAAAAATGAAAAATTTTGAAATTTTTCGCGTATATAAGGCCTTAAATAGTTCAACATAATACAATTGGTTGCATGCTATAATAGTGACAATATTGAAACTATTATATAATTGTTACATTATTCAACTCTTGTAATCATTTTTCGAGTGCCAAGATGGCGTAACCCCTCAACAACAAACCTCGCCAATTAAATTTTTTTTTCTTCATTTCCAATATCCCTTCGTATGGCCTCGTGAGCTTTTAGAATGCCATTCCCTTCGTATTTTATCCCAAGCCTATCACTCCCTTCGCTGCTATCGTTTGCGTCACCAACGTGACGTTCTTGCTCCAAACCACGCCACGTTGCTGCCCTCCATTCCTATTCTTATCACATTAAATTTAATGAATGCTCAAAAAATGCACCCCACCCCCGTCCACCACGACACGTACACATGACTCCTTTCGCAGCCTCATTAAATTCGTATCGAAAACTCGACCTCATTTCCACATGATTTGCTCCTTATCGATTCTTCTCGTGTTCGTCGTTAATCGAGACATTTCCGTGAAAAGATTTGAAAAAAATATATATATATTATATATATATACAAACATATACATAGCCACACGAATTACACTTATGTATAAGGAGTGTGTACGTGTAATTTTTTTTTCCTACGACAGAGAACTTCGAATTACGAGAACGGACGGAATCGATGCAAGCAGGTCGAGTGGGAGGTAGATCGAGTTTTAATTACGAATTTGCGACTGCTGACTTCGACACGAGAAGGGTTGCGACGAAACGGGCGGGCAGGCCTGTCAGGCGGTACAACAGTACTGTAATCGTGCACCTCGAGCGAGCGGGCGAGAGAAACAAAAAGAGAAAACCTATATACATATATATATATATTAGATGAAGTAAAAAGTTCTGAGCGTTTTTTTGCTTTATTTCGACGATGAAATTAACATAGTTAGGATTATCCGATTTAGATCAAATATGTGCCGTTTTGTTCGATAACTTTTATCCATTTTGAAGGCAATTTCATAATTCCGCGATTGAAGAAGTCCTCGTTCCTATTGGTAAAAAAACTTGACCAGCTCATTTTCACAAGCCTCTCTTGAGGCCAGTTTTGTACCATCAAGAAAATTTTGCAAATGCTTGAAAAGGTGATAATCGCTTGATGCCAGGTCTGGACTATACGGTGGGTGCGATAGAACCTCCCATCCAAGCTCTCGAAGCTTCTGGAGCGTCGTTAAAGATGTGTGCGGCCTTGCGTTTTCTTGATGGAACACAACAGCCTTCCTATTGGCCAATTCTGGCCGCTTCTGGTCGATCGCCTGCTTCAATCTGGTCAGTTGTTGACAGTAGAGGTCCGAATTGAGTGTTTGGCCCGATGGGAGCAGCTCATAGTGGATAATTCCCTTCCAATCCCACCAAACACACAGCAAAACCTTCTTGGCCGTTAATCCGGGCTTGGCGATCGTTTGGGCCGGCTCACCTCGATTAGACCACGATCTTTTTCGGCTGTTGTTCTCGTATGTGACCCATTTTTCATCGCCAGTCACCATCCGCTTCAAAAATGGGTCGATTTCGTTACGTTTCAGCAAATAATCGCAGGCATCAATTCGGTCCAAAAGGTTCTTTTGCGTCAAACGAGCTTCTTTTTGAGACCAGTCTTATGTAAATGGTTCCAAACGATTTTCTGGCTAATCTTCAGTTCCTGGGCAATGGAATAAGTGCTCACATGCCGGTCCGACTCGACGATTTCCATGATTTTATCGACATTTTCGGCGATTGGCCTACCAGAGCGTGCCTCATCTTCGACGTCCATATAACCAGGCGGGAATCGTTGGAACCACCGCTTTGCTATTGCATTCGATACTGTATTGGGCCCATAAACAGCACAAATTTTTTTGACCGCCTGCTCCGCCTTTTCACCTTGGTAGTAGTGGTACTGAAGAATATATCGAATTTTCTCTTTTTTTACCTCCATTTTGGAACGCTGTAACACACAACTGGATTCACCAAACACAAAACTGTCACAGAACTTTTTTTGGAGCGTAATGTCACCTTTAAATCGCTGTATAGTGTGACCCGATGCGATGTATACATCGTGAGATATGGCTCACTAAAGACATCTCGCGGAAAACGCTCAGAACTTTTTACTTCACCCAATATATATATATATATATATATATATATATATATATACAGGGTGTTCCGAAAAGTAATATCCACAAGGAAAATCTAGATACCTCGATACCTGTCCGAATCGATCTCATGTATTTTCTACGATCTTCTTTAGTTTTCAAAAAAAAAGATTTGAACATTTTTTCTTTTGAGTTGTTCCGTAGCAGAAGTTGTTATTTTTATTCTCTTTTGTGTATGTCCTTTCCAGTTAGTACTTAGAAGTTTTTAAAACCAATTGGAAGTCACTTGGACTACTATATTTTTAGTCTAGGATCCTTTCAAACCTATTTTTTAAACACTTTATTAAAATCTAAAGCGTGTACGTTAGTGTTTATTTGGTCATTTATTTATTGCACAACAGTGAGCTTCATAACGATAACACTGGTAAAAAAGATAGAACAGTTTTGTCCTCTCTCTCTCTCTCTCTCTCTCTCTCTCTCTCTCTCTCTCTCTCTCTCTCTCTCTCTCTCTCTCTCTCTCTACGTATATATATATATATATATTAAAATGACAACTAACTTTACACATTGTCCCTACCGCGCCGTCGCGCACATTAATTGGCACCCTCTGCGTCCCCTCGCTGTCCGTATATACGTATAATCCGGTACTCGACACGTGGAATGGAAAAAAAACACCAAAAAAATTAATTTCAATTACTAATACCCAGGGAGCGTATCGTGCAAAAAAGAGGGCCCCATACCCGGGAGCAATTTGGTATAGCGTGTAATGATTCGTAGTTTAGCCGCAATTTTCTCTGCACATGTGAATTTTTCTTGTTCCTCTTTAAAGCCGGCTTAATTGTAAAAATCGATGGTGAGCGCAAGCTGTCGCTCGCGTACATGTTATACCCCGGCGTTTTTCTTACGGGCCGCAGACCCGCGAATTGTAAATGTGAAAACCCGAGCGTTGTAAAATTAAAGTGAAAAAAGGGAAGTGAAAAAGAGTACAGGATTATTCGTGGAGAAGGAAAAAAAATATTGCCTCGTTCGATCTGTCGGTACAATCTGGCAGCGCCGGCGACACGCCGCCACGCATATACGAAGTGCACATCCACGCGAAAATGCATATTTCACAGTTGCGCGTTTCGAAATGCATTATTGATCGAACAAACGAAATAAGAGAGGGAGTGAGAGAGAGAGAGAGAGAGAGAGGGGGAGAGAGAGAGAGAGAGAGAGAGAGAGAGAGACTCGACATTTTGGTATTGGAATAATTCAGTAACGTTTGCTTATAGGCGAGTTTTTGGACTGAACTCGGTGTTTCAGAACACCGAACGACAAGTCTACATAACCTCTCAGAATACCAGAGGTTACGATGGCAACAGATAAATAGCACATTCGCCACTGCATTTTATACGAATTCCAACAAGGAAAAAAAGCTTCTAAAGCACGGGAATCAATTAGTAGTGTTCTTGGTGCCGACGTTGTGTCGGCACCAAGAACGTGTGGTTGTTATGAAACGTGTAATTGTTGGTACAAACGTTTTAGAACTGATGATTCCGATCTTACTGACCAGCCGCGCCCTGGACAGGATATGAAGGGTGTGCTTTATTACGAACTCCTGGAAACTGGTCAGACGGTGACTGCGGAACGCTACAGCCGACAATTGAACAAACTGAGCGAAGAACTTGATGAGAAAAGGCTATTTACTGAGCAAGGAAGCAGGCAAGGCATACTGCTGCATGACGACGCTCGACCTCACGTTGCTCGCGCGACTCAGAAGACCCTCTTGAACTTGGGATGGGAAGTTCTCCCGCACGCGGCATATTCACCGGACTTGGCCCCATCCGACTACCATTTGTTCCACTCAATGCAGCACGCCTTAGTGGATAAACAGTTCAAAACGCTGGACGATGTGCGTAAATTCGTCGATGACTTTATCGCCTCGAAGCCTGCAAGTTTCTTTCGCGACGGCACTCGTATGTTACCTGAGAGATGGCGCGAGGTCATAGAAAACGATGGACAATATTTCCAAGATTAAGTTCGCTGTTCTCTATTTTTTTATATTAAATAAATTTGCTGAAAAATCTGTAAAAATTAAGTCATACACCTAATATATATATATATGTATTCATCGGTAAATGCAATTTCGACGACTCTCAATTTTGAAGACCAGCCTCGAATCCTAAAAAACAATGTTCAACCGGCTTAAAGCTCGAGCCGGCTCTTGTAAGTTCTTCGAAGAAGAAAATCCCGCAGCTATTTCCTAAAAAGTTGCACTCCATGTATGATTTTTTATGTTTTCTTTACGACAGAGTAAACATTGCAAATATAGTTGGAGGAAATGTTTAAGTTATTCCTTTTACGTAACCGAATGTTTAACAATTAACTGATCGTCGTTTACAATCAAGTGGGGCAGGGAGGGGCATGTTGAGCAGTCGGGTAAGTTGCGCAATCGAAATATCTGGAAAACTAATTTCCGCACGCGGGTGGATCAAATGGCGGAAAGAGAGGTATGGTGGAGGGGAACACATCACACCATCGCCCTTTGCCATGCGGCCAACAAAAGTAAAAAAAAATGTGATTGAAATATTTTGTTCTACCATTGTACGAAAAAAAAGATTTCAAAGTTCATTGCAATTAATATTAATCTTTCAAAACCTAACTAATTAACAAGCAAATGTTGGTTTATTACTGCATTGTACCAAATCATGTTGCATACGTCGGATATTTTTATGCAATTCTTACTTTGCCCAACTTACCTCACACTCATGCTCAACTCACCCCATATTCGGGGCAGGTTGAGCAAATATGGCCTTAGTCATTTGAGAGCGATTATCTGTGTAAAAATAAGGATAACAGGAATATCGTCTACAGACTTTTTTTTCGCAGATAAATGGCAAACTGTTAAGGAATTACAGGGTGATAATTCCAAGCTTGCTCAACATGCCCCCCCGTCCCCTACCCTAAAAATAAATCCCAGAACACTGGTAAAATTTCAAGCCAATTTATCGAACGTTTAACAATAAGTCCACTTTATGGAGATGATATGCTGGCCACATTTCTATCTAATAATTTATACACTAAATAACTCTAGATGTCTGATATAAACTGCTCTACGCATGTAAAAAATTCTGAAGATTCCTTAACGATTATAAAAACAGGGGTTCAACGTATGTTCAAAGAAAATATTAATGATAAAACTTAGGAAAATGTGACTAGCAGAAGAATTTTCGTAACCCTGACTTTTCAGAAATCATTCATTAATGTCTAAATGTACAAAATTTATGTGAAATTTTTCATTGCAGTTCCTCGTTGGGTATAATAATTGGTTGTAACTTATTTTTAAGCGCCACGGTAATCTACCAATGATTCAAAAGCTTTGGCTTATACGTCAACAAAATTCGGCCTCCTGCGAAGAGAATACCTTGAAAAAAAAACCTAAACTGTTTCTTTCCTCTTTCAAAGACCGCCCTGGCCCTTATTGGTGTCACTTTTTTTTGCCGAAATATATAACTTTATGTGACCGTCGAAAGATGGGTAATTTGACGTAATTTTATTTCCAACCCGAACATTCTCTACTCCTACATCATTACCTTATTCTCGTGCCTGCATACCAATAATATTCCTACGTGTACCTACATGCATATAAGTATTCGGGCTCTGCAATCAGTCGCTATTATTAAACGAAGAACTTTATTCCTTGATGGTATTCGCTTTTCGCCCTCTTGAGTACCCTTTGTATCTACAACTCTACTCTTCCTTGTTCCCTCTTTTGGCCACTATGGTAACGGCACCAGTAGAGCTTTATCGCTTTCCCTTCTCATCACTTATATATATATATTTATATCACTTTTCGCTTTGGCAAATCGTTCGACATTCTTCGCGAATTGAATTAGCAAAGTTCTCGCAAGAAATTCACTGAAATTGCGCCCCGTTAAAGAGAGCAAGATATTTGAATTTGTTAGGACGTGTATTCACTGGCTCCTCTACGTAATTTCCAACTTCTCTAACTTAGTCTCATGAACTTGGAAACTTTCATTATATCACCCACGCCAGGGAAAATATTAATATATATATATATATACATATATTTATTTATTCATTTATTTATTTATATGCACTTACAATCCAAGAAAGTTAGTGAAAGTTGATAGAATAAGTTAAAACATGCAACTGTATAGCATAGCTGCATTATCAATTATCCGAATTCAAGCTCAATTCAAGTGTCAGGCGCCCAACTACTTTTACTTTTTGAAGTTGAAGATAAAGAACGCTCTGGTGCACTGAAAAAGTTTGAAGACGAAAATTTTGAGGCATTACATAATGAAGACTCATGTCAGACGATAGCTGAACTTGCAGAATCATTAAGAGTTGATTACACAACAGTTTCGAAAGGTTTGAAAGCATTAGGAATGATTCAAAAGCAAGGACATTCGGTGCTGTACAAGTTGAAGCACAGAGCCGTCGAACGACGTCCTTTCACGTGTGAACAGCTCCTTCAACGGCAGAAAAGAGAAGATTTTTTGCATCGTATCGTGAGTGACGATGAAAAATGGATACACTAAGATAACTCTATGCGTAGAAAATCATGAGGTAAGCCCGGCCATGCATCAACATCGTCGGCAAAGCCGAATATCCATGGTTCCAAGCTTCTGCTCTACATTTGGTGGGATTAGCTGGGTGTAGTTTATTGTGAGCTGCTCAAACCGAACGAAACCATCACGGTTAATAGCTATCGACTACAATTGATGCGTTTGAGCCGAGCATTGAAGGAAAAACGGCCACTATACGAGCAGAGACACGACAACGTGATTTTGCAGCATCACAACGCTCAGCCAGATGTTGCAAAACCGGTGAAAACCTACTTGAAAACGCTCAAATGGAAAGTTCTACCCCACCCGTCGTATTCACCCGATATTGACCTTTTCGATTATCACTTGTTCCGATCGATGACACATGTTCTGGCTGAGCAGCACTTCCATTCTTATGAAGATGCCAAAAAATGGGTCGTCTCTTGGACAGCCTCAAAAGACGTGCCGTTTTTCCGGCGTGAAATTAAAATGCTGCCAGTAAAGTTGGAAAAAAGTAGTGACTAACGATAGACAATACATTGAACGACATGCTTTTTTGCTATTAAAAAAAAATAAAACATTAATTTACACGAAAAAACAACGAGAACTTATCGAACATCCCATAATTTCTTATTTATAAAAACCCTCATAATTGCTTAATTTTTTCCCGTCTAAATGTATCCGCCTTAATAGTCGCGGAATGTTTATTAATTCATTTCCACTTTTCATCGTGATGTTTCTGCTTAGCGCGCTGTCATGCAAATGACATGGAGAAAAAATAACCAAAAAGACAGAAAAAAAAAACAATAATGGAGTGCGGAAAAGCTAGTGATTAGTGTAAGAACTTTTCCTCATAACGCGTACCTCTCGCGGTGCTAATATCTCGTAAAATTTTCGAGAATATTTATGCGCATACATATTGCGGCATACCGTGAGTAAATGCGTCCAGGCCCGTTTCCCCGCATCACATACACGACGTATACGCGGGCAAAAGCATTTTTGAATAATACATATGTAGATGGGCTGAAACTCGGTGATTCTCATTAGCACTTTTTCATTTTCTATGGATCTCCCAAATTTGATGACGTTCGTGAGTATACGGCTTTCTATGATTTATGGAATAAATTTCATACTGCTGAAACTTCCATCATGTAAAACCAATGTGTTCGATTTCCCTGACATCATGACATTCTCGTACATACGCGAGAGTGTACGTATTTTTTCTTTCACACGGCTTTCGTTTGAGTCGTGTATTTTTTTGTATGGGATGAAAAAAGTTGCGAACGAATTAGGCCGGATAACGATCTAATATGATGAGAATGTTTTGTATCGAGTATCTACTGAAGAGCTTCCTCATTAATGTCAAGCTTTTGTCGAGACCTCAAAATTACGAGGTGGGAAAAAATAAACGAGTTATGACAACATGTAGATAGATAGGTTTCGTTCCACATATTGTATATTTAAAAACAATTAATTATATACATAGATATTGTTCTTAAATATTCGACTGCCTATCACTTTTTATTTAACGAGTGTGCAAAAGTGTTGGGCTGTTGCGTGTGAAAAACGTAAGAATTTTTTTTGAAAATAACAAAACGAGTTTCGACCTTCTTCACTTGACTCAGTACTTCATTTTCATGGTCTTAGGGGACGTTCATTAATTACGTGACGTGTTTTTTTCTTTAATTTGGACCCCCCCTCCCCCTCGCGCCTGGTGAGATTTGGTGAGTTGTGGAGGCACTTCCCTCTCCCCCGCACGTGAGATTTTCCCCATAATTTTTAAATGATTACATTCACGGAGAGAATTAAATGTTAAAAATTATCGTGCAGTAACAGTAACCAGATGACAACCCTGAAACTTCGCTTATTATTACTGAGTAAAACACAGATTTTCACGAAAATAAAATAAAATTTCTTCTTCAGATAGAACATTTTGTCAGATTTTCTAGTAAATTTTAATGTGTAACAAAATACGCAAAAGTTAAATTTAAAAAATATATAATATCAGCGAAATTTTACTGTGCATTTTATTATTTTGTGCCTTTCAAAAATGTCTATAAAAAAGTATCGTCTTTATAACAGTTATTTTAAGATTTATTATAAAATTTAATGAGTGTTATGGGAAAATGTATTGTGCTCTCGGTAAAAATTACCGTGCGCGCTACCCTTCTTGTATAGTAAAATTTTAGCTACGTATTTGAAATTTTCTGTAACGTGAGTTAAAAAAAAACTTGTCGCATACGAATTATTATGCTTTTCTCACTTGTCACCACATTGAAATATATCACGCTAATTTTTACCGTGAAATTCACGACAAAAATTACTTTTTAATTCTCTCCGTGTTTGTTCGATACGTTCATGTATTTTACTTCATATCACTAATAAAGACTTACTGATAGAGTGCTCTATCAAATACATTCTTTCGGTGAAAGAAGAAAAGGAGAAAAATGATACTACGTTAAAGGTTTACAATGAAGGCTCTGATTTAGTGTTATTTAGTTTTAAAAAATAGGGTAGGATAGGGTAGTGATCCGTGAAAATAGAGAAAATATGCTTTTTTTTTGCTTCGAAACCCACGTAACCTCTTAAGACACGTTTGATATTCAAAAATTCTAAATGCAGACATTTCACATGTTTTGCATATTGTGAATAACACAGCAATAACGTCCTAAAATTTAATGCGCTTCGAGAGTTCCGAAATACACATCAAGTGTGTTTGAATTCTCTACAACACACATAAGTGCATTGTTGGAACTTGTGTTCTCCATTTACACCTGTTAATTCCTAAAATTACCCACCTTACATGTAACAAATAACACACATGGATTTGCAGTGCAGTTTTTCATTTCAGCCTGAAAAAAAATAAACGCGTCCGTACAGTCCCTCAAAATTTGACAAACATTGCCGCAACCGTTTCTCGCGCTGCTGTGACGAAATGCCTATATGTGTAGCCGCGTGCGCAGACCGGAAGTGTCAAGAGTTTCACGGTATCGAATAAAATTTGCTCGCGGCTCGTAACAAAGCGTCATTCCGAATGATCGGTGAGTCGATTGGACGGTCGAATAGAAATGCGAGGAAAAGTAGGGAAAAGGGTGGGTGTTGTCCGGTATGCCCCCAGCTGCATCAATCGAAAACCTATCACCGCTCGAGAGCACTGCAAAAGTGGATAACGCTAGCACGCAATCGTTAAAAATGATTAAGCCCCCCGCGACCTCAACTTCAGACACGAGTATGTCCACGTGACTTTGAAGTGGTCGCATTTTACCAGTCTCCCTTCTCCTGAATTTTCCCACCCTGGCCGTCTCGTCCGACCCTCGCCCCTGTGCTTCGATCTCGTCGCAGCGAAAAGCTTATCGGGGGACAAAATTTCATTCGAAGCTTCGAGTGTTCCGCGTGTGCCTCGCGAATTATATGAATTATCGATACATGCTCCCACCCTATCGAGGGTATAATTCATCCGTGAATCTCAGAAGTGCCAACGCAATTGCGTGGAATATTATCAGCTCGCGTGTTCGAGCCGCCTTCAACCCGCAAAATAAAGGCCCCCTTTCCCGAGCAGAGATCGGCGATAGCGGATTATCGGGTACCTAAACGTTTGGTACAATGTTTGGAATACCAATACGTTAGGGCCACCGATGAACCTCCCGAATGGTAGAAACTGGACATTGTCACTCAAAGGAGGCCAATGCAGAGCGCAACTGAACTTGCGAAACCCCAGATAGGCCTACTTCGAGCGCTCCCGTAGAACCTACTGGTCCCCCTTTCGGCCTACTGTAGGCGCACCGTAGACCCTCTGGACCCTCCATTCAGCCTACTGTAGGCGCACCGTAGACCCTCTGGACCCTCCATTCAGCGAAAACGTATTTATTTCGTCAACTAACGGGTTCACCGATCAGGCCACAACGGAGTGTGGATGGAGGAGATATCGAATGTGGGCTCAAAGCAGGTTAGGTGGGGCTCGAGGCAACGGACTTGATATCGAAAGCAGGTTAAGGAGGTCTATGTTCTGCACGTTTCACTGAAACTGGGGGTCGAAAGAAGGTTTGGGAGGACCAACAAAGGCTATACTGGACCAAATGGAGTCCTCTTCAGAGCACTGAACTCGACAAATGAGGTTTGGTAGGTTCAACGGATGCTGGCCGGCTTGTGCATTACAAAAGAAATGAGTCCTGCAAGTGTTGCAGAGGAGTCTATAAATTTTGACTCGGCCACCATGTCCATCCCGACGTCAATGAAAAGGGTCAAGTACGTTCCCGGTGCAAACTCGATACGTCCTTTTCACTCGACACCGCGTTCACCCCTCGTACGCGTATAGTACCGCACGTGGGAAAAACAAATTCGTCAACATATTCCCATCGAGACCCATTCGTATTTTCCATTTGAGCTGGTTCACGGTGGTTTCCTTTTTTTTCCCTTTTATTTTTTTTCCCAGCTTTCTTTTTTCGTTCATTCAACGATTCCCTTTCGCCCTCGCGATTCCAAAGTATATATACATATATGCGTAAGTATTTGTGTGTGTGTCTGTGCTGGCCGCAAATTGGTGCTGGTCACGAGGTACGAATGAGGAAGTGGAAACACCGGAATATAGTCAGACGATTTTATGCTCCCTTTAATTGTCGAGTGGGTACGCTTTCGATCGAACCACCGTCTGTCGACAATATATATAAATATATACAGGGTGTCCCAGGACGGAATGTCATCCCTGAAATGGGGGATTGGGGGTGAAATTCTGAGTCGATTGATATAAGCATGTATGGTTCCCAGATCAACCCCTGAATTATTATTAATTTTTAAAGACGGGCCAATCAGGCGTGCCCGATGAGCGGGCTTACGTCGGTGAGCGATACGCGCGTGTAGTGGTACCTGGCGGAGCGGTGCTCTACCGTGCTCTACCGTGCTCCGCCCAGCACCACTACCCGCGCGTATCGCTCACCGACGTAAACCCGCTCATCGGGCGCGCCTGATTGGCCCGTCTTTAAAAATTAATAATAATTCAGGGGTTGATCTGGGAACCATACATGCTTATATCAATCGACTCAGAATTTCACCCCCGACCTCCCATTTCAAGGATGACATTCCGTCCTGGGACACCCTGTATAGTCTGTGCTGTGAGCGTTAGAGGGGTCGCAACAAACTCGTGGCTCGTTTTTCAGGCATTCGTTACGAACCCGTAACGTTTTGTACGTGAATGGCCTAACGAAGAGCTGGCTGCTGGTCCCTGGATACTGTATTATATGTATATATATATATATATATATATATATATATATATATGTGCTTGTGTCCATATATAAATATACTGAAGAGTGCAGAAATGTTGTTGGTGCACGACAGACTCGTGAACGATCGATAGGTACACATATATATATATGTATTCGTATCTACCGGCACATAACAGCCGCTCGCGGTAGTCCATCCATCGAATATCGTGAGGCCATCACTGAAATCGTGGCCCTGACCCTGCTGCTCCGTGTGGGCCATTAATCATCCTCCGCATCTCCGAACCTTCGACGGGCCCTTCCTTGCGCGCTCGATCCTCACCCGACTAAACGAAATCTATCATTCACCCGTAGAGCAGTGGCAGTGCCTGCACGCTCTCGAATCGTTTCGGGAATTTTGGCCCGTTGGAGTCTCGGGCTTGGGCTGTGAGAACGAGCAGTCGAAGATCGTTGAAGGACTTTTCGTGAAATTCCGAAGACCGGGCGAAGAATCGTCGCGTGGTTGTAATCGATGGGAGTTATTGAATTATGGATGATCACGGAATGATGAATTTATTGGCAAGCATATGTAGGGTAATTCCGGGGGAGTCGGCCATAAGGGAGAGATGGCCGATAGAAATATTTCATAGAACCAGTCACCTTGGGTGTCGCTTGTTATTGCTTAATTTATTTCGCGTCTTGCGTAGATAAGTAGATAAGTAGAAGTCCTTTAAGGAACACATCTTTTGAATTTCATTGAGCTAAAAGTGCAGGAAATTCGATTTTCCCAAACAAACTTCAACACCCCATTGCACCCCTAATTAGGGGTTGTTTTTTAAAATCCTCAAATATGCGTTTTATTATTTTGTTTCAAGTATATTGTGAGAGGGAGGCAGGAGGGGGTGTGCAATCGCGTCATATAATGAGGTTATATTGACGTGAATTAAACCCAGAATCGCAAAAGGCTAGCAGATTATACGATGCTTTTGGCTAAAAAATCGAAGGGCGGTTTCAACCCCTTAATTATGAGATATTGGAAACAGAAAAAATACGTATACGTTACTTTTCCATCCTCTATATGGATGCAAATTTACATCCCAATCGATTAAAAATTCTCGGAGATACGTTTGAAAGAATTTCATTTTTGCAATAAACAATATGAAATTTGTTGATATCTGCATCCGTTCTCATATCCAATGTATAGTACACGAAAAAAGAAACGTTGTTGCAATTTGAATTTTTTAAATATCTCGTATTGTTAAAACGTTATCGACGAAAAACGGCAACTACCCCTATTTTTAGGGTGCGTTGCACCCCTTAAAAATCGGGTTCCACAGATATAAAAAAAAATATGTGTCACCGATTTTTACCCATTCGAATTGCCAAATTTCATCGAAATCTTTTCCTTGTTATAGTGCACCTTTACGCCTTCTAAAGTTATTGTGAAAAAAACCTTAGAAGACGGTTTAGGCTGTGCGTTGTCTATATGTCATTCATTGATTCAGTCAGTCAGTCACGGAATCGTTTTATATGTATAGATAAATAACCCGATCGATAGGAGTCTCGAGTAATCGTGTTCATCGCGTTGGTTGAATAGAGGCCGCGAATGGAAGCTGTGGAAATCCGGGCAAATCCTTTTCATGGTAACATAATAAAAACATGTATATAAATAAATAATGGAGGCCCGAGTCTATCGACACACGAATATCTGTACATTTTACGTACACTCGTATGAATAAATACGAAAAGTCTCTACCGAGTCATTTCGGCGAGATTATTGGAGCGTGAGTAATGATAAAACGTTAGGTACGCGTACGCATGATCGAACCCCCTCGAAAAGTACTATCGTCGAAAAAACCCGAGCGCGCGACCGACTTTCGATTCTACTCTTGGTGTAAATCGCTCAACGTATGTGTTGTACACGACCGACGCAATAATCTTTTACCTCAGCATCTGCAGTTTTTTTTTGTCCATTTGGAAGACCGAGCGACCGGCGAAGAAGGCTGAGGGAACTCATGTTTTTTTATTACTTCTGTCATGTTTTGTTCCAAAGATGGGCATATCGAGAGTCAGACACATCGACATTAAAAGTGTAAGACACAGCAGATATTCAATTCCATTCACTTAATTATTGGCAGATATTTTTATGTTTAAAAATATCCGTATATTATTGGCTCGTTGAAGTTATCCGAGTCAAAGTTTATAGCCTTCTCTGAACACTCGCAGGACTTATTTCTTTTGTAATGCATAAGCCACCAGCCTCCGTTGAACATAGTAAACCCCATTTGTTGAGTTCAGTGCCATGAAGAGGCCTCCATTTGGTCTAGTGTAGCCTCTGTTAGTCCTCCCAAACCTTCTTTTCACACCCTTTTTCAGTGAAACGTGCAGAACACAGGCCTTCTTAACCGGCTTTCGTTCTCATGTCCATTGCTTCGACCCCACCTAACCTGCTTTGAGCTCAAATTCGATATCTCCTCCATCAACACTCCATTGTGGCCTGATCGGTAACCCGTTCGATGATGAAATGAATACGTTTTCGCTGAACGGAGGCTCCGGAGGGTCTACAGTGCGCCTACAGTAGGCTGAATGGAGGGTCCAGAGGGTCTACAGTGCGCCTACAGTAGGCCGAAAGGGGGGCCAGTAGGTTCTCCGGGAACGCTCGAAGTAGGCCCATCTGGGGTTTTGCAGATTCAGTAGCGTTCTGCATTGGCCTCCTCTGAGTGACAATATCCAGTTTCTGCCATTCGAGAGCTTCATCGGAGACCCTAACGTATTGGTATTCCAAACATTTTACCCTCGTTTAGGTACCCGAAAATCCGCTATCGCCGATCTCTGCTTGGGGAAGAAGACCTTTATTTCACGGGTGGAACGCGGCTCGAAAATTTTGACTCGGCCAGTCTGATTATTCTTACCTGTAAGTAAGTCTTCCTGAAATCGAGATCCAGCTGGAGCGCTTTTTCGAATCAAAGGCAGTGGATTTGCCCCATTTCTTTAAAAATCCCAGGCCCGTTTTTGAGCCAATATTACAAATTTCTATATAGATATATGTATATAATTCTAGACAATTTTAACCCTAGAACTCAAGGCAAGGGTAGACGACTTTTAAAGTCCGCTCCTTAGGTATAAATCGACATTGTCCACTGGGAACGGTGATCATAATTCAGTTTCCCTACTTGGCTGTGAAGACAGGCCGATAGTGGTATCAGTTGCTCGCTGGTTGTCAGGCAAAATGGTTCTCAAGGGCGTGCGGGGTGGGTATCTACCCCAATCTAAAGTCGCCGTTGGTATTTCGTGGCGGTAAGTGAATCTTATTTATTTTTTATACCAGAATCTATGTATTTTTCGTATTCATGGGTAATTAAAAGGTAAATCCATATACTTTATATTTAAATTGGAAAAAAAACGAGATGTTCCTCCACAATTTTAACGTTGATGTTGAAAATATGAATCAAAGGACCTTCATAAAAAGTCTCATCAAGTCTATCATCGAGCCTTATGTGGGAATAAGTCTACTCATTCAATATCTCCGGTGAAACTTGCAAGTTTCTATTCTTACTATCTTGCACGAGGAAAAACCAACAAGGGTTGGGCAAAAAAAAGGCGAGATGGGCATCATATCTGTGAGCAAAGGATCCATCACAGTTCGATGCGCTAAATCGACCATTTCGTCAGTTATGGTGGTTTTCGGGCTTTCGGAACATTCCTCGTCCAAAATGCTCGTAAGACTACGTTTTTACTCGGCCAACCAATATTTGACCGCTGTGAATGAAGGGGAGCAGGCTTCACCGTATACAGAGTCTAACTCATTTTTTATTTCCTGAATCTTTTTTCCTTTGAAATGAAGGAACTTTATAACTCCGCGATACTCGGTTTTCTCCATTGTTGACAAAAAACGTCAGCTGGCAACTTTGGAAGAGGGCCATAGACAAAGTAATGATTAGAATGACTTGAAATTTTCACGGCTTACATATATCGAATCCATCTATCCCGTGGCGACAGAAACATTTTTTTCTATCACTTTTTGTTGATAAGGCCGGAATCTTTTCAAATTACCCTCATAAATGTTTTAAAATATACAGCAACAACTCTTGGTGATCTTATACGTAAAGGGTATATATAAATGAATAAGAATATTCAAAACAATATATATGTATGTGTCAGAAACGCCGATCACGTCTTTTGACTGACGTTCTTTCGATTTCATGAAACATATCGAAAGGGTTCTTTTTTTCTTCCTTGTTGTTCATTCTTAACCCATTTTTAGATCGTACCCTTCTGCATAACGTCACTCTTCAACGAGCTCTAATATACGTGCTCCGTCATTCAATGAAGATACAAAAAGAAAGAAAGAAAGAAAGAAAGAGCGCGAGTTGTCCCCTGATATCCGACGAGAATTAGATACGCTCGATGTAACACGATTGTAGTTCACTGATGTGAGATCCCTGATTCCTCTATGCGGCCACATATCCCGTACATGTGTCATCTCGGGATAGATTATTTCGTGCTGCACGTTTATATATATGTGTATATACATACATATATATATATATATATATATATATACTGGGTGATTCACAATTGTTAGGGTTCGTTTGGTGAGCATACGGGGTGTGACATTGCGAGCAAAGCCCTTTATTTAAAAATGTCGTGCAAGCAAAACCCTTTATTTAAAAAAACTTTCAATGACGTTTTTTTTTTACTTTTAGGCACAAAAATAATAAAACGTCCCGTGTTACCGTCTCGTGCATGGCAACGGGCGATAGCGTGATGTGTTCCCCTCCCTCATACTTCTCTTTCCGCAATTTGATGCACCCGCATGCGGTGCTTATTTCCATTGCCCAACTTCTCGTTCCTACTCTACTATCTACTGCTTGGTACTAACTGTATGATCTTCCAGTATTTTTCTAGTTGTGTATGGGCTGGCACATCTAATGTATTGCTTTTGCCCACAGTTGACTCAAGGAGTTTCGATACCGTTCTTTAGCTGCAAGAGCGAGGATGAAAATACAATGAGTTTTCGGCAGGCTGCCAACGTCTTGCAAATCAAATTTCATATATTCATTCTTAAGCCGGATGTGCGTCCGGAATGGTGGATTGCGTGAAACACTAGTATGGGCGCGGGTCACCTCGCGTGTGGGGTCGAATGGTGGGATGCGTGGAACACTTCAACCGCTTAAACTTGACGAAGATTCACGCAAAGCGGAGAGCGCGATAACTAGGTATAACCAGAGCTGAGCCCGTCAGGTATAGACATAGAGGGTGTCTCAAAATGACCTGACATTTTTATTTATCAATAAAACGTATTATTCATTTGAAAAGTACGAATATTTTTATTTTAATATAAGGTACAAACATCGAGGTTATGTGTGGAACACAATATCTGATAAATGGCCCCCTCATCCCTGTTTGCAAACTTTCAAACGTTCAATCTTTCGACGAAATTTTCAATAACATTTTGTCATAATTGCGGACTAATTTCATTAATGGTTCGTCTAATTCTTAAGCTCCGGAATGGTCTGTGGATCATTGGCATCCACGTTTTCTTTCAGAAATTCGGAATTCGGATCCCGCTTTTTGGAAGTACACCCGATTTATACCAGGAGAGAGCATCCAGCTTTCTGGGGGGGGGGGGGGGGGGGAGGCGTGCCCACCCCAATCCCCCCTGGCTACGCCAATGCCACTATATGCCCACAATTGGAATCGTGGTAGTTGTGAATCATCCTGTATACTGAGCGTGATGCAGAACAGCGCGTCTATACAATCCCGACAAGACCCTCGTGCGTGTAACCCGAATCTCTTTTCCACCTCGATGCTTCGTGCGAAAAGGAATCTCCACACTGTGCGCGCGCGCGCGCTCGTCATATCGAACGATGTGTTTGACGGACCGCGAACGGGAATGATACAGGTATTTAAAATAAATAAAAAAGATACGGATGAGTGGAATATACGCGAGAGTACAGGAGATACGTGTACGCAGCAATGATGATAATCGGCGATCTTGCGTTTATCTCATCGTGCCGCACAAGCGACACATTCCGTGTCAAATTCGCCTCCCACGTCTCGTCGGAAATTCGGAATATCGTATCAAGGAAATGGATCAGGGGCCAGGGGATGCTCGTTGGTCGAGGAGCCTCCACGGAATCCATTTTATATTGGTTTTTCGTAATCGCGGACAAGCGAAATGATCACGGAATGATTTTTATCCGCGGGCTGCTCGAACAATGAAGTTTACCATAATTTTCTTTACCTACAGCCACTTTTCGTAGGATCTTGTAACAAATTATAGTTGCGAATGTTAATGTTAAACATATCAATCGTTCAAACTTGAATAAAATAGTAGAACGGTATAAAGCGTTAGTATTTGTGTGTCAATTTTGTAATATAGGGTTGGGAGGGGCACGTTGAGTAAGTTTGGAATTATCGCCTGTAATTCCTTAACAGTCTGCCGTATAAAAATAAAACCTACTTTGGTCAATTGTAAATTCATCTGGGAACAAAAAATCTGTAGACGAAATTCCTGTTATCCTTATTGTTTCACAGATAATCGCTCTCAAATGACCAAGGCCATATTTGCTTTAATTTGAATTTTACTTCATTGCAATTACCAAACATTGAAAACCAAAATTCAAATGAAAAGCGTAAATAAAATAATAATTTTATTAATACAGACGAAAATATAAAACTATAGAAGAAAATTACTTTAAACAAAGAAAATATGTAATAACAATTAAAAAAAACGAGCAATAATTTCAAACTAGATGAAGAATATAAGAAAAAGATTGTATATACAAAATTTTTTAAACGGTGATTACAATCACGCGGGCAAGAAATCCAAACGCAATATAAAAAAGTTGGATTTAAATTAAAGTAAATAAATAAAAATAACATTTACAAGAATTTCGGGTGAAAAAAAAATAGCGGCTGCAGGACTCGAACCCAAAACCAGCAGCGTACTAGCCGAAGACCTTAACCACTAAGCTATCGCGCCGCTACGAAAATTCTTGTTATTTTCGAGTTTCAAAAATCGTCACACAAACTTTGTTTGGTCGATTTCGCGAAAACGAGGGCCCACCAGGGTAAACGGTGGCAGGGGGTGACACTTGGGACCGAACCCTACATTAACCTGAAAGGACGTCCCGAAATCGATTGCGTGCCTGGCAAGGTCCCCTTGTCAGTGTAGAGACCCAAAGAAAAAAATTGGACTCATTAGAGTTCGAAAGAGATGAACGTTCTAGGAATTTCGTTAAAACGAGGACTTCCCTAAAACGAGTCAAAATTGATAGCCTCCTCTGAACACTCGCAGGACCCATTTTTTTCGTAATGCAGCCTCAGTTGAACCTACTAAACCTCATTTGTCGAGTTCAGTGCCATGAAGAGGCCTCCATTTGGTCCAGTGTACCCTCTGTTAGTCCTCCCAAACCATCTTTCGACCCCCAGTTTCAATGAAACGTGCAGAACACAGGCCTTCTTAAGGCCCCACACCACGGTAAAAAATTTTTTTGTCATTTTTCTTTCATTTTCTGAAAGGTACATTTGATAAGAATGCTCTCACCAAATTTTTCAAAGAAATTTGTAAAATTGGCGGAGATACAGCATTTTATGTGAAACCGTTCGAAGCGCACGACCGCGCCGAGCGGCAGATCTGCGGCAATAAAACCGATATACGTGGAGCTTAGTAAAGACGAGCTTCTTCAACGATGTTTAGACGCTTTTCACCAGAATAACAACGAGTGTTTGATCTCTGTTATATGGAAATTTGCGCCAAAGACATCGTGGAGCGGCAGACCCACAGTTGAAACTGCCGCTAATATTGCTTCAATACTTTTTAACAATGGTCATATTGGCCTCATAAATGTATTGGAGATATTAAACATAAAAATTGGTGAAACACTCTACCAATATTGTCAAAACATCGACGAGAAGCGAATATGCGAAGCCGAGCACGAAGCCGAAAAAAGCAGGCACGAGGGTCGTCTGCGTGCAAAACATGAAAAAAAATGATGAGTCTCTGGATGCTGAGGAGCTGTTGTATGGTCCACGAATAGCTGACTAACGGTGAGAAACAAAAAAAAAAAGAGACAAATAAAAAATTTAGTTTGTATGTTCAATTATCCTTCAGCAAAACTTTGAACGCGTTTTTCTCAAAACTACGTTTTTCAACCTGATTGACAACATATTAAAAAAAAAAGTATTCATCCGATTTGCATGCGCCAAGTCTTAAACTGTTCGAAAATCCATTCTCTATGGCACCACGTAGGGATTTTTTTTATAAAGGGCCCCCTTCTATTTTTTTTCTTATGAACGATGCAAATTTTCCATGAAAATCGGAAATAAAATTCACTGGTCCGTCATTTTCTTTTTTAGATTTCGAAATTCCCCTACGAGATGCTGTAAACCTATATGTCTAGTTTCTAAATATATTTTTATTTTATTTTTCAGATGAACCGTATGGCTTAATCGCTGTCAACCGCCGAGCAGCAATTTCGTCGGAGTGTCCTCTTGGAAGCGGCGTACACCGCAAACTATGCTTTAGATTCGAGTACAAAAATTTGTATACAGTCTTCTATATGTATATATTGGGTATGAGTATTAATGAAAAAAATTCCATTCATCGTTGGCTTGAAAATAATTACGAAAAATACAACCTGCTTTGAGCCCAAATTCGATATCTTCTCCATCAACACTCCATTGTGGCCTGATCGGTAATCCGTTCGATGACGATATAAATACGTTTTCGCTGAATGGAGGGTCCGGAGGGTCTACAGTGCGCCTACAGTAGACTAAACGGAGGGTCCAGAGAGTGTACATTGCGCCTACAGTAGGCGGAAAGGGGGGCCAGTAAGTTCTGCGTGAGCGCTCGAAGTAGGTCCACCTGGGGTTTCGCAGGTTCAGTTGCGCTCTGCATTGTTCTCTTTTGAGTGACAATTCCCAGTTTCTGCCATTCGGGAGGTTCATGGGAGGCCCTAACGTATTGGTATTCCAAACATTATATCCTCGTTTAGGTACCCGATAATTCGCTATCGCCGATCTCACCGCTCGGGGAAGGAGGCCTTTATTTTGCGGGTTGAAGGCGGCTCGAAAATGTTGACTCTGGTTTCACTCGAAAAACTCGTGAAATGTGTCCGGAATTTCCGTTTGAAAATTGAATCGTCCCTGCCTCGAGGTAAGTCGCTAACTTTCGCCCCACTTCGAATCTTTCCATCAACAGGAGCAAGTGTTCGAGTGACTTACAATTAAACCATCCTCAATTTACCAAGTTTTCCAATAGCACCAAGATACGAGATACCTTGACTTTCATAAGACACTGATTCGATCGCAAAAGGAATGATTAATGAAGCAACCGAAAAAAATGTGATGAAAAAAAAAGACCAAGAAGAGGAGGAAGATTTTTCTCGAATATTTTCCTTTACACGGGATGCCACGCCGCCGTCGCCAGACGAAAGTAATAACCGTTGCCTTGTCCGTATAACAAACGAAAGTTGTTTTTCCGCCGCGCGAAAGTTTTCCTCGTGAGAGCTTCGTTCCTCTCCCCGCTGTTGCAGCTTCTCTCGGGCTCGTGTGTTCTCCACGAGAGTACGATGGAAAAAAAAACTTGGGTTATGACACCCCGAAGGCGCGTGAAGGACTTTTCACGATATTTCTACGCCCAGCTAGATATATACTTCCTCTTCTCGACTCGTTCATGCTTCTCCCATGTCCTCTCTCTCTCTCTCTCTCTCTCTCTCTCTCTCTCTTTCTCTCTCTCTCTCCCTCCCTCTCTCTCTCTCTCTCTCTCTCTCTCTCTCTCTCTCTCTCTCTCTCTCTCTCTCTCTCTCTCTCTCTCTCTCTCTCCCTCCCTCCCTCTCTCTCTCTCTCTCTCCCTCTCTTTCTCTCTCTCTCTCTCTCTCTCTCCTCTCTCTCTCTCTCTCTCTCTGTCTCTCTCTCTCTACCTCTCTCGTCGCTCACTCGCTGAAGAATTGAATTGACTGCGAGGCGAGGGGTTCCCGGACTTTATATACTTTTTCATTTGTTTTTGCAAGTACCGACGTTATGACGAGTCGGAAAAATACACGTATACATATATATATATATAGGAGAAATTCACTAGCATGAATTTCACTTGGAGCTGCATAGTTGTATCTTTAATGGTTAACTCTTCGATAGCACATCTCAGTATAAAACCTTCACTACGCCCTTTCTGTTCGCCAATTCGAGCTACTTTTGATTGATTGCTCGCTTCAATGTGGCCAGTTGTGTGTGAGCAGTACTTGGTCGAATCAATCGTTTTGTTGATTTTCCTATAAATTTTTCCTATTGCATTCCATTATTAAAATTCATTATTTTAAATATATTTATTTATTCAAATCAAGATTTATTCAATATCGTCTAATAACTAAATATTTTATTTATTCCTGATAAATCTGTGATTTGCTTTCATTTGGTAGGAAAAGACAAAAGGGACAGACGAAAAAATGGTACGCTATTCAGTCCCTCAAAAATCTCATGACTTTGTTTTCATTAGAAGACTGTTGTAACATTCTGCAGTTGAGGAAAAAAGTCTTTCTATACAGAAATAGTCGCGCCTGTTAATAAAAGGCACGACGATACCTTTCCTTTTTTTTCGAATAACAACCTTCTAAGTGAACAAAAAAAATTAACTTTTTTTTCTACCGCACTTTCATTTCACTTTCATTCCTTTTTCGTATTCATTTACTTTTACTCGTATTCATACTTTTTCGTATTTTCATTTATTTAATTTGGATATGTTTAATATTAAAAAAATAAATTGCACGAATAAAAAAAAATTGAAACAAATAGGGTCTCAGTAGGCTGTGAGACAAGGAAAAAACCTATTTAATTTAAATAGATCCTATTTAAATTAAATGCTTTTCATTGGATTGGAAATTGGATTAGAAATTCTGTCAAACAAGGGATTCAGGTGAAAACGCACTTGTCGACTTTCCTTTTTCTATTATTAAAATATAATGCTTAACGAGGATGATAAAATTGGCTTTGTTAAACGTGCCCATTCGTCGTACCGTCTACCTACTCGTGTCTAGTACAGTAGCTACGTAGCGAAATGGCGTCATTACATTTTCCATGAAATCTTCGTGGTACACCGTATATACACAGAGGGGACCATGCTGGGTTAATGAAAACGAGTTGGGCGAAGCTGAACAGCCGTGTCTTCTCTTCTTGTTACCAAACTCCTTGTAAGCCGCAGAGGTGTGTGTGTGCGTGTGTGTGTGTGTGTGTACGTAGAGTCTCTGCGTGTATACGGCTCGCAGTTTACGTCTATCCTTATTCCTCGCTAATTAAGTCTTGCCGCGTATCAAGTCTCTTAACCGTATAACTCGTACTCTACTCGTCTCGGCCTCCGTTCCAGTATCTGCCAAGTATCTGAAAACTTCTTCGCCCGTTCTTGAATTTCATTTTTTCTGTTCTGTAAACACATGCGCGCATCGTAACTCACTGGAGGAATAATTTATAGTCGTTTTGGGTTACGAGGCAGATTAATGTAAATGAAACTAATGATTAAGGGGGCACATCCGAGTAGACGCTAGAAAAAATTGATGAATTTTGGGAATTTCACTTTCATTTCGTACATATAAATCATTTTGTCTGAAATATTCCATTTTACCCTACTTTCTGCTACACTTTTTATTACACTGGCAGAAAAGTTCTTTTGATATTGGGTGAAGTAAAAAGTTCTGAGCGTTTTCCGCTAGATGTCTTTAATGAGCCATATCTCACGATGTATACATCGCATCGGGTCATACTATACGGCGATTTAAAGGTGACATTACGCTTCAAAAAAAGTACTTTGACAGTTTTGTGTTTGGTGAAGCCTGTTGTGTGTTACAGCGTTCCGAAATGGAGGTAAAAAAAGAGAAAATTCGATACATTCTTCGGTACCACTACGACCAAGGTGAAAAGGCGGAGCAGGCGGCCAAAAAAATTTGTGCTGTTTATGGACCCAATACAGTATCGAATGCAACAGCAAACCGGTGGTTTCAATGATTCCGTTCTGGTAATATGAACGTCGAAGATGAGGCACGCTCTGGTAGGCCAATCGTCGAAAATGTCGATAAAATCATGGAAATCGTCGAGTCGACCGGCATGTGAGCACTTATTCCATTACTCAAGAACTGAAGATTAGCCAGAAAACCGTTTGGGACCATTTGCATAAGGCTGGTCTCAAGAAGAAGCTCGATGTATATCGAGCTTCTTCTTGAGACCAGCCTTATGCAAATCTGGCACCCATACGGGTGCCAGACGAATTGACGAAAAAGAATCTTTTGGACCGAATTGATGCCTGCGATTCTTTGCTGAAACGTAACGAAATCGACCCATTTTTTAAGCGGATGGTAACTGGCGATGGAAAATGGGTCACATACAAGAACAACAGCCGAAAACGATCGTGGTCCAATCGCGGTGAGTCGGCCCCAACGATCGCCAAGCCCGGATTAACGGCCAAGAAGGTTTTGCTGTGTGTTTGGTGGGATTGGAAGGGAATCATTCACTATGAGCTGTTCCCATCGGGCCAAACACTCAATTCGGCCCTCTACTATTACCAACTGACCAGATTGAAGCAGGCGATCGACCAGAAGCGGCCAGAATTGGCCATTAGGAAGGCTGTTGTGTTCCATCAAGACAACGCCAGGCCGCACACATCTTTAACGACGCGCCAGAAGCTCCGAGAGCTTGGATGGGAGGTTCTATCGCACTCGCCGTATAGTCCAGACCTGGCACCAAGTGATTATCACCTTTTCAAGCATTTGCAAAATTTTCTTGATGGTACAAAACTGGCCTCAAGAGAGGCTTGTGAAAATGAGCTGGTCAAGTTTATTTACCAATAGGGACGAGGACTTCTTCAATCGCAGAATTATGAAATTGCCTTCAAAATGGACAAAAGTTATCGAACAAAACGGCGCATATTTGATCTAAATCGGATAATCCTGACTATGTTAATTTCATCGTCGAAATAAAGCAAAAAAACGCTCAGAACTTTTTACTTCATCTAATATTAACTGGTTGCGTCTATTTGATTTTTAAATATTTGAATTAACTAAATAGATTTTTCGTTAAATAACATTTTTTGTATTGCATTTCATTATTAAAATTATTTATTTTAAATATATTTATTCATTCCACTCGGTAAGATAATGGGTGTTTTACGCACGCCAGGCGTGCGTAAAACCCTCATTTTCACACCTCGTAAAATAAAATTTCGTATAATCCTCGCCGAAAAAAGTTTTTTTCGTCCTCGCGTCATAATGTACTATTATTCAAATCGATATTTATTCAATATCGTCTAATAACTAAATATTTTATTTATTCCTAATAAATCTATGATTTTGTTTCATGTGGTAGTATCAGACAAAAAAACAGACGGAAAAATGGTACGCGATTCAGTCTCTCAAAAATCTCATGGCTTTGTTTTCATTATAAGACTGTTGTAACATTCTGCAGTTGAGGAAAAGGGTTAGTCTTTCTATACATAAATAATCGCGCCTGTTAATAAAAGGCACGTCGATATCTTTCTTTTTCCCAAATAACAGCCTTGTTAGTGAAAAAAAAGAAAAAACACTTTTTTTTTGTTCACTTTCTTGTATTTATGCGATATATCGTTTTTTATCTTCATTTATTTAATTTGAATCCAATCTTTATTTATTTAATTTGAATATATTTAATATTTAAAAAAAAATAGCTTGAACAAACAAAACAAAATATTCGAAACAAATAGGGTCGTAGTAGGCTGTGAGACAAGGAAAAAACCTATTTGATTTAAACAGATCCTATTTAAATTAAATATATTTTTTTTTGGCAGTGTATTTATCTTTACCTTATCGCTATTAGTTTTTTATTGAGCTGTTTTCCCATGGTTTTCACCACAACCGTATGTTAGCCCGTAATAATCCTCCCCCCGCCCACGCTCTCGTTCTGATGCACCCTAAGAACCTCATACCACGTCGATGTCGCGTGTCTCCAGTATCGAGACCCTTTTGACAGAGCACCGTCGAGGGTCGAACGACTTTTCCCTCAGCGAGTCACCCTTCATTCCATTTTTAGATACCCATTCAGTTTGCGCATTGTCCTTTTTCTCTCACCCACCCCTCCCGCATCCCGTTCGGCGTTTGTCGTTCCTTTTATGCCGCAACAATACTCGACTACTTCATTTTATTTATTTACTTTTAACAACATCGATCTACGTGTCGGAACAATTACCCCTCTGATAGATATGTCCACTTCACTTTATTGACATATGGGGCTGAGCATCCAATTCTCCGCCGGTATTATATATATGTTTTTTTTCGTACTTTTTGTGCCGATAAATCCGGAAACGACCGTTTTCGTTTTCGAATTGCTCGTTTCGAAATATAACAACGATAATGGTTTAACGATACAAACGATAAATCCGAAAACGAATTAGTTCACTTCCGAATTCATGGTTTTGAGATATTAAAAAAAAAATATGAATCCAAAAACGCCCCGGGATGTAAATGGGCTGTCGTCCATGTACAAACGTCGAGGCCGCTGCAGCCCTTGTACTAAAATTAAAAAACGAACGTTTTTTTTTCTTGTTTGCAATGCACAATTTTTTCCCTTAAAATCGGTATTCGTTGACCGAACAAAAAAAAAATACAAAATGTAATATACCCTCAAAAAAGTTCTGGTGCTCGTAACGATGCATCTTTTAACGATGTATGTTGCGCCTGCGGGATTGAATTTCTTTTTTTCTTCTTTTTCCCGTATACGGGGTGACAATTCCGCCGGAAAGTTTGGTACACGCTCGTTCGTATAAGAGAAAAAGAGACGTTTAAAAAAATGTTGTATATATCGTTGTATGAAACGTTGTATGAGAATTTGGCTCGCGAGTACTTTGCATTGACACACGTAACGAATGGAAAACAAAATACATTTAAAAAGGGGTACTTACTCAGAACAATGATTTATACATTACGTTTAATTTATATCTTTGACGATTAATTCACATTTTGTCATTTTCCGAAGCATTTTATTAACGCGGCATTCGCTGTAACGTGATACATCAGTCGGTTATTGTCTAATTATAATAAATCGGCTGAGTGCAGTTAGATCGCGTTTGTAATGAGAACCTTCGCGTTTTTACTATATATATATATATATATATATATATATGCATCCAATCTGTATATGCAGGGTGGTCCAAAAGTTGTGGAGCAAACGGGTTGGGGAGGTAGCCAAGATCAATTCCGATCGAAAAGGTTATACACAGGTTGGTCCGTTCCTCAACGATTCCAAAGCTATGGTTTTTTTAATATTAAAGAAAATCGGTTCCATAGCTGTACAAAAAAAAATAATTAAAAAAACTACTTACTATATGTGGGTTATTTTTTTTTATAGATGAAGCCTGATGATGTAGCTTCCGCATGAAAATGAAGTATTCATTATTGTCATCATGAGTTCTTCGAATAAAATTAATTCGTAATAACTTTTTGGGTCATAATTTTTTTTCCTAAGTTTTTCTAGTAGGACATTTTCCTAGTTGGAAAATTGGTCCACCATATGGGGATTCTAAAAAGCTATAACTCATAGCTGGGACCCTCGAAAGTTTTTCGAAAGGGAAAAAAATCGGGAATTTTTCCCGTTTCCATAATTGATTTCCTAGGAAAAAAAATCCTGATCCAAAAAGTTATTACAAATTCATTTTATTCTGAAAACTTGATTTCCTAGGGAAACAATTTTTCTCCTCTCCATAATTGAATTCCTAGGGAAAAAAATTCTGATCGAAAAAGTTATTACAATTTAATTTTATTGTAGGAACTCACGATGACAATTATGAAGGCTACATTTTCATGCGAAAGCTACATCGCATCCGGCTACGTCTTAAAAAAAATAATCCGCATATGCTAAGTAGTTTTTATTAATTAATTTTTCGTACAGCTGGGAAGCGATTTCTCAAAAATATTGAAAACAAATCATAACTCTGAAATTGTTGAGAAACCGACCAACCCGTATATGACCTTTTTGGTTGGAAATGATCTGGGCTACCTCCTCACTTCGTTTGAGCCATGACTTTTGGACCACCCTGTACATTATACATCCAATGGGCGCGGGAAGGGCAAGGGTTTTCAGGTTCATTGTGGTATACGTAAATTTATGTTTTCATATGCATAAATTTGTATGTAAAACTAAAATGACCGTGCTATCAAACGTGAAAACCGCCCGTGTGCGTACGTTCACTCTGACGTGGCGGGCCCAGTATATGCGTCTCTGTTGCAAGCCGGGCGTGAGAGACGCGGCCTGCTCTTGCACAAATGCTGGCAGCTCTCTGAAATACGATCACTGATGCGGGCTTACCTATCCTCTTCGTTCTACTTTCGCTACGTGTGGCTAGAGATCTCTATAGGCAAATGTGTTTTCACATATACAGGGGGATTCACAACTGTCAGGCTTTCCTCGGCGAGCATATAGCGTGTGCAATCGCGAGTAAAACGCTTTGTTTTTAATGTCGTGCGACAAAAATCGGCTGACATATTCAACATCCCTAATCGGCACAGTGGTGGGATCGGCTACGCATTACTCTTGCAAACATAGAGGTTACGCATCATCCACTCAACCCGACTCTGCACAGCTGAGGTAGCGGATTGCAGTAACCCCTTCAATCCCTCTCTTATTGTCTAGCATGTTTCGAGCCTGACGCCTAGGGCCTGGCGCTTCTACCACCATGCACTACACCGATTGATATTGGGCATCGAGTGGGGGCTGATTTCATTTATCGAGGTGCCATTCGGAGAGGTTGCAGTGCTTGTATATATATTGGGACGTTGAATAAATTCTCGCGGTTTTCCAACAGATGGCGTTACCAGAAATGCGTGCTTGTAGTTTAAGACGGTAACGCATCTATGAAGAAGTGCTATAAGCAAGCTCGAATTTCACTGTATATCATTTCGTCGAAACGTAAACAACTTTTTTTCATAGTGTTAAACATGTCAAATGTCGTGCCAAAAAAGGAGTATTTGCGGGGAATTCTACTGCACTACTTTATTTTAAAAAATCTGCACCTGAAGCGCACAGAATTCTTGTTGAGACTTACGGCGACCATGCTCTGTCGGAAACAACATGCAAAGATTGGTTTAAACGCTTCGAAAATAAAGATTTTGATGTTGAAGATAAAGAACGCTCTGGCGCATCGAAAAAGTTTGAAGATGAATAATTGAAGGCATTACTTCATGAAGACTCATGTCAGATGCTAGCTGAACCTGCAGAATCATTAGGAGTTGATCACACAACAATTTCGAAACGGTTGAAAGCTTTAGGAATGATTCAAAAGCAAGGACATTGGGTGCCGTACGAGTTAAAGCCAAGAGACGTCGAACGGCGTCTTTTCACGTGTGAACAGCTGCTTTAACGTCAGAAAAGGCAAGGTTTTTTACATCGTATCGTAAGTGACGATGAAAAATGGATATACTACGATAACTCTAAGCCTAGAAAATCGTGAGGTAAGCCCGACCATGCATCAACATCAGCGGCAAATCCGAATATCCATAGTTCCAAGCTTCTGCTCTGCATTTGGTGGGTTCAGCAGAGTATAGTTTATTATGAGCTGCTCAAACCGAATGAAACCATCACTGGAGATCGTTATCGACTACAATTGATGCGTTTGAGCCGAGCATTGAAGGAAAAACGGCCGCTATACGAGTAGAGACACGACAAAGTGATTTTGCAGCATGACAACGCTCGGCGACATGTTAAAACCGGTGAAAAACTACTTGGAAACGCTTAAATGGGAAGTCCTACCCCACCTGCCGTATTCATCAGACAATGCCCCTTCCGATTATCACTTGTTCCGATCGAGAGAGAGAGAGGGGGGAGAGAGAGGGGGGAGAGAGGGGGGAGGGGGGGGGGGGGGGGAGAGAGAGAAAGTACGAGATAAGAAGAACGAAATAGATAGAACAGATCAAGAAAGACTCAGAGCGCCAAGAAGTTGAAACGCTGAGGGGCACGAAAGACTGGCTAACAAAAAGAGAAGATAGCCCAGAGGAAAGTGCGGTCCATCTACCTGGAGGAAGACTTAATGCCAAGAGTGACCGGCACTAACAAGGACGACCAAGAAAACGTTACTGCGTATATTTCCTAGCCATGCACACACTTCGAAACGCGTTTTCTTTTCTTTTTTTTCTCTCCAACGTGTATCTTCTAACATATACTTCCCCGAGAACATGTTCGTTGTATATCTCGGTGTCGTTCGTTCTTTCTTTGCTCATTGCTCCCGTTCCGCTCGTTTCTCTTTCTTGAAATAAAAACGAGGAACGAGGTCAAGAAAAGCTCGAGCTTAAAGATTTCTCGGCAATCAACGTCCGATATAGCGTCTGTTCGAGAACCGTACTTGCCTCAATTGTACCCCGTACAGCAAGAGAGAGAGAGAGAGAGAGAGAAAAAGAAATAGAGAGAGAGAGAAAGAGAGAGAGAGAGAGAGAGAGAGAGTCTCCCTCGTTTTCATTGACAGGAATTCGAGGCTTCTCACGCTTTCGCGAATGAACAAAGGGTGCATGAAGGACCTGCCCTCTAGCACATCCCTGCTTTTATCCTGCAGATAAAAGAAACGGCTCATTTTTATGATTTTCTTTTTTCATCATTACGATGTATTTTTTCGCTCTGGGCTTGTTTTGAGTTCTGTTTTTATTTTTATTTTTCACGTACGCTTTTTTGTCTACTCCTTGAATGCTCTACTGAATTTGTTCGCTTCTACAGCGTTTCAGGAGCTCATTAGACTACGAAAAATGGATACGAATAGCTGCCATATTTCATAACTTATATATACAGGTATAATGGGGTGTGTTAAAGAAAGTTTCTATCTTTCGGGTTATACACTGATCATTGCACATGAAAATTCCCCTTGGTTTTCGTGAAAACGAGACCTGCCAAAAAAAGCTCTAAGGGCGCCTCTATGGACAAAAGGACGAAAATAACGAGGGAACCTTTACAGTTGCCGGAGCAAGTATGGAAGAAACTGGAACTTCCTCTTTCGGCAAGTATCGCAATATTGTATCAAATTTCAAGTGTGAGAGATACGAATTTTTTTTTGCTATCTTCCGAAGGAAAAAATTCCCGATTGGTGATCAAAAGTGGAAGACGCAAAAAAAAAGAAACTTTTTTCTTTAACACCCCTTAGCAAAGATATTTCGTAAGATAATGAAAATAGAAAAATGAATTTTCGTTGCATTCCAACGATGCAAACTTCGAGAACATGAAAATTCGTAATCAGAGGATGATTGTGCATTGACAAAGGTGTCAGGAACTCGATTAAATGCTAAATTGAAATTGGTCCTGATCGAAGCGAAGCAAGACGTGAAAGGGGGGCATTTTTTATTACGCACTAAAACGGATACGGCAGGCTCTTCATCATAAAAGCACTTCTATTACTTTTTGAATACACCTTGTATATACACTGCCAAAAAAATGTAATTTAAATAGGATTTATTTAAATCAAAAAGGTTTTTTCCTTGTCGCGTGGCCCGCTACAATCCTATTTGTTTCAAAAATATATATTTTTATTCGTTCCAGCTATACTACTTAAACATTAAATATATTTAAATTAAATAAATGAAGATTAGAATCAAGCAGTTTCTTCCTTTGAACGTATGGGAAATATTTTTGAATGAAAAATATTTTTATTAGCGTGAATAAACATCTATTTGATTCAAGTATATATTTGTGGCAACCCACACAAATCCAAACGTTGTTCAATAGTTCGAATTAAATAAGTAAGTATTTGTTGCAATAAAGACAGACCATTAATTCAGTCAAATAGAAAAACATTTGACTCTACGAAAATTCTATTTAATTTACATTTCAAAAAATTAAATAGATACATTTGGTGGATTGAACCAAATTATTTTTTGAACACATGAAACCGTATCACAGATTTATTAGGAGTTGATAAAATATTTGGTTATTAGACGACATTAAATAGATCTTGATTTGAATAAATAAATATATTCGAAACAAATCATTTCAATAATGGACCACAATAGGAAAAATTTGATTTTCACAAAAAATCTAGTTAATTCAAATAAAAATTAAAAAGTGGTAAAAATCAAATAGACGCATTGAGTTATTATCAATAGAATTTGTCTGTCAATGTATATAATAAATATAAATGCCCCTCAGGTAGTCAGCTCGTCGGTCTGCCAGCGCGCGGCTAGGCGGTCACCCATCCAAGAAATACGGCAACGCTAAGAGGAGATGAGTGGGTAAATTATAACACACGGGTGATACCTTAAGGAGAAGATAACATTTTGCCAAGAGCCCTGTAAACAGCGAAAAGAGACATGAAAAAAAAAATTGCTCCTTAAGTTTATTAGAAAGAGCGAGGTATTTTTAGGAGCATTCAAAAGCTCGCTATATATATATACGATAGACGATCTAAAGCGTGCTTGTTGGCTGCACAACTTTTCTGCAGAGCACTAGAAAAATTAACCGGCAAAATATTATGTCCCGAGAGTTATTTCGTTCCTCGTTGACGACATATATGTCTATGTCTATACATATATATATATATATATATATACATTTATAGTAGGCGTTGTCTACTTGAACTTTCATAGAGTCGTGAAAGAAAAATCTCGCTCGAATTAATGTGAAAGACATTAGACGCGTCCGCAACGTCGAGATTTTTCGCGACGACCTCTTTCGCTATCCGCGAATGAAAAGAATCCCGACGAAAGGTTATGCAGAAGAAAAAAACACTTGCACAAAACGAAAAAAAGCAAGAAGAGATGGGATGATTTCATTCAAGTGGGTTCATATACATCAATCTCAAAATGGTTTTCATCGACGCGCCCACACAAGTATAGTTTTTTAAATATTTTTTTATTGAAATGGAGATTATTAAAAATCGTAAGAAATTCGGTCTTTAATGGTCTTCCTTGGGGGAAGAGAGAGATTGATTGATTGATTGTTTGATTTATTGATTGACGGTTTATTATATGACTTAGCAACAAGGTATATATAAGGCAAAAGAATGAAGCATAAAAACAAATAATAAAGTAATGAAAAATAAAAAATAAAAATTTAACAAGCATCTAGAAAGTTACGCAAATCAAAAGTCATAAATGGCATAACATGATATGCGCACAGTAGCTTAACAAAAACTTAAGCAGATAAGTGATATAAATGGAATAAAAATTAATAAAAATGTAATAAAAAAAACGTGGGCGCGTTTTTACGAAACGACAGTGCTGGTGAAACTTTTTTGCCGTAACCCTAAACGATTTTATCCCGAAATCGCCGAAAGTATATAATTTTGGTTCCGTCGTTTTCGTTTAATCATCTTATTATTGATAGTCGAAAAGAAAGAAAGTGAAGGATTGGTGAATTAGGATGGAAGGGGGAGGGCGGGAGGAAGGGAGAGGGAGAGAGAGAGAGCGAGAGAGAGAGAGAGAGGGGGGAGAGAGAGAGAGAGAGAGAGAGAGAGAGAGAGAGAGAGAGAGAGAGAGAGAGAGAGAGAGAGAGAGTAGGGTGGCTGGACTATAACCGAGGTACAAATTTTGCTATTCGTCCTCATCCTCGCTGCTGAAGTAACCCTCCCAATGTAACGATTAGGGCGTTCGAGTAAAAAAGATCGCATCGGTGGAAAAGTCGAGGAGGGGGCGGAAGGAGGAGAGAGCAAAGTGCCGATATCGTTCGGAGGTCAGGCCTAGCGGATTTGACCCGCGATCAGTGCGGCTGCCTAAAGCTTACATATACTACTGGAAGGGAGCGTGTAAGGAGCGCCCCATTGATTTATGACGTGTTCTCGCAAAGCTCGGGGGGACGAGTCGCGCACGGCGGTCGTTCAAATTGATAGAAGTCGATCGTATCTGAGAGAGAGAGAGAGAGAGAGAGAGACAGAGGGAGAGATAGAGAGAGAAAGAGAGAGAGAGAGGCTGTCACGTATATCCTCATTTCGAGGAGATTCGACACTCAATTAGAAGCCTCGACGCTAATAAAAAAAAAAACCAAGAAAAATAAACGTGGGGCTAATGAAAATTGAAAGTTTACTCGGGAACCGACGAAAAAAAAGAGCAGTGCGTAAAAGGAGAACGAAAATTGCTTTCTCAATATAAGTTCTCAAATTTAACTTGGGATGGAACGTTAATTCTGGACGTTACGATCTTACGAGGGTAATAATTATTTATTTTCGCACATTGCGGTTTTTCGTTTGGAAAATATAAACTTTTCAATGCTTTTAAAAATTGGGCAAGTGGGTGGAGCGGTATTAATGTTCGTTCTTTAGTTCTACGTAGGGAAATTTTACCCCCGACGATGAAATCTCTTCATTGTTACGCTGTATTATTATTTAATTTATAATAAAAACAAAATGCCTCCCGCACGGGAAAATACATTCCCGAAAAGAACCAGCATATTTTATCTCTCTGTTTTCGTGAGAATTTCAGAGATAATAAATGTTTTTTTTATTTTTCGTCCGGGGCTGAAAAAGTCTGCGTCGAAAGTTTAAAAAATTTTTGCAAAAATTTTCGTGCGAAATACGTATGAATATTTAAGAATACTCGTATTCGCATGAGAATAATTCAATCTTCAGTATCGCTACTTTTTCACGTTGCCTCGTGCAGAAATTGTAGGGATCCACTTGGATTCCTGTACTTGTCTCTACTCCCTGATACGGTTCTGTCAATATACCTCAATATTTAGTAAAATTGTCAATATACCTCAATATTTAGACTTTCGAATAAAATGAACTTGGATGAAATCGGACAAATAGTTTTTGAGACAATAATTTCCAAAATTCACCTGTATATTCCGCCGTACACTCGGATATGCCCCCTTAAAAAACGTATACCTTAAAAATCGATTTGAATGACATCACTGAAAGTAATTACTGTAATTACTGTGATTATCGTTATTATCACATCACTGGAAGTAGTTACTGTAATAACTGCATCTACTGTAATTATCGTTCGTTATTTATTTTACTGCACTTTGACATAATATCAGCACATATTTTCGGTAATAATGAAACTGAAATAATGTTCCCTGAAACTTCGTTCCTCAGGGAACAGCGCAGAATTCAATTGGATCCCAATGAGGATTCCCCCTATGTGCATTAGGTGTCCCTAATGAATTCCTATAGAGATGCGGATGCATCTTGTGGCTTCAAAATAAATTTGTGCACGGGATTACAAAAGGATGTTTTTTTCTTTTTGGAGATCCAACAAATTCCGGTGTAGAATTTCAAATGAAAAATACTGAAACCCCGTCAATCGAGAAATAGTGCGGAATTCCCTTGGATTCCAACGTAGACTCATTACATGCGGCGTCCCTATCAAATACCTACAGAAATGTGGTAAGATCTGGGGACTCTGTAACAAATTTCGGCACAGGGCTACAGAACCTATTACGCAAAATGTGAGAAAATATATATATATATATATATTTATTAAAGAATCCACGATTCTTCATTTTATCTTATTTTAAAAAAATATTTTTCCTCGATTTTCATATGATTTATATGAAATTATCATGAAGAGTGGATGGACACTCGCGATGTATTTTCTCGAATAACTCTAGCGTTTACGCGAAGCGAGATTTAATTTGGTCTTCATAGATATGAACATATTTGTCATTATTGAATATTGATGCGATGAATATGGGCGATGCGAAAATATCGCGGTTACGCTGTCATTTGTCCAAGGCTATTGGAAATACTCCGTTGAATGTGAGGTATTCACGATAAATACACAAATGTGAAATTATATTGTACACGTCTCTTCTCTCTCTCTCTCTCTCTCTCTCTCTCTCTCTCTCTCTCTCTCTCTCTCTCCCTCTCTCTCTCCCCCCCCCCCCCCCCTCTCTCTCTCTCTTGAGAATTCTATATAGATATTTATCATAATATTCGACGAGCCTACTATTCGACCGAGTAATATCGATAGCTGTAGTCAACGCAGATCGAACGGAATGAAGTACTCGAAAACATATTTATATTTATGCCCTGTGGACCATTAGATTGATATCCGAGCCTGCACGTATATCTCTCAACGCATTCTATTAGCGTTAATAATGATGCTCCTGATAGCCATGTGAATAGAGAATAGACAGTAATACCGATTTACTTTCATCCCAGATTGATATCGATTACGAGAATCCATCTCGTATATTTTCGCGATATCAAATTCTATACGCAGCTTGAAACCTCCACCATCCGCGCTGATTATTTAACATGTCTGCATAAGCTTGGAGCCCAATAAAACAGGTCGTTAAACTGACAGAAAAATTCTTTTGTTATTAACTAGATGCGTCTATTTGATTTTTTTTTTAAATTTGAATCAACTAGATTTTTCGTGAAATCAAATTTTTCCTATTACCTCCCATTATTAAAAATATTTATATTAAATATATTTATTTATTCAAATCAAGATCTATTTAATATCGTCTAATAACTAAATTTTTTATTTATTTGTAATAAATATGTAATTTAGTTTCATATGGTAGTGTGAGACAAAAGAGACAGATGGAGAAATGGTACACGATTCAGTCTCTCAAAAATCTCATGGCTTTGTTTTTATTAGAAGACTGTTGTAACATTCTGCGGTTGAAGAAAAGTGTTAGTCTTTCTAAACATAAATAGTCGCGCCTGTTAAAAAGAGGCACGACGATACCTTACTTTTTTTTCCAAATAACAGTCTTGTTAGTGAAAAAAAAAATTAACTTTTTTTCACTGCACTTTTATGTCATGAACTTATATTCCTTTCTCGTGTTCATGCGATATATCGTGTTTTATCCTTATTTATTTAATTTGAATATATTTAATATTTAAAAGGAATAGCTTGAAAAAATAAATAAATACAAAATTGAAACAAATAAGGTCGTCGTAGGCCATAAGACAAGGAAAAAACCTGTTTGATTTGAATAGATCTTATTTAACTGCAATATTTTTTTTTGGCAGTGTGGTCAACTTCTTTTTTCAACGCTATAACAAACTATGTTGGGGTATGAAACTTGTATTGTTGTGAGCTAAAAATCTTTGTCAGATGACAACAAAGCAAATGGCGCCAAAGACGCGACTTGACGGTAACCATATTGACAGCTAGGGCCATCTATGGGCAAATTCCAATTTCATATTTACAGACCTGGTATATATACGGTGTAGTAAAAAGAAATCCATTATTTTTGCATGAAATTGAAGGCTTTATTTAGCATAGTTAGAATGGTCCGATTTAGGTCTAATGTGCACCGTTTTTATCGATAACTTGTTGCCACTTTGAAGGTAATTTCATTATGCCTTTCTCATAGAAACCCTCGTCCCTATTGGCAAAAAACTGGGACAGTCGATTTTCACAAGGTTCTTTTGAGGCGAATTTTTCACCAGCAAAATCATTCGCCATAGACAGGAACAGGTGGTAAACACTTGGTGCCAGATCCGGACTATAAGGTGGATGCATAAGAACCTCCCAACCAAGCTCACTATCGATGTGTGTGGCCTGGCGTTGTCCTGATGGAACACAATTCCTCTCCTATTGGCCAAAGCTGGCCGCTTCTGGGCGATTGCTTCCTTCAGACGGTCCAATTGTTGACAGTACAGGTCCGAATTAAGAGTTTGGCCGTAGGGGAGCAGCTCATAGTAGATGATTCCCTGCCAATCCCACCAAACGCACAGTAAAATCTTCCTGACCGTCATATCCCTGGCTTGGCCACTGTTTGCGCCGGCTCACCGCGATTCGACCACGACCGTTTTCGCTTGACGTAGTCGTAAGTGACCCATTTTTTATCACGGGTCACCATCCGCTTCATAAATGGGTCGATTTTGTTGCGATTCAGCAGCGATTCGCAGGTGGAAATTCGGTCCATGAGGTTTTTTTGCGTTAACTCGTGTGGCACCCATACATCGAGCTTCTTTTTGTATCCAGCCTTATTCAAGTGGTTCCAAACGGTTTTGTGCAATGTTTAGCTCCTGAATAATCGAAACAGTGCTTACATGACGGTCGGACTCGACGATTTCCATTATTTTATTAACATTTTCGACAATTGGCCTTCCAGAGCGTGGTGCATCTTTGACAACAAAATTACCGGCACGGAATTGACGAAACCAAAATTGCGCGTGATTGGCCGTTACAGTATCAGGACCATAAACACTATTCACATTTTCAGCCGTCTGGCTTGCGTTTTCGCCTTTATCGAAGAAAAACTGTGAAATATGGCGTATTTTCACTTTGCTGGTGACCATCTTTGACGCGCGCTCAAAAAATATTGAGTCAAGCAATCACAAAGCTGTCTGAAATGTTTATTTTAGTACGAAATCTTATCTTTCTAACGCCGTCTAGCGTAATCCGATCGCACTTATACAACGCGAGATACAGATTACTAAAGCCATCTGTTGCAAAAATAATGGATTTCTTTTTACTCCACCTAATATATATTATTTTTTTATCTTGGATTGTGCGTAACGCCCCAACCCTCCTTAAGAGATTTTTCTGGTAGAAATACGGCTTTATTGTGACAAAAATTGTTACAAATCAATCATTCAAAGTATTCCCCATCGTTAGCTACTACTTTTCCCCAACTTTCTGGTAGTAGGTGGATTGCACATCGAAAGAATGATACATGCTAGAAGTAATTAAAGAATCTACCCATTTTTTGGTATCCTCATAAAAATGGAAGCGCTACTCAGACAAGCCATGCTTCATCGATCGAAATAGGTGTCAATCGGAATGAGCAATATCTGGAGAATACGGCGGGTGTGCTGACCGGTTTCGCAAACATGAGACCCAATCATTGTCGTGTTGGAAAATCACTTTGTCGTGTCTTTTCGCAAAATCTGGCCATTTTTGCTTCATTGCTCGGCTCAATTGCATCAATCGTTGTTGGCAACATATGATATTAATCAACATTTGATGATTCTGCAAGTTCTTTTTGCGTTCGACTCGGGTCTTCATCGAGTAAAGCTTCCACTTCCTCATATTCAAACTTTTTCGGTTATCCTGCACGTTCTTTATCTTCCGTGTCAAAATCATATTTTCTCATAGCCTCGAAACCAGTACTCACATGTTGAAACCCATGGAGCATAATCACCATAAGCTTCCAACATTATTCGTTGACTTTCAGCAGTACTTTTCTCCAAATGAAAGCATAAAAGCAAAGCTTCCCGCAAATTGCATTTTGTTGAAGAGAGTCTTCAATAAAAGAGAAAAGGACAAAGAAAAACAGAAAGGAACACAAGAGTCTTTTACACTTCGGCAAAAAAAACATACACTGAAAACCAAAGTTACGTGATGATGCTTCAACATGAAATTAGTAGCAACCTGACCCGATGCGATATAGTACTAGTTACGCCATCTCTTGAAAAACCCTTTAAATTACTGCACACACCTAATACAATTTAAACAAAAATGGAACTTCGATTCCAATTTCAATTCAAATTTACTCTTCTACTTTAAAGTACCTATACAGAGAATACCCTTGTATACACGGCTGGTAACTTGAATTGCTTCTCACATCGGGGGACGATCTGTCGAATTTTATTGGATCTTTCTCGCCCCGCGAACCTACGTAAATAATGACTCGTAACAATGAAAACTTATTGGAGAATCGTATAAAGCACCCTCGACGTGAAAAACTTTTTTTTATCGCACATTTCAAATTTTATTTCCTCGAGGGCTTTTAC
>OZ010720.1:19576257-19609138 GCA_963932345.1 Ophion ventricosus | reverse complement strand
CAAGGTTTCGGGGGGTCTATCGGAAGGGAATGAACAAATCTTCGTTATATTGAGGATTTCGTTATATCGAGGTTCGACTGCATCTCAATATTTATACAGGATGTCTCAAAATGACCTGACATTCTTATTCATTAATGAAACGTATTAATTATTTGAAAAGTAAGAATATATTTATTTCAATAAAAGGTACAAATATGGAGGTTATGTGTGGAACAAAATATCCGATGAATGATCACCTCGTCCGGAGCTCAAGGGAGCACAATTGCTTCCTTGAGCTCCGGAATGGTCTATAGATTATTGGCATATACTTTTCCTTTCAGAAAACCCCAAAGAAAGAAGTCCAATGGCGTCATATCGCACGATCTTGATGGCCAATTCACATGGCCGCGGCGCGAGATAACACGACCATGAAACTTCATCTGCAATAACTGCATTGTTTCGCATAGTGAAGGTTTCACAATTTTGATGCGTTGCTCAATCGTGTAATTTTCCATGAATAAACCTCAATAATTCCTGATGCCAGTTGTCGAAGATTCAGTCAGGTTATTTTGAGACACCCTTTATACATGCGTGTGGGTTTGTGCGTAGAGTGACGATTCCTCATTTTATCGTCCCCAAAAGTGATTGTCGCGCGCTACGGTGGTGTGAAAGGGACTCGAATCGGCCGAGATCCCGCAGCCCAGATTGTTCCCCTCGAATTTCTCTCTGTCACTGGGTTTATTTGGTCGGGACACAGGAAATTAACAGGGTTCGTTCCGTCCGCGTCTCAAATATTAACATACGGCAGAAGTTGATTGACTAAAAGGTAATCCCAATTTCTCCACGCCGCATGGTATATCACGATGTCGAACGTATTGGCTGCCACTGAATCTTTTTGTTTAGTAACATTCGGTTAATATATATTATATATACATATATATTTCTACTGTATATCCATATTTATTAATAATTGAAATATATAAATAGTAATTACATAAATAATTAAGAATTAATAATATATTGGGCGAAGTAAAAAGTTCTGAGCGTTTTCCGCTAGATGTCTTTAGTGAGCCATATCTCACGATGTATACATCGCATCGGGTCGTACTATACGGCGATTTAAAGGTGAAATTACGCTTCAAAAAAAGTTCTTTGACAGTTTTGTGTTTGGGTGAAGCCAGTTTTGTGTTACAGTGTTCCAAAATGGAGGTGAAAAAAGAGAAAATTCGATACATTATTCAGTACCATTACGAACAAGGCGAAAAGGCGGAGCAGGCGGCCAAAAAAATTTGTGCTGTTTATGGAGCTAATACAGTATCGAATGCAACAGCAAAGCGGTGGTTCCAACGATTCCGTTCTGGTGATATGGACGTCGAAGATGAGGCACGCTCTGGTAGGCCAATCGTCGAAAATGTCGATAAAATCATGGAAATCGTCGAGTCGGGACCGGCATGGTGAGCACTTACTCAATTGCCCAGGAACTAAAGATTAGCCAGAAAACCGTTTGGAACCATTTGCATAAGGCTGGTCTCAAGAAGAAGCTCGATGTATGGGTGCCACACGAATTGACGCGCAAAATAACCTTTTGGACCGAACTGATGCCTGCGATTCTTTGCTGAAACGTAACGAAATCGACCCATCTTTGAAGCGGATGGTGACTGGCAATGAAAAATGGGTCACATAAGAGAAAAACAGCCGAAAAAGATCGTGGTCCAATCGCGGTGAGCCGGTCCAAACGATCGCCAAGCCCGGATTAAAAGGCCAAGAATGTTTTGCTGTGTGTTTGGTGGGATTGGAAGGGAATCAATCCACTATGAGCTGCTCCCATCCGGCCAAACACTCAATTTGGACTTCTCCTGTCAACAACTGACCAGATTGAAGCAGGCGATCGACCAGAAGCGGCCGGAATTAGCCAATAGGAAGGGTGTTGTGTTCCATCAAGACAACGCCAGGCCGCACACATCTTTAACGACGCGCCAGAAGCTCCGACAGCTTGGATGGGAGGTTCTATCGCAATCGCCGTATAGTCCAGACCTGGCACCAAGCGATTGTCAACTTTTCAAGCATTTGCAAAATTTTCTTGATGGTACAAAACTGGCCTCAAGAGAGGCTTGTGAAAATGAGCTGGTCAAGTTCTTTAGCAATAGGGACGAGGACTTCTTCAATCGCGGAATTATGGAATTGCCTTCAAAATGGACAAAAGTTATCGAACAAAACGGCGCATATTTGATCTAAATAGGATAATCCTAACTATGTTAATTTCATCGTTGAAATAAAGCGAAAAAACGCTCAGAACTTTTTACTTCATCTAATATATAAAATAATCAAGGACGTTGGACTTCGACGGTTATCGTCACAGTTGCTAAATGTCCCCAAAATCTCGTCAAGCAATGAGTGCTGATACCTAGCGAAGAGTAAATCGATAAACTCACCTATAGAATTTGGCTCTTCATTATTATTTTCAATAATCATGGTAGATATGAGACTAAATGGCAATAGCATTTCGACATATCATAAATGTATACGTTATATATATATATATATATATATATATATATATATAGGAGTATTGAAACGTTAATTAGCCATACAATGATAATTAACCTCGAGTGGTTGGACGATGAAATTATTCTTCGAATTGTCGAGACAATTGTGCCTGTCAATTAATTACATTGGTAATATAAATGACAATAGATACATGCTAATACCCACAAAAGTCCATTACGATTGATACGAAATGCTAATTATTGTTGCCTGTTGTACGATACTTTTTGACAGAAATGAACCGTCGATGAATTGTGCTTCATCATTGGTGTCCCTTGACTCGTCGTCTCCCTATTCCTCCCCCACGGACCGACACAACGTTGATGTCGTCTCTTTCTATCACGGATACGCAATTCATTATCCGAACGGTGACATAAAGTTGCACGTTGGGGTACTTACCGCGAGGTAGTGGTGGCCCCCTCGGGATGAGCGCGGGTGATCGATGAAAACTTTAACGTGAGAAATATGATAGCCGAGCGTTAAATCGTCCGAGAGTTATGGAATTATAAAAATCTTGCGGCGTGTCGGATATATATGCACGTTGCGGTGCGAATGGAATGGGGCTCTGTAATTTCGCGGATCATGAAACGATTCGGCGAGGTCGCTATTCGATATTTCGCGAGGTAATGATCCGAGCTGGTAATATAGCCGGGCTGATGGACTGTTCCAACTATGATGCCATTTTGTAACGGCGACAATGTGATATTCATATTTTTTTTTTGCCTTAAGGCGGGCAACCACTTTAGATGCTTAAAAAATCATTTTTTTTTAATTTCATAAATCGTTAGCTAAATATCTTAAGAATACACCCTGAACATTTCAAAACGATATTCGGATTCCTTCTAACGGTATGTATACAGGGTGAGGCACATAAAGTGTTACAGAGCAATAGCACTCAAACTATTGATCATATCCAAAAATGTTTCAGACAAAAGTTTCAGTGTTCGAGAAGGCCGTCATACTGGACCACCCTATTTTTTTATCGGTGGAGGCGCCGAAGCTACGTCAAGGTCAACTCCACTTTTTTAAATGGAACCATGTATTTTTTTAGCCTGACATTATTACCGATTTTAAGACGAATTCAGCGACCTACAACACAAGGTCATTCTAGTCACGCAAAGTATGAAAATAGTCGAAAAATCGAAAAATATCGGATATCAGAAAAATGCTAAAAATGGATCATTTTTTTTCTCAAACACGTTCCAACATTCAATTCTCGATTTTTTTTTCAAAATTTGGGTTCACGATCTTAAAAAACATCTCAAGAATGTATAAAAATTTGTTAGACTATTTCAGATGCGAATCGCGAGCTGCACAAATCCTGCAAATCGACAACGACGATGAGGACACACCAAGGGACACAGCGGATTACACCTTAATTAATGCATGAAATAACTTGAAAAAATTATCAGAGATGTATCAAAATATGAATAAAATTATTGTCAGAGTTGCGGAAATTTCCGTTTTTTTTTCACAATTAAAAAAATCCAAACAATCATCTAATTTTCGGTCTCCTAAAGTGGCTGCCCGCCTTAAGGGAGAAAATACATGGACACGACGAAAAATAGCTAATTTTGATGATGTTTTTTCAAAAGAGACAAAACGTTCCACATTTATGAAGACCTTAGGTACAATTTGGTACATAATTAAAGTCTTTAAAAACATTTTTTTTCATTAAAAAATATTGTCAAATGGAGACGTTATGGCGTGATCTTCTAGGAAGGTTTTAGCGGCAGTTGTCCGTTTGTGGAAAGTCCAACGACTTTAATGTTGATCTGAAAAATATGAGCCAAGAATTTTTAGTAATTCTACATCCAAATGCTACAACTTATACCTAAGAAACGTTTAAAAAGTTGAAAATTAAAAAAATTGTACACTTCAGAAATAAAATGAAATTCTACGCAAGACTTTCGTCCTTTTTTGCAATAAAAAGTACTTTTTAGAAGTGTTTTTACAAGCTTTCTTTAATTGTGACTTTCTGTGAGATGCAAAACGGTAAATCGATATTTCACTCACTTCCCGACTACTGAGAGCTCTGAAATTTCGCAAACATGCATCTAAGAGGTGACAAGGCATCATTCAACTGAAAAAAAATATAGCGATAACATTTTCAACTTTTCATTTAAAATTATCGATATCTAATGGATGGCTCTAAGTGCTCTCAGATCGCACGTTAAAGGGCAAGGTCCAATAGATGGTGAGCCAACATCTATGATAGATGCCACCTATCACAATTCTCCAGGATTTCTCCTGACAATCAGCCAGTAACAATACAAATTCGTTTGGAAGGATTAATTCCTCTTTCAAAAAATGTCAGAGCTCTAGTAAAATCAATTAAAGACTAAAAAGTAGAAAATAATTTATATGTAAAAGAATATTAGCAAAAAAACAAGATTTTATTTAATGTACTAAAAAGTAGGAAATAATTTTTTTTACCAAGCCACTTATATGTGGCTATAAATAAAAGCTTTAATTTACATAAATCCGTAAAAATATCAACTGCATTTAATTTACTGTAAAACAACCTTACATTTCTTAAATAAACATCATGAAACTGAGTATAAACGTGTGATAATAATTTCTCTAATCACTATTGTGCCTAATTAAATACGGTTAATGGAACTGTATTGATCAAATTTATTAAACTTTTAAAAAATTGAGCACCTCAAGCTTTTATTTATAGTCACATATAGGTAACTGGGTGAAAAAAAATTATTTTCTACTTTTTAGTACATTAAATAAAAGCTTGTTTTTTTCATCTTTTTTTTACATATAAATTATTTTATGAAGAAGTAGATATAAGTTCAAGGTATTATTGTTATTGAGTTGTGTATAGAATTTCAGCACGTTCGGTCACCTCGTTTCAGAGTTAGGTTTCTCACAAACTCAAAAAAATGTATTTTTGAGGAAAACGCGGTTAAACTTTCGAACTACGAATACGCAATGATTTCAGTGACTTACCGACGAATTATTTATTTTACCACCGTAGTCTTGAGGCATTTAACTAATATTTTATATAAAAAAAAATTGATTTTCCAATGCTGCTACATGGATTTTCCCCCTTAATAGAGAGCTGGCAGCGTTGGCTTCTTGGCAGCACTCACTTTGACTCTCTCGCTGAATCGCCTTTCTCTCTCTCTCTCCCTCTCTCTCTAATAATTCTGCAGGCGATCATCAAACATTTACTACAAAAGTAGTCTATAAAAGTACTCTATAAAACGTTATGAAAGACGCTTACCCTCGATTGGCTATTTCCGGCTCATCAACCGCGCATAAAATGTCCCCCGACGATTCTGGATGGTCGCAAGAATCGGACAAGCAATAATCTGACGTTTCCATTTTCCATGGGTATGTATGGCAACAGGGAAATATTGCAATTGCACAGGTAGGCTATTCACGCCAAAACGTTTGGAACCACCATTGCCTGACGTGCAATACGATTAATCAGTGAATCAGCCTTATCATATTGACGAGATTCTTAGCCCGCGTTGCAAGCGTTTTCTTTCGTATACAATAATTGAGACTTTCCGCGCAAAAACAAACGCTTGATTGCTAATAAACGAAACTCTGTTCCGGTTGCCTAATCTGTAGGGACGGATCAGGCCAATCCCACACATTCTGTCCGTCTCGTTTCTGTCTTCTTCCTTTTCCGGAATTAACACATTCGTCGTTAGCTCACACCCGGACACTTACCTACGAACGAAAGAAAATTCGTTGGGTCTGAAGGAACTTAAGTGGGATAATGGCTCTTGATGGAATAGGGGCGAGTCTGTGGGGCATGAACGACGTTGATTGGGCGTCCGTCCCTTCAGCGTAGGATGTTCGGTAATCCGGAGATAACTGTGAATCGGTACGCATAAATTATCTGTACATATAAAACCGTTCCGTGACTGACTGACTGAATGACTGACACGTGGAAAACGCACAGCCTAAACCTCTGAAGATAACATGAAATTTGGAAGATATTTTCCTTAGAATGCGTAAAGGTATACGAAGGAAGGATTTTTCGAAAATCAACTCCTAAAAGGGTAAATTGGGGTGTAGAAGTTTGTATGGAAAACTGTACGGTAGAGCCACCAAAGAGTGCGTCCTACCAAAGAGTACGCAGTGCTTTCAGTTGTTTTATTTTTTTCTTGTGTTGGCAACACCACTTAACCTTTCAGTGGCATATGCCGTGTCAAGGTGTTGGACAACAACTCGCTTCGTTTAAGGTATTTATTTCCAATTATGTGACTAATAATAGATTTTCGATGTGTTTGATCTTATTTTATAACAATTTTAAACACGTTTTATAAGGTTTGCGATTAATTTTCACCCAACGAATGTTATTATACTTGAAATTTGTGATGCAAATTTTATTTTTATTGAGGGGTTATGTCGTCGTTTTGCTTGCTTACGAAAGTTATAGTGACCATAGACTAAAAACACGTATTTGGCACGAGTACGCACCCAAAGAGTGCGCACGCGTACTCTTAGCTTATATTCACCTGTGATATGTGCCAGGGCTGATGATCTCACCCGCTCTCATGCGCACTCTTAGCTTCTATGAAAGGTTCTCACCACGTACTCCTTGCAACACAGAACCCTAAGAGTACGCACGGAACGAGTTCTATGTTTAACCCCTTTTTTATATTTTTCGACATTGTTACTTAAGATTTATATTTAAAATAATGTTCCTAGATGACCAAGGCTTAATTCAAATAAGAAATACAATGTGTATCATCAATATTGATTTTTCTAGAAATAAAAGTTTATAAAGTGCGTACTCTTTTCTAGCTTTACCCTATTTCTTGCGCGTTTCAACTTGAAACTTGGTATAAAATTCTTCAAAACAAATAATACAGCGCATATTCTAGTAATTTTTTTAAACAACCCCTAACTAGGGGTGCAACGGGGTGTTGAATTTTGTATGGAAAAATCGGACTCCCTGCTTTGATCTCATTGAAGTTCGGACGATATGTTTTCGAAGGGCGTAGAAGTATACTAAGGAAGGATTAGCTTCCCACATGATCAACTATATGTGAGCTATTCGCGAGTATCAAGTGCCCAAAACTTGAATGTGCTTGGCGAAGACCATAAAACATACAATATTGTCTCCAGAAATATATTGCAAGTACAGTTCCGTAGACAACAATAAAGTTGTATGGTACTGGAGTTGAAGCTTGGCACTTTTATACTAGGGTAGGGAGTGGCATGTTGAGCAAGTTTAGAATTACCGCTCTGTTATTCCTTAACAGTCTGCCGTATAAAAACGAAACCTACTTTGGTCAATAGGAAATTTATCTAGGAAAAAAGTCTGTAGACGAAATTCCTGTTATCCTTATTGTTTCACAGATAATCGCTCTCAAATGACTAAAGCCATATTTGCCCAATCTGCCCCGATAGTGGGGTAAGTTGAGCATGAGTATAAGTTAAGTTGGACAAAGTAAGAATTGCATAAAAAAATCAGACGTATTCACCATGATATTCTACAATGCAGTAATAAACCATCAGTTGCTTGTTAATTCGTTAGGTTTTGAAACATTAACATTAATTGCAATGAACTTTGAAATATTTTTTCTCATACAAGTGTCGAAGAAAATCTTTCAATTCCGTTTTTTTTTACTTCTGGATGCAAAAATAATGAAACATCCCGTGTTACCGTCTTGTGCGTCGCATGGCAACGGGCGATGGCGTGATGTGTTCTCCTCCTCCATACTTCTCTTTTTGCCATTTGATGTACCCGCGTGCGGTGCTTAGTTTTCCAGATATTTCGATTACCCAACTTACGTGACTGCTCAACATGCCTCCCTACCCTACTGTTTCATCAATTACCAACCCTTACCCGAGTCCGTTAGTCTACCACCGTGTCTGAGATATATGACGCTCAACTTTCTTCCGTTGTTTGACTCACTTTTTTCTCTCTTTATTTATCTCCTCTCTGGATCAAATCCTAAAGTTCACGTGGACGAAGTCGGGGGCAAAAGCTACTGGGGAAATATAATCCATATCAATGATATTCACATTAATTATAGGTGATTCCCTCCAGTTCTTGGCGTCTCGCAACTAATGGAAAATCTGCCATTCCGATGATTCTACCATCACAAGACCGCGGAACGATCAAGTTACCGTCTATTCCGCGACAACGCAAGTCTCACAGTAAATTATGCAAATGTTCGTTAAAGTTTCGAACGATTATCCCGACAAGATTGCTTCGAAGCGTAACGGGGAATGTGTATTATTCGTAGGAACGAGGCCACGACGAGTGGTCTCTGCCTTTCACCGTTCCAACCCCCAATGGGACTTTCCCAAAGATTCATTATTCACTCGCGTAAGACCTTAACGATCGAAGGCACTCGTCTCGGTTTCACTTTATTCCCCACATTGCCGACCCAGTTCGTATCATAACGACCAACTGCTCTTGCACCAAAACCTAAGACCCTTGGCTTCCTCCGATGTACCATCCTACTGGCTTATGCATCATGCGATACTTGTACGTATCATGGTACGGTCTTGCGACAAAGTGGATGCGCAGTTTCTCTAGTAACGTAGTCAGCGTCCCTTTAATCTAGAAGTCCGTTGATAATAAAGCCAGCCAGTACACTGAAGAGCGAAATCTATGCCGGTCCTTCGACATGACCGCATGCCCATCTCAGGGGCTAACAAAGTCCTCAACCTTTGAAACACAATCTCAGCCTAACCTTAATCGCTTCCTCTCGTACCTTGGTTCGTTCGCAGCCACAAAGACAGCTCTTTTTTTTCTAAACACCGTCCTCGACCGTGTCTGGATTGAACAGTAGGGTAGGGAGGGGCATGTTGAACAAGTTTGGAATTATCGCCCTTTAATTCCTTATAATAGTCTGCCGTATAAACATAAAACCTAGTTTGGTCAAAAGGAAATTTATCTGGGAAAAAAGTCTGTAGATGAAATTCCTGTTATCCTTATTGTTTCACAGATAATCTCTCTCAAATGACTAAGGCCATATTTGCTCAACCTGCCCCGATAGTGAGGTAAGTTCTGCATGAGTATGAGGTAAGTTGGGCAAAGTAAGAATTGCATGAAAAATTCAGACGCAAAAAACAGTTGCTTGTTAATTAGTTCGGTTTTGAAACATTAAGATTAATTGCAATGACCTTTGAAATATTTTTTCTCATACAATGGTAGCAGAAAATCTTTCAATCACGTTTTTTTAACTTTTGGGTGCAAGAATAATGAAACGTCCCTAGGGCGATGGCGTAATTTGTTCCCCTCCCCCATACCTCTATTTCCGCCATTTGATGGACCCGTGTGCGGTGCTTAGTTTTCCAGATATTTCGATTGCCCAACTTACCCGACTGCTCAACATGCTCCCCCCTATCCTAAAGAGAAACATCAATACATAAATTTGTTTTTCGATGAGGAAGTGAATGGCGTAACGCAAATTCGATTTTATTCAAATGTATTCAGCAAAAAAAACTTGTTCAAACCCCAACATAGGCCGAAAGTCAGGGGAAATCGCATATTTTCCACAAAATATTCTATTTTCATTTTCGAATGGACAGATCCTTAAATATCGCAAGGCATTTTAATGAAGGTACACTGAGAATATTCAAAAAAATTATTTGATTTATATTCCGTTCGTAAAGTATATTTATTTTGGGATATGAAAATGGACTGAGATGGTTACCTACCCCGTATGATTTCTAGGGTGCAGGAAAAATTCCAAACCTTCAATTCATTCATGTCCGAATCGTCACCAACAAACCGGGTAATTCGTAAGACAAATTGAACGAACAATACGGGCTGTCAGATAGAGGCATCTGCTGATTTTTTTCACTCCAGTACCAAATTATAATAAAAATATCTCTCGCTTGCCAGCCGGAAAGAGAATGAAACGCTGACGTCAGATGAGGAAGATGCGAAAAAAATGGCCAAGGAATTCCTGCGTAAGTTGGCGATAGGTATTTTGAAGGTACGAAGATCGAGTGAGTACAAAAGGAATGAATGAATGTGCATTTGGTCCATAAAACACGCCTATTGAATATATTATTGCAAGTTCCGGACTCGGCAGACGATCGTCGAGTACCAAAAGTGGCTGTTGCATGTATACATAAATATATATATATATATGTGCAAATTTACTGGAAGACTGAGCACGTGCGTAGCTTTCAATATAAAACCAAGAGTGGCGTTTCACCGTCAGAGCAGCGACAACGGCGATACTCGAAACACGAAAGAACGCGCATGAGGGAGAATCAAAGAAGGACTCCTTTAATATCAGAGACAAGAGAGAGAGAAAGAGAGAGAGAGAGAGAGAGAACCAGCAGTGCTACAGGGTCGTGGAATTCTAGACGGATCGGGCGACAGACGACATCCACAGAGACAGGAGCTTTGATGGAACCCACATAGACACATAGACACAAAGGTACACGTGTACAAGGCATGATTTTGGGCCATTCCAACAACTCAGCGATCCAGCAGCATTCAACAACCCCTTTGTCGATCCAAGAGAGCGCTCCACAACTCCAGCACCACCTTTTGCACCGTTTCTGCTGAGAGCTTACGCCCCGTTGTAGTTTCAGGCTACGCTGAACGAAGTGTGGTCGACCGTGGCTCTTTATCATACAGTCTGGAAAGCGAATATCCGGCTGATGAAAAAATGAAGCGAACTCAACTAGGATTTAACGCTGAAAAAAACAAAGGCACGTGAACTCAAATTGGCTTCTACCTTACTGCGTCAGTGTCGAGTCGTTTGCTTCAAGCTCTTAGGACACTCACGATAGACCCGTGCAGAAATGTGACCGAGTATTATCTACTTTGGTTGCGTTCGACTTGGCCGCCTACATGCTTACAGCGCTCATGCTTATTAGTCTATGGACACTATAATTTTCGTAAGCAAGCAAAACGGCGACATAACCTCGCCGTTTGGTATTTGGATCACAAATTTCAAGTATAATAACATTCTTTGAGTGTAAATTGATCGCAAACCTTACAAAACGTGTTTAAAGTTGTTAAAAAATAAGATCGAACACATCGAAAATCTATTATTAGTCATAAATTTGGAAATAAATACCTTAACGAAGCGAGTTGTTGGATATCACCTTGACACGACATATGCCACTGAGAGGTTAGATGGTGTTGCCAACACAAGAAAAAATAAAACAATTGAAAGCACTGCGTACTCTTTGGTAGCGCGCATTCTTTGGTGGCTCTAGCCTAGGGTCCCCAAATTAACTGAAAACAGTTTACGCGAAGTTGTTACCGCCGTTTTTCAGAAATTCTCACGACGAACTAGTAACCAGAGTAGCAATTTTCAAAAAGTTGTCTAAAAGTTGGCTAAAAGTGTACGAAATATCCGTCCGCAGGTTACAGTAAAGTCGAAAACCATCCAAAAAGATAACTATTGGACACATGATAACTTACAGGTAACTTTCGAACGGACATTTGGTACCCATTTAGAAAACTATTTGGAAATTGCTAAGTGGAACACCAGTGTGTTCATTATGCTCACGAGGCGTTCATTTCGCTTCGCGTAACCAAGCTACTATCATACAACGATAAAACTTCGACCTGTAGTTGTAAAACATATAGAAATTTGTGATACTCGTGAAATAATAAGTATCGGTATGACCTAATACTATCTATTTTACTTGAGCATACAGCCAAAAGCCCTTCCAGTATCTGATCATTACTGATCAGGTACTGGAAGGGGTACCTGATACCCTGGTACCCCTGGTACATGCAGGGCCCTGCCAGTACACCATCACTTTTCTCATCATTTCAAGGCGATTTTTCGTCAGTTTTCCTTGTCAGTTCCTAGCCAGCTCCTGATCATTTCCCGAAAACGGGAACTGCAGATCGGGGCCTGACCTAAGACCTGTGTATGGCAAACCTGACCCACGCTGGAAGATCTGATCATAGCTTGATATTATGTACGGAAAGCAGATAAGAGGCTGTTTTCCGATTCAAGTTTCTACACGGGGACTTCCATTTTGATTGTGAAAGCATATCCGTACTTCTGACTCACCCGCCAATTTACAAACAATTTTGGAAGAACGTCGAGCATCGATGTGGCCGAAAGATTAACCCTTTGCATGGCACCGGTCAGCCCGGACTCCTGCTTTGTGTCTTGCGCTCGTAATGCGCTCTCTCGCAGAGGGAAAAAAAGGAAAAAAAAAAGGTAGCCAATCTTTCGCGCTAAGCGTCCATTCTGAGGTTGGCTGGCCTCTAAAATGCAAGACAGCAGACAAATCGCTGGTCCCTCGAGCTCAACTGGCTTCTTCACGAGGACTCTACCCGTCAACGCATGCATCTCCACCCTACTATTATCCGCTCGAGATGCTCCGAGTTGCTCGGACTTCTGCTGGTCATGTTCCACCACCACGATTCCGCTACCTGGTTCGATGGTTTCTCACCATCATCTGGATTGCGCGACAACGAAGGACTCTCGCGTAGTCGGGAAATCACTATGCGGGGCCTAATAAACGGTAATGAAACCTCGTCAACACTCATATTTTATTCATGAAGCATAGGTCATACTTGACTTTCAATGTTAAAAAGACGAGCGCGATAATTCCCTTTTTATGGGGGGGGGGGGGGGGGGGGGATATTCGTGCTGACATATTCTACCACGAGTCTGCTCGCATTCATCTTTACCTTTGAAACAAGTTATTCGAAGATCCGTACGAAAAAAATTCAAGTTACCTCTGATTGACGAATACAGAGATTGCCATCTCTGTATTCGTCAACGGGCGTCACTTTGCACATTGATGAGCGGAAGTAATGTGATCCCTTTGACGGAGTGGATTTTCTCTCTTCGTTCGCTGTCCTTCCGAGAATCTCATCGCGATCAAGAAGTCTCCGCTCCCAGTCTTCGTCGAACGCGAAAACGTGTTATTACGCGGTGGCTTTTCCTGTCTTCGGTGTCTGTGCCAGCCAACTCCAAACGTATACTGTAAGCGTCCGGAGTCATTTCGGATAATGGCCAAGGTGGACGCAAGTGAGATTGGCTGGAAGTGAAAGACCAAGGGTTTCTTTTTTGTTGTTGCTGGACCCGATATAACGCTGTCAACCGTTTTTTTCCCGTGAGATCTTCGTGGAAGATCCACCAGGACTTTTGCCTTCCGCTTTTCGAGAACCGAGCTAAGAAGGAATTGGATCCGAGGCGGTATTAGATAAGCAATCGGGGGTGGCAGTCTTCTTGGTTAACATCCACATCTTTCTTTCTTCAAAGATTAAAGGGTGGGTGGAACGGCAGGTTTCACTTCCTTTTGGCTCTCCGGTGCTTTGAAAGATCTAGCCCAGAAGCTTTTCTGAAGCTTGATAATACGAATGACGAATACCCATAAGATTGCTGTACCAATTCGTTATTATAGGGAAGGGAGGGGCATGTTAATTAAGTTTGAAATGATTGCACTGTAATTCCTTAACAGTCTGCCGTATAAAGATGAAACCTACATTGGTCAATAAGAAATTTATCTGGAAATAAAAGTCTGTAGAATAAATTCCTGTTATCTTTGTTCAGATAATCGCACTCAAATGGCTAAGGCCATATTTGCTCAACCTGCCACGATAGTGGGGTAAGTTGAATATGAGTATGAGGTAAGAGTATAAGGTAAATTTAAGTCTTTCAAGGTCTATTCTTTAAGTCTTTCAAGGTCTATATTTCTTTTGCGAAAAATGTTATTAAATGTAAAGAATTTTGTTCGAAATTCTGTTATTAAAATATATAATAAGTTTTGAAAGTTACACTATAGCACCAATTTTTACCTAATCTTTTTCAAATCCTTGAATAAATGATTTCAGAAAACGTTCAGCATCTCCAGCTGATGGGGATCGGTATCTCCTGGCAATTTTTACATTCGTCCCTGGGATCCGATTCGATATCGAACTAGATCTTGTTCTAGAAGTTCGGGATTCTAGCCTGAATCCTATGCAACGTTTTTATTGGGATTCTGACTAGAGTCCTTAATAGTTCCGGATTATGATTCTGGCTGGAATCCGATTTGCGAGCCTTACATTTCGCTCCCGGATCCGATCCGATATCTGACTGGATTCCGTCTGAGAAACCAGGATCCTAGTCCGAATCGGACTGTATCCATGACAATAGTTCTGCACGGGTCTCTGTGGGAAATGTTTCTTAAGCTACACGGAGAGAATTAAAAAGTAATTTTTGTCGTGAATTTCACGGTAAAAATTACCGTGATATATTTCAATGTGGCGACAAGTGAGAAAAGCATAATAATTCGTATGCGACAAGTTGTTTTAACTCACGTTACAGAAAATTTCAAATACGTAGCTAAAATTTTACTATACAAGAAGGGTAGCGCGCACGATAATTTTTACCGAGAGCACAATACATTTTCCTATAACACTCATTAAATTTTATAATAAATCTTAAAATAACTGTTATAAAGACGATACTTGTTATAGACATTTTTGAAAGGCACAAAATAATAAAATGCATAGTAAAATTTCGCTGATATTATATATTTTTTAAATTTAAGTTTTGCGTAGTTTTCTACACATCAAAATTTACTAGAAAATCTGGTAAAATGTTCTATCTGAAGAAGAAATTTTATTTTATTTTCGTGAAAATCTGTGTTTTACTCAGTAATAATAAGCGAAGTTTCAGGGTTGTCATCTGGTTACCGTTACTGCACGGTCATTTTTAACATTTAATTCTCTCCCCGTACGAGGGAAAGATGTGGTGTAGAAGATGAGGACGAGCAGTCTATTAATATTTGTCTTTTTTGTGAATATAATGAAGACTGACGTATTGAAGACTGTTTGTACCCCGTCTTGCCCGGTCGGGTGCCCCTCGGGTGGGGCATAACGTGGTGGGAGAGATGTTTTTTTTTTCAATTTAATGATTGTAATAAGAAAAAATGTATTTTTCTGTTTTATTTCATTAGATTGTGAAAGAGTAAAGTCTGATGATTATTTTAATTAAAGTTTATATTTTGTGCTAATACAATTTCTCGTTTTGTTAACTAAAAAACCGCAAAGGTCCCGTCTTACTCCACCTGCCCCTATATATAGTTAGCAGCTACTGATCGATACTTTACGGTTACCGAATTGCACTGATCAGCTACTGGCCCATACTGATCAGCTACTGATCGATATTTATCAACTACTGATCGACAGTTGATAATGATTGATCCACACGTATCAGCTGCAGATCTACACTCATCAGCTACCAAGCGTCAATGCCTATGTTCCAGTAGCTTGCCCATGAAGACACTAGAAAATTGTTCAAACCCTTCACGTTTTTCGCGATCACTTTCTTCACATTACTTCGATACGATTGACACCGATACGAGCTCTTTGAAGCTTCTCGCTTACCTCTTGCGCTTTCCATTCGCACATTGATGCAAGAATTTTCTTCACTCCACTAGCATATGCTAACATTACCGCAACAACGCATTGACTGTTTTCCGTGTGTGCTCTACGGGCGACAAAGTTCTCTCCGTGGATGAGCTTTCGGCCACGTAGACACTTTGAATTCTACATTTTCCCCCGATATAACGCAATTCTCGATACGGCCAGTGAAAGATATTCGCTATGTCCGGATATCGCTTTGCCTCGCACGAATGCTGCGAACGAAGTCGTTCGAGAGATCGCCATACGGTCATACCACAGCGTTATTCGATATCGTGTCGCGGCTAGAAATGCTATTGTGCATTATCCAAATATTACAGACCATCGTGCTACACTGAAATTGGAAACGGTTTGGTTACATCACAATAACCATGTGGAACACGAACGCCCGTTCGATATTGTTTATTTTTTTCGTTGTATTTCTTTGTATTTCAACGATTAAAAAAACGGCAAGATAACAGATCTCGAATATTTCCGTTCTAAATAATCGTTGATCAGTCTGCGAACACGCGACAGCCTTATCGCTCCACTCGTTTACCCCCCACGGCGTATCGCTCGTAAAATCAACACATCTCAAGGACAGCTTTGACAAACAATACGCGATAAAAGTGATCAACAATCAGTCGAACTTGGCCATTTCTTCGCTGCAATGATCGAATTATATAAACCGATAAGGATCGAACGATTTCATTTTTGATTATGTACCAAAAACCTTTTGTTGTAACTGGAATGCGGCGTTATTCGGCTTTCCTATGAATGATGGAGGTTGTTGCATTTTTATTGGATCTAGATAGACTGGTAAAAATAAACACCATGCCTGGCAGAACTACGGTCGAAATTGTCAGGTTTGTCTCATTATGTTAATTGTCTAGGCGGTTACGTTGGTCGCCTAACATGAAAAATTCCGCGAATAATTAGTCTAATTATTAGATGTGTGCATTAATTTTAAGGGTTTTTCAAGAGATAGCGTAACTAGTACTATATCATTCATAACCTCAAAATCGGCCCGAAGAGCTGTCAACTATGAATATGAATCCGAGTAAAAAAATCTTTCGTTGGAAAAGAGAAGTGTATTGATGTTGTCTATAATCTAAAAGAAATCTAAAAGTTTTATAATTTTCGGATATACTGAAAAATTTGATTATGTTTGAAAAAAATATCACTGTATTTCGTATTTTCCTAGAAATTTATTATTTCTGTACACAGATCTCAAGTTAATAACAAGTAATTATTACTAATTAAGAGAAGAAGAGGAAATAATATTCCTCGTTAATTATGCTGACTAAGTAGTTTGAAGTGCCCGGGCATAATTACCAGATGTGGATAAGGTAGGTAGTATTTGTGCAATCGAGGACGTTGCGATGTTTGCACAGCGTAGTATCTTGTGTATTGGATTTTCGCACAAACTCGCGATTGAAAACATTCATCATTTTATAACGGTGCTGTGAATCGTCGTTTTCACAATGCTAAGATTTAATCCGCCGATTGGTCGAACCATACCTATTTTTTCAGCTCCGTGGTAATATTTTTTAAGCAGATATAAATAATGTACTGAAAAATGATCGTAATGTTTCCATAAGCGTAATGTGATCAGTCCATGAAATACCTGGAGTTTTCGTTTTTTTTTCTTCTAAAAAACGGTGCTGTTGATCATCACCAAATTGCACAAGATGATCAGCAAAGGGGTTATATTTTGACCTCAACTTATAACAATCTTAACTGGGATGTTTTATCACAACTGACGTATTCCCCAGATTTTTCTCCTTCCGATTACCATCTATGTCCATCGATGACTCATGGTTTATCTGAGCAGCGCTTCCATTCTTACGAGGATACCAAAAAATGGGTCGATTCTTGGATAACCGAGTCAAATTTTATAGCCTTCTCTGAACACTCGCAGGACACATTTCTTTTGTAATGTACAAGCTGCCAGCATCCGTTGAACCTACCAAATCTCATTTGTCGAGTTTAGTATTATGAAGAGGACTCCATTTGGTCCAGTATAGCCTTGGTAGGTCCTCCGAAACCTTCTTTCGACCCCCCAGTTTCAGTGAAACGTGCAGAACACAGGGCTCCTTAGCCTGCTTTCAATCTCAAGTCCGTTGCCTCGACCCCGCCTAACCTGCTTTGAGCTCAAATTCGATATCGCCTTCGTCAACACTCCATTGTGGCCTGATCGGTAACCCGTTCGATGACGAAATAAATACGTTTTCGCCGAATGGAAGGTCCGAAAGGTTGACAGTGCGCCTACAGTAGGGTGAATGGAGGGTCCAGAGGGGCTATAGTGCGCTTACAGTAGGCCGAAAGGGGGGCCAGTAGGTTCTGCGAGAACACTCGAAGTAGGCCCACCTGTGGTTTCGCAGGTTCAGTCGTGCTCTGCATTGGCCTCCTATGAGTAACAATGTCCAGTTTCTGCCATTCGAGAGGTTCATCGGAGGCCCTAATGTATTGGTATTCCAAACATTGTATCCTCGTTTAGGTACCCGATAATCCGCTATCGCCGATCTCTGCTCGGGGAAGGAGGCCTTTATTTTGCGGGTTGAACGCGGCTCGAAAATTTAGACTCGGGTGGGTTCTGTAAGACGTATTGTTCGTTCGATGTGAAATCGACCTATTACCAGAAAGGTGGGAAAAAGTAGTGGCTAGCGACGGACAACATTTTGAATGATAAATTTGTAACCTTTTTTTCACAACAAAGCCGTATTTTTACAAAAAAAAAAAAATGCCTGAGAATTAATGCACAATCCTAATCTTTTCCTATATTTATCGCAAACATTGGTTGTGTAATAAAAACGAATAAAAACAGTTGTCAATTTGGCGTGCAAATATTGCCAGAACCACTTGAATCATGTGGAAGATCAATCTTCTCTGGGCAGAGTCCAATTTTGTCCGATGATCTTGAATAGGCAAGTGCATCAGGACATCAGATTGACAATGGAAAAATATATTGGGTAACGAAAGGTGAACGCAACGAAAACAGCTTCGGCGCCTGACAACAGCAATCGTATCTACCGTACAATCATTTTCGTGTGATCGATACGGTTTTATAAATCCGTCATTGTTAAGTCACGATCGATGAGCCGAAAAGAGATATAAAGAGAGATGGACATTGCTGATACGCAATAAACGATGCATTCACGAATTTGGGAGTTGTGCAAAATTCGAAGAAGGGGCAAACGCAGCCGAATGACAAATTGAGTATAAATAGTGACGAATGTATCAACTGGTATCAGTTCTTTTTCGAGCCTTCTATTCGTCAGTTTAATAACAATACAATCGTAAGAAAAAAAACTTATCGACATGAGGGTCATCCTTTTCGCTGCCCTGTGCCTCTTCGTGGTCGTGTTTGCGGCTGCTAAAGATGTCAACGAAGGTGAACGCCAGGATGGAGATTTCCACGTAGCATCGAAGCGCCTTTTCCGGGTAAGTTATCGATTTAGTTTTTTTTTTTTAAGCTTTGCAACGTGCTCAATCTGATGAGCTAGATATTCGGGACCAACAATCGAGTATATTACCAAGTTGGAAGTTGACGTAAAGATAGATGATAGAGAAAACATTTTAGTTTGCCACTGCGACGTATATCCAACGATTACCCGTACGGAAATTGAGCTCGGGCTTTGATCGAGCCCATCTGAATTTTCCCTAACTTTATTAAAGCCCTAGTCTGGAAGGCCCACATGGGCCGTCAGTGGCCGGTCACACTTTGCTACCGAGGGCCATTGAAGGCAAAATAACCAGGGCCTTTAAAATTGTCTCAACGGTGCCTCATAAAAATTATTGCAGCCATATGCGTACGTGCGTGTATATGTACTGTGAAAAAGAAATTGTGTTATTTCAATACATTTGAGGCGTAGAATTCTGTCGCATATTTTGACACGTTTGGTCCCGCGTTGTTCCAATGAACGCACTGCATGCGTGTTGGTTCAAGGCATCACAGTTCGTATACTAAACGCATAGTTTAATTATTATATTTAATCAATCTCGATAATTATTATGCCACACAGTTTTTAGTCAAGCAATTTTTACTGATTTGCCCCTATAATAGCAAAGTCTAGTAGTATTGGGGCCATACTCTACTAAGGAATCTACAACTACACCGCTTAAAGGCCTTCACTTGATTTCCGTACTTAGAACATAGTTTTAGTCAACCTACCTACCTTACCATTCCCTCAGGAGCCTGGTCCGGCTCTTTTACGGAAAACCCTACTATGGAATCCACAAATAATCCCTTGAAGGCCCCGAACAGTATTAGGAATACCCTGCCAATTTTCCGCACGAGTACGCGTAAATGGTGAAAACGATTGGCTAATGATTTTGAATCGGGAAATTAAATGCTTACAGAAACCTATGCCGGGAAAGCGGATGATAACGAAGACGGGATATCACACGGGCGGCATGATTACCGCAGTGACTGCTGTCAACGCTCCGGACTCAGATGCAAATGTGTTCATCCTTAAAGGAGGTCCTGACCGCCATTATGTCGTGGTGATGGCTATCGGCGAAATTGGAGCGGGTATTGATGTTCAGGTCGATATTTTCGCCACCAAGCTCGGTAAGGCAGACCCGGAGGAACCTGAATTTCCGTAAACATCAGCAGTTCTGGTTCAACTTCCCAACGGAGTCGATCGTCTAACCTACTATATGCTTCTGCCCTATATTCTTGAAGATGTTAAAATCTGCCAAACATTTTAAACCAACTATTTTTCTGTGAATCTTATGAATACTATTGATAAATGCGATTGGCTTGTAGTTAATAAAACTTTGCACTCAGCTAATACTGTTTTCTGTGCATTCGGTAATCATACGTTGTCCAATGGATCCAAAATACCGTCGGTTTGACAAAAGCGTCTACAGCTACATATTTTCCTGGACACCGTTAGAGGGTTGATTCGAAGACGATCAGGTAGTGGGACCCTTCCACCAAGATGCTTCGTATAGACAGCGTTAGTTGTCGTCCGGCCGTGGTCACAGATGAACTGCTATTATCCGCAAAATACGACCAAAAAATACTCACTTGGGCAAAAAAAAAGTTTGGACCGTGATTGGGACACCATATTTTTTCGGATGCAGTTTCTTTTTCGGCCCGTTCTCCCATCAATCATACCTGGTCTACCCATACCAACAGCCACCAAAGATCTGGAAAGTGGGAATCCTGAGTGAAAATGTTCGAGCCGCGTTCAACTCGCAAAATAAAGGCCTCCTTCCCCGAGCACAAATCAGCGATAACGGATTATCGGGTACCTAAACGACGAGACTTGAGATCGAAAGCAGGTTAAGGAGGCCTGTTTGCACGTTTTACTGAATCTGGGGGTCGAAAGAAGGTTTGGGAGGACTAACAGAGACTATACTGGACAAAATGGAGGCCTCTTCATGGCACTGAACTCGACAAATAGGGTCTCCTAGGTTTAATGGAGGCTGGCGGCTTGTGCATTGCAAAAAAATGGGTCCTGCGAGTCTTTAGAGGAAACTATAAATTTTGACTTGGGATGCCTTGACAATGCCGGATGATTATTAATAGTGGACGTGATTGGACCACTTATCTATGCATATTAATAAAACAGTTTCGTGACTGACCGACTGACTGACTGACTGCTACGTAGTCAACGCATAGCCTAAATCGCTGGAGGTAGAAACATGAAATTTGGAAGATGTATTTCTCAGAAGGTATAGGGGTGCCCTAAGAAAAGGTTTTTCGAAAATCAACTCCTTGGGGGGGGGGGGGGATATAAAAGTTTGTATAAAACACTTTATTCCTTGTGTGTATCAACTTGAAACTTGGTATAAATATTCTTCACAACAAATAGTAAAACACATATTTTATAATTTTTTAAAAGAATCCCTAATTAGAAGTGCAACAGGGTATTGAATTTTGTATGGAAAAATCAAATTTGCTGCTTTTATCTCATTGAAATTCGGAAGATATGCTTTCGAACGGAGTGGAAGTACACTAAGGAAGGATTAGCTTCTCGCATGGTCAACTATATGTGAGCTGTTTGAGGGTTATCAAGTGCCCAAAACTTGAATGTGCTTGCTGAAGACCATAAATCATACAATGTTGTCTACATAACTATATTGCAAAGCCATATAGTTCTGTATACAACAATGACATTGTATGATACTGGCGTTGAACGTTGGCACTTTTATACTACTTTTTTCATTAATCACCAATCCTTATCTCAATAAATCAGTTTACCGTTGTGCCTTAGAAATATACCACTCTACCTTTTTCCTTTATTTCTTACGTTTATTTTCTCTTTGTTTATCTCCTCTTTCGATCCAATCCTAAAATCCACGCCGACGAAGTCACGGGAAAAAGGTAGTTAATAATAAAGCATCACGGTTTACATCATGTCGTGCGTCTTCATTTTTTTCCAATGCCTTCTCCCAAATAGTTTTTTTAGTTTCGCCGTAGACGCTCTTGTCAAACAGACTGTGTATGGAGAAAAAAATGCCGAGCAGACTGTGTTTGAACATCATATGCTGTAGTCTGAGAAAGACTTCGAGGCTCTTTTTTCACCGTTAAGAGAAAATAAAAGAGCTGCTCGCGGGAGCTAGAGACAAATTTAAAGCGTGTACTTTTATCGAACCAAGGCCTGTACACTCAATGGGCATCTTTCGCGCTTTCTCACATTACGGACCACCTGGAATTGTAAACAGGTTCGTGACATTAGGAGACACCCAAACACCCATAGGATGCGCGACGTCCAGGGTGTGTTCTGGAAGGGTGTTTCTTTTCTGCTGTAGCATTAAAAAAAAAAGGAAGATAACGGATCTCGTATGCTCTCATTCCTATCAATTGCTGATTGGTGAATCACTATCGCTGATTGGTGAATCAGCTTCTAACTTGTGACAACCTTATCGCTCCACCTGTTTACCCCCTAGATGTATCGTTCGTAAAATCAACACACTTTGAGGCCAGCTTTGATAAGCAACGTGCGACAAACGTAATCAACAATCAGCGAACTCGTGGCTCATTATTTGCGGCAATGATCGACTTATATAAACAGATAAGGATCAAGTGGTGTCATTTTTACTCTTCTACCGAATGATGTTTTATCATAACTGAAGGATCCTGTTGAGTATTGCCTACGGCCACTGATTCTTAATGCACTACTGTTTCGCATTTGCACGGGGGGCACAAGAAAGCTGTGGAAAACCTGCGCCGGCATCGGTGGCAATATTTTACTGAGTTTTCGGTCTGTTCATCATGGGAGACTCGGTAAAACAAATTTCTGCCGACACTCGTCCACGTATTGCCCCAAACTGATGGCTTCTCGACACGGGACATCGGTGTAGCCGCACAGCGAAGATGCGTACACTGCCTTTAGTGCCCAATGGGCTTAAGGGGGAAAATACATCAAGCAGCATAGAAAAATCAATTTTTTTTTCGTAAGACGTTAGAAGCTAAAGGACTATTGTAAGGCCCTGAAATCGCTGATTAGCTGGTAAGTTATTGAAATTATTGGGTTTTCTTAGTTTGAAACTTTAAGGTATTACTGGATGGATATTAAAAAATCGCCAAAATTCTTGAAAATTTGAGGAATTATAGTTCTTGATAGAATAGTAATACATGAATTGTTTTAGAATTGTTCTTGTATATTGTTTAGAATATATTAGTAGTAATAAATATTTTAATTCAACACGGTCGCTTATGGGAAAACAGCTTCTGCAGACGTGAATGGTTGCAAAACGAATGGAACTAAATCGCTGTAAATTCTAAAAATATTATATCATCAAGATTTAGGATCAATGATTGATCGTGCTAAGTTTCAAATAAATCGACTGAGTAATTGTCGAGAAATCAATTGAAGTAATGAGGAGTATCACCTTTTTCAGCGATGAATTAATAGCAAACATTAGAAAACTCAAAATATATTGGTTTTTTGGGTAATTATTGATAATAATAAAATAATCTCAACGTATTAATTAACTTAAAAAATTGAGAAATTTTTTTGTTGGATAGTTGAAACAGATGTACAGTCACTGGCAAAACTTCAGTCAAGCACACGCCAATATCATCGAATTTGACTTCAATTATTATTAAAAGTAGAAAACTAACCTTTTTAAGTGTTAATTTATTATTGAATTAGCTATTTGTAAGGCTAAACATGTACAACATGATCTAAACTAGTAAACCCACGATTCGCCCATTATGCTCTACCTTTCTGCCCGACGACCCATTCAGTATTACCCTAAATACGTTTTTTTTTAAATTACATTTAAAAAATTTTTGGGGAACATAACTTTAAAACGAGTTGACCGATCGTCCTAAAGTTGTACACGCAACTCAATAACAATATTACCTTGAACTTGTACCTTCTTGCTTATGAAAATCACTTTTAGAAAGTACTTTTTTATTACGAAAAAGACGAAAATTTTTGTGTAAAACTTCAATTTTTTTCCGAAGTGTCCCATTTTTCAAATTCTTAACTTTTTAAACGTTTCTTAGGTATAAGTTCAGCGTTTGTATATTGAGATACTAAAAATTCTTGTTTTATATTTTTCAGATTAATATTGAAGTCGTTGGATTTCCCACAAACGTACAACTGCCCCCACAATCTTCTTGAAAGACCACGCCATAACGTCGCCATTGTGACATTTTTTTTTATGAAAAAATTAATTTAAACAGTTTATTTGTGTAATAAATTGTACCTAAATTTTCATAAATTTAAAATGTTTTGTTCCTTTCCAAAGGAAATAATGAAAATTGGCTATTTTTTGTTTTCTATACATGTATTTTCCATCTAAATGTTTATTGATATAAAAAAAAACATATATATTTGACAAATAGAGATTTGTTTCATCTGCACTTACGAACGCCAATTCCCCAACGAATTTAACCAGCAAAATTCTCTTTCCCCTTGTCGCCAGAACCCCGATAATTTCATAGTTATTACGGATACGGACGCATCGCACGTACCATTTTATACGTCTATGTGGGACAAACGTACGAGATGTCGTATATTGTAAAGGTGGACAGGTCGAACATGCGTTATATACTTTTGTCCCGGCTTCGGTACGTAGCCGAGCGCGTACTCCGAGGTTGCCTCGCAACTATACATGCTCGAGCAAGAAACGCGATGCACCCAGACTTCATATCCAGTGATCTCTGTAATGGTATTGGATAACGTAACGTACGAGCGCCCTTCGTCGCTGTAAGCTTTTCCTCAGAAAAATGGAAGGAGCGAGAGAGATACAGCGAAAAATGCTTACTGAATGTACAGCCCGTGCAGAAATATGCGACCGAGTATTCCTTACTTTGTGTTCGGACCCTGACCAGGCTTGCCTTGTCTGATTCGCCTGACCGGGCTCATTCATGGAACAGACCGGGAAGATCACAAAATAATTTTTTACGGCTTACACCTTATGTTCGTCTTTCAGACGAAATAACTTTTGTTTTATTCTGCAATGTATGTTTATTATAAATAAATCAGTATTTGATACAAATGGTTTCAAGAAAATGAGTCATGAGCTTCGAAAGTCTTAAAAATGTGTAAATGTATGAAACATGCCAATTTCTAAATTCGTTATAAAACAAAAAACTAAAAGCTGTTTTGAACTTAGCTTTGTTTTAAAAAGTTCTGTAGTTTTGACCCTTTTCAACGGTATGCTACATGCTATAGAAATAATTTATTATGTGATCAAAATAACAGACACCAGTTTTCCAGGGTCAGGGTTAAGAAACAACAGAGTATACCACAACCATGTTTTCCTCGCTTTTTCGTGCGTGTAAACGGTACGTAAAATAGGTATTTTACGTCCTAGGATTTAAAAATTGTGAAACGTCCCTGTACAACAGCTGTCGGTCGTTAGGTGCTGCCCGCAATTGTTAGGTCGAGGAATTATTGTGTACGCTGAGGCCTTATTTGCGGGAAGAAACATAACCTCACTTTCACGCGATAGCGCGACAAAGCGTCGTCGAACTCGCAGCGACATAAATCATTAATCAAAACAAATTAAATAAACAATGAGTGATATTGAAAAACATAGTAGCGATGAATGGCTCCAATGCATGCTGCCAGATCTAAAGGAAGCCGCGACAAAGGCGACACACGAAATATTGCCATCAAAATCAAAAGACCTCTGTGAAACGACGTACGACGCATTTGTGTATATGCTGATGCATTGCAAAGCTACGTTTGGTGTCTACGGTTTGGTGTCTACATGAAAACATGGTTTTGGTATATAAATAATCGTGTGCACCGCGGAGCCATTGGCTTTTATCCACTTTGTCTCCTTGGTACACAATGTACTATTTATCTTTCCGATGTTTTATTAAACTTAAGTTATAAATGATGCTCAAAATGACCCCCTTTTTTCCGTATGCACGCAACAAAAGTTATTTCGTGCTATTACAACTACAAACAAAAAAGTTATGATGCTTTAAAGGAGAAATTTCAGGTAATTAAAAAAAATACGAAAAAAATCATATCTCAATTATCGTGACACTTATTGTTAGGACATAGGGTCTAAGGGTGAAAAAACTAGCAAATGAGTTTCCCAATTCCTGAAAAATATTGTGTTGGTCCATATGCCAAACGCCCTGTGAATGAACTAACAGTGAACGAAAAGACTCGAAGTTTTTCTCATGCTGCAATATATGATGCTCCAGCACAGTCCGCTCGTCATTTTTTCTTTTCGTATATTTTGCTACGCTTCATCTATAATCATTGGACTAGGTGGCATTACTGAATGAACGGAAAATCTTATTAGTTTAGTGTACCATTTTATTAATGACAAATCAATCGCATTTATCAACAGTATCATACGATTTACAGAAGAATGGTTTGAAATGCTTGAAAGATTTTTACATCTTCAGGAATATAGGGTAGAAACGGGTAGAAGGTTAGTCGATAGTAAAACGTTGGTAGTTATGAAAGTGATCGACTCCGTTGGGTATTAGGACCAGAATAGTTGATGTTCACGGAGATGCAGGTTCCTCGGGTTCTTCCTTGCCGGGCTGTGTGGCGTAAATATCGACCTGAACATCGATGCCATTTCCGAAAAGACTTGTTGCGGTCATCACGATGGTATTGAAGCCAGGGCCACCTTTTACGATTGTCACTTGTGCGTCCGAGCCTGGAGCATTGACAGCGCTCACAGAGGTAATAACACCCTGAGAGTTAAATCCCGTCTGCGCTATCATAGGCTTTCCCGGCACTGGGTTCTGCAAGCATTCGGTTTCCCGATTAATAATCATTAGCCTACCGTTACCTACAATGCGTAAAAAGTCCTTTTTTACTAAAAAAAATCATAACTTCTGCGATCTTAAATATTTTTTCATAAAATTTTGAGGTTATACTCTTGAGATATGCTATTTCAAGGAAAAAAATTGCTCCATAGAAGGCGTTTCAAAAAAGGTATTTATTCTTATATCTGAAGAGCCATTTCGGAGTGAAACAAAGAACTATAATCATGAATAATTCGCGATTTATTATAAAGAGCGACCGCCAACAACTTATATTAATTATGGCTTAAAGTTGCACTTGGGGTCATTTTAACCCCGGGTGACCGCGGAGGATTAAACATGTAGTATGTTCTAGAGTTTTGTATGATAATTTTTCAAAATGTACCGACCAGGTAAGCGAACTTCTAAAGAAATAGATCTAAACAAGTTTTACTTTAATACGTAGACGACTCACCCGGAAAAGGCGCCTCGATGCTACGAGAAAATCACCCTCCTGTCGTTCACCAAAGACGATATCATTGGCAGCCGCAAGCACGACCAGGGAGAAGCAAAGAGAAGCGAAAATGATGACCCTCATATTTTATCGATTCGATCACGATCGTTTCGTTAATAACACACACTGTTAGAAGGCTCCAAAACAGACTGATGTCAATCGATTGATTCGTTCACTATTTATACTCATCTTGTCATTTTTTTCTATAATTTTACTTTCCTGGAATCTCAAACGGAACCTTGTTGATGTAGTTTCAATTGCGCAGCAACGGTTATCTTCTCTCTGTCCTTCCCTTTCCGTCTCTCTGGCTTGTTGATCATGGCTCGACTATAATGGATTTATGAAACCGTATCTATCTCACGGAAATTTTTATATGAGATATCAACTATCGTCATGACGCTTTTCGATACGTTCACCTTGTACGGTCCAAAGCACTTTTTCATTGGTCATCCAATTTCCCAATGAAGACGACTACCTTATCCTGATAGTAACTTGCCAGCCGATCTCACGAGGGACACCACAGGAAAATAATGCGGAATGATAAATGAAATTGTGTTATCAACATTTTCTTTTTAATGATTCGTTGTCGAGAACCTGGCGCGTTTCTTGATAAAGGAATAAACAATAAGGCTTTGGAAAAATGCTTATCTTCTATTTAACACAATACTAGTATTAATTAATCGATGTTCATTTTAATGAACATCGCCGAGGGACGTTGTATCCTCGGCGGGATTTTTTTTCTCGTGCAATTTACAACCAACTTTTGATTATCCTCTAATTTACTATACGTTTTTGCATAATGTTCTTCAGCATGCAGAATTCTGCCAAACTTACAATTAGCCACTAAGGTATTCCGTTAGTTCGGTAATGCTAACCCGTGCGGGAAATTGGCAGGGTATACCTAATACAATTGTCGATTCCATAGTAGGATTTTCCGTAATAGAGCCAGACCAGCCCCCTATTAGGAAATGATAGGGCAGGGAGGTTGACTAAAACTATGGTCTAAGTACGGAGACCAAGTAAAGGCCTTTAAGGAGTGCAGTTGTAGATTCCCTAGTAGCAATTTCCCCAATACTACTAGACTTCGGTAATATAGGGGAAAATCTGTATAAATTTCTTGACTAAAGAATTTGTGGCATAATTATTATCGAGATCGATTAAATATAATAATTAAACTATGCGTTTGGTAGACGAGCTGTGAGGCCTCAAACAAACACGCATGCAGTGCGCAGAATCAAACGTGTCAAAATATGCGACCGAATTCTAAGCCTCAAATGTATTGAAATAACACATTTATTTTTCACAGTGCACACACACGCACACGCACGTACGCATATAGCTGCAATAATTTGTTATGAGGCACCGTTGAGACAATTTTAAAGCCCCTGGTTATTTTGTCTCTAATGGCCCTTGGTAGCAAAGGGTGACTGGCCACTGATGGCCCATGTGAGGCTTCCAGACTAGGGCGTTAATAAAGTTATGGAGAATTAAAATGGGCCCGATCAAAGCCCGAACTCAATTTCCGCACGGGGCATGCACTGCAAATCCATGTCTGTTGTGTTTTAACACAGCTACATGTACCTTATGGTCACTTTTTATACATTTCAGAGAAAGTAGTTTCGGGATTCGCTTCATACATTCTGTGCTGAAATTACTTAGGGATACCTAAGTTCCGATCAGATTCCGATCGGGATATGATACGGATTCCCAAAGAAGAGGTGTCCTCATCGGAATCCAGATGGCGCCCACTACGTAGCACAAGGCAGAGACGTGGTGGCAAGAATTTGAAATACATATTTCAAATACGTATTAAATACATTTTTCTTATAAAATTACATATATATTTTCTTAGTTCGAATGATCTCCATTTAATTTAAATATAATTACTTAGAATAAAGTAACCTATATCACTTTTCTCCAGGAAATATAATTCTTTCAAGGACTATATATTCTTTTTTCGAATGTTTTTTTTTATTCAATATAAGGAATTTTGTTCGAAATTTTGTTATTAAAATATATAAATTTTGACAGTTATACTGTAGCACTAATTTTTACCTAATTTTTTCCAGATCCTTGAATAAATGATTTCAGAAAACGTCCAGCATCTCCAGCTAATACGAATCGGTATCTCCGGGTGATTTTTTCATTCGTCCCTGGAATCCGATTCGATATCGAACTAGATCGTGTTCTAGAAGTTTGGGATTCCAGCCTGGATCCTATGCAACGTTTCTATTTGGATTCTGACTAGAGTCCTTAATATTTCCGGATTAGGATTCAGGCTGGAATCCGATTTGCGAGCGTTACATTTTGCTCCCGAGTCCGACACGAACTCCGACTGGATCCCGATTGAGAAACCAGGATTCTAGTCCGAATCGGAAAGCATCCATGACAATATTTCTGCACGGGATGTGTTTCGAAATACACATGAAATGTGTTTGAATTCTCTATAAAATACATAAATGTGTTGTTTTAAGTTGTGTATGGCATTTACACGTGTTAATTCCTAAAATCGCACACCTTACGTGTAACAAATAAGCCACATGGATTTGCAGTGTCATCCAATGAATATGGATGAAGCGTAGGAAAATATATGGGGAAAAAATAGTGAGCCGAGTGTGTTGGAGCGGCATATGTTGCAGCCTGAGAAAGACTTCGAGGCTCTTCCTTCACCGTTAACTTAGCATATATGAGCTGCTCGCCGGAGCTAGAGACAAATTTAAAGCGTGCATTTTTATCGGGCTAAGGCCTGTACGCTCAGTGAGCATTTCTCTCTCTCTCTCTCTCTCTCTCTCTCTCTCTCTCTCTCTCTCTCTCTCTCTCTTTCTATATATATATATATATATATTTTTTCCGAGGCAAAGCTTATAGCTGCGACGCGCGCGCGTAGGTCACGTTATCCAAGCGCATTACAGAGATCGCCGGATATGAAGTCTGGGTGCATCGCGTTTCTTGCTCGGGGATGTATCGTCGCGGAGCAAGCTCGAAGCATACGCTCGTTTAAATACCGAACCCGGGACCGAGGCAAAAGTGTATAACGCATGCCCGAACTGTTCACCTGTACGATATACGGCATCTCTTACGTTTATCCTTCAATAGCTTTTGCCCTCGTCTTCGTCCGTGTGGCCTTTGGGATTTGATCCAGAGAGATGTTGAACAACCAGAAAAAATAAGTAAGAAATGAAGAAGAAACGTAAAGTGTCATATTTCGCAGGCACGGTGGTAAACTGACTGACGGATATAACGATTGGTAATTAGTGAAGAACGGGGTATGTAAATTAATGTAGTAGTCACGCCACAGTCACGTTGGAAAGTTTATTCACCGCTCAATCGATAAAAACTTCGAAATATTGCGAAATGACCTTATAAAGTAGGTTATGCATCTTATCGGGATGTAAACACTTATAAAGTAATGATGAAAACGCCTAATACAATGTTTACCTAACCATCACTTTTGTATCAGACTATCCATTCCGCACATAGTACTGTAATCTAGTTCTAGTCTGCTCCAGTCGTTTCGTGGCGCTAGCGTCGCTAGACATTGCTTAATTTAAATCACTATATCTCTGAAACTAGACGGTCAAAATTCATGATTTTTTTTATCGATTTCGTCATATGTTCCTCTGTAATAGAGATTGAAAAAAAACCGGTAGAAAAGTTTCGATGTTATTGCGTGAAATGTGAAATTTTCCACTGCTCCCCATCAGAACATGTGTAAAACCATAAAATCTTTGATTGCCAATATCTCGAAAACGGAACGGTGAATCCTTTTGAAATTTTGCAGGTAATCATTTAATAGTGTCCTGAATGAGTTCTCAAGATTTAAAAAATCTATAGAAAAACGCCTAGGCGAGACTACTACCTTAAGCAATGAGACTGGCAACGTAGCGTTCGATCTGGCAAGACTTGGGACGCGGGACTTGGACGGGGCGGCAGGTGAACATGTGATAAGCCTTCAATACGAGTTTGAACTCGCTACAGTCACTCGGTTGTCCGTAGCGATTTATTTCGTGAAACTTTTTTTTCTAGTGCGTTCTAAAAATGAGTGACATCAATTTCAAGCAACGGTGGGCTATCAGGTTTTGCTTCAGACTTGGGCACAGTGCGAAGGAAACATTTGCAAAAATTCAGCAGTCCTACGGAGACAGTATTTGGTCAAGGGCCCAGGTTTTTCGGTGGCTTAAGACATTTTTAGAAGGAAGAGGGTCGATTGAAGATGAACCACGCAGCGAAAGGCTTTTATATTCATGAACCGATGAAGTTCTTGTTTCTGCCTCAAAGCCAAACGGTCAATCAACACTTTTACCGAGAGGTTTTTCAAAAACTTCGAAAAAGGGTCATACGTATGAGACCGAATATGAAGAACAGTAGCCGCCCTCTTTACCCTCTCCACGTTGCCGAACGGGCTCTGCGGAGACCCGGATAGGTGTAAGCAGCAAGCTATACTACCCCCACCGGACCCACATGCCGCGCTAAGCTGCGCTGTGTCGTTCTCTCGTTGAACGCAGAATAGAAGTAGAATTTCTCTTTCGAGGCTACGAGTATTCTACTCTCGTAATTTTTTTTTTTGTCACCGGCTATGTTTATGCGCGAGGACGTATGCGCGATGCTTTTGGTATTGTGGTACGTTTCGGCTATTGCTTGCTTCGTGTCGATGAAATATAGATTTTTCTTCGATGAATGAGAGTGCTGTTATCGTGGTGATTTCAAGAGAGAGAGCGAGAGAGAGAGAACAAAAGTGGAGGTTAGGACATAACACTGGGTTGCGCGGCTGAGTGACGATGCGGCAGACTGTCTTACCGAATTCCCCATGCCTCTTCATCCCATCAATCCTAGACCTGTGAACTACATCCCATCGGTATTGCAAATATCTAAACGTGGATATATCCGTACATATATCCATAGACATATAGATACACGATTACATATATGCATTTGACACGTTGTATGGAGGGATACAAACGACATGAAACGTGTACTTGTAAACGTATATCGTGTGGTCCCACACGTATACGCAAACGTAGAAATCGACGCAGTTCGCGTGGGGGTGCCCATAAGGTACGCTCCCTTCGAACCACCCGATGACTAACCCCCCCCCCTTCCTTCACCTCGTGCCGCCAACACCGCAGAGTCATGCACATGCGCCAGGTGCAATAATTGCGGCAATCTCCTCCATATCTCATTCTATGTACGGCAGAAGCCTGACACGTAGTATTCGCAATACGTATACGCGTGCACGTTGCTCTCACTAGCGTGAAATTATACGGCTCATGCGTTATCCTTCAGCCAGTGCACCAACAACCACCAATCTCTCTGTCTCTCCTTGTCTCAGCCTCTCTCT
>OZ010720.1:19525381-19576057 GCA_963932345.1 Ophion ventricosus | reverse complement strand
TTTTGTAAATTCCAACCCGGGCTTCTTCATAAGATGTCAGCCACTTGCATAAAACTGTACCTCGTGCTCACAGGCCTGCGCTTCTCCGTCGGTTGCAATTAAATCCCTATTTACTTGTTTTCTGTCCTGCATTGTTTCCCGGGTTTACTTTGTGCTATCAATCCAAAAATTCGTGTGCCAATGATGCACGAGTACGAAGATTTTGTGGGAATGCTCAGAACTCTGCAGTTATTTTCAGTGCGTGATTAAAGAAGTTGCTCTGGGTCTTTGCGGGGCAGACGGCAAGGGGGGCACGCATATGCTTAAACACCTGTAACGGCTGCCAACTTCGAATAATGAAATTTTTGATTTCGTGAAATAAACAAATTTCAGCTAATGAATATGTGGAATGCTTAGAATTGATTGTTTAGAAATGTTATTAACAATTTTTTGTTTATTTGCATCGTAAATACATTATTACCTATGCAGAAATTTTCTAGGGATACCTAAGTTCCGTTCAGATCCCGATCTGGATATGAAACGGATTCCCTAGAAGGGGTATCCTCATCAGAATCCAGATGGCGCCCACTACGTAACACAAGGCGGAGACATGGTGGCAAGAATTTGAAAACCGTATTTCAAGTACGTATTAAATACATTTTTCTTAGAAAATTAAATGAATATTTTCTTAGTTCGAACGATGTCCATTTAATTTAAATATAATTACTTAGAATAAATAACCTATATCACTTTTCTCCATGAAGTATAAGTCTTTCAAGGTCTATATGTTATTTTTTCAAAAAAGTTTATGAATTGTAAAGAATTTTGTTCGAAATTCTTTTATCAGAATATATAAATTTTGGGGTTATACTGTAGCACCAATTTTTACCTAATCGTTCTCAGAGCCTTGAATAAATGATTTCAGAAACCGTCCAGTGTCTCCAGCTGTTACGGATCGGTATCTCCTGGTGATTTTTATATTTATCCCTGGGATCCGATTCGATGTCGAACTAGATCTTGTTCTAGAAGTTCGGGATTCTAGCCTGGGTCCTATGCAACGTTTCTATTTGGATTCTGACTATCATCCTTAATAGGATCCTGGTTGGCATCCGATTTACGAGCGTTCCATTTCGCTCCCGGTTCCGATCCGATATCCGACTGGATCCCGATTGAGAAACCAGGATCCTTGTCCGAATCGGACTGTATCCATAACAATATTTCTGCACGGGTAGAGAATGTCTAGGTGTGAGAGTTCCTACAAGTAGGTACTTGGGTCTGAGATAACTCTAAAAGTGGCCACTTGAATCTGAGGAATCCTACGAGTGCGCACTTGTGTCTAAGATAAGACTAGGAAAACTCAAACAAACCCACTTGATTGTCAAATGCCCAATAACTTGCATATCATATCGTCAGCGGAAAACTGCTACATTTGCGACAGTATTATAGACTCGAAATAAGAAAAAATCGATTTTTTGCATTTTCTTAAAGCACAGACTCTCAAGGATATGTCCTCAAAAGGAAATTTCGAAATTCCCAATATTTACAAAGTTATAGCCATTTGAATACGGCTCAAATCGAGATGGAGAGACCGCACTGGCGCGAATTATACAGTCAGACAATTCTAAGGAAGCTAGAACTGTTCGCAGGGAAAAACGAGCTTCGGAAAATCATCATTTCGACGTCGAGGAAGACACATTTTGTGAGACAGGAATGGGCGATTAATACAACGTAAGTATAACATGCCATTAAACCACTTAGATAGTTGCGGTTGTCTGAAATTATTACTCGAAACTTTAAACGCGTTCTTCTCGAAACTACTTTTTTCAACCTGGTTGACATAAAATATCGAGTTCTATTCAACCGATTGACTTCAAATTTGGTATGGACTTTCAGTATATATACCTCTACCGTCTCTACCTCGGCATTGCAAAATTATTATTATTACTATTTAAAAATAATACGTTGAAAAAACAGGACGAAAAATTAACTTTTTTTCAGTCGCCATTAAAAAATGTTTATTTTTTTTCCCTCTGTGGTACCTGCTATAATGACATTCTTATTGATCGAGAAAATCGATTTTATTTCTGTTTCAGATTAATGGGAGCTTTGGAATTATGTCAACCGCCTCAATCCTTTTCTTTCACGGACATACTTAGAGGCCCATAACCTTATAAATTTTGATTTCTTTTCCACAAAACCTTTTTTTCGTAAATTCTTGAAACATCAATAAAAATACTGTAAAAAAGTGAATGATGAAAATGTAGGTATACATTTTTTTATCAAGCCTGAAAAATGGCCTGACATTGAGGCCTATAGACTAGAATACTGCCTTAAACGGTTTTCGGTCAAGGACCAAACCACAGAGAGATTTCATCTGCATAGACAGATTCGTATCAGTCGTCTGGAATAAGGAAACTGAAATATCCAAATAGACAGAGTTTTCCAGAAACTACAACGTTCGAAACACGGTCGGGTCTCACAGTTCCTGCGATGACTAATTGTCAGTAGATAAAAAAGTTTGTTGACTTCTAGGGTTAATGATTACGAAGCATCAATCAAATGCCTAGGATTGATGCGGTGGAATAGCGAATGGTGAAATACGTTTAACGTTGAAATAAATTTTATTTAAGCTTATTATTAGTCACGGAGGAATAGCGCGCCAGATCCCATGACCACCCGGTACATACAGCCAAGTATATATTGTGAAGCCTGTATGCGTACGTAGACGGTAGTATGCTTGGAGTGTATATGGTGGGCTTGGATGGCTGGTAGGCAGGCATATAATTATATACCTCAAGTCCGCACCTCGATGAGAGGGGCCGCCTTGTTAGCAAATCTCGCCGTGTTCCCCTCCCCCCATACACACCTGCCTGATTGTTAATAATTTGCCAAGTTCCAGCATCACGATTGTAGCACATCGTCTCTCTCTTTCTCCTTCCCCGTATCCCTCGTTCCCATTCTACCCGGGTAACGCTCCATACATTCCACCATTGTTAGTTACCAAAGTTTCCGAAATTCTCGACTGTATTGGGTGCCGTTTAATATCGACGTAATACTGACAGGCCGAACATGTAAGTCCGACAATCTCGTGTGTATGGGATTATTAAGAGGGATATTGTGCTGTGTGGAGCGTATTAGTTGGCGGAACGATTCGACGTCTCGAGTACCAGAGAAACGCGCACGATATTCTCATTCTTTGTTTTGCCTCAATTATGCCCGTGGATCAGCTGCATTTATGTGAATTGACAGATAACTGAAGGCAAATGGAAGATTGGCGTGAGATGTCATTGGAAGGCAGTGGATGGAAAACATTGGAAGGTGCTGGATAGACGACATTGGAAGATGTTGGATGGAAGACATTGGAAGACTTTGACTAAAAGACATTGGAACGCAATGGATGGCAGACATTGGAAGATGTTGGATGAAAGACATTGAAGAGGGTTGGATAGAAGACATTGGGTGGAAGACGTGGTTGATAAAACAAGCTCTCAGTACCGAATTGCCTCGATCCTGGCCACAGGAACGAATGATTGATCAGGGCTCCGGTAGCCGAAGAAGGCTCTGGTAGACGAAGAAGATTTCGCTTCTTAGTCTGCTAAAGCTCTCTTTCACCAGCTGGTTTGTATACATTCGCATCTGCTGAATCACACTCGCGCACCGTGATTTTGAAGAAATAACGTAAACGCAAAGATTGCATCAACGTCCCTCGCGTCCTGGGCAATTTTCCTCAACATACAATGCCGTTAATGCAACTTCATATCTGGCCGCAAGTGAATCCAAGCGCCTTGGGGATGTTAAAACCGTAGAAGCGTGAGATAAGGATTTTGATGAATAGTTCCGTTGGGAAATTCTCCTGTTATCACGCCTTTGAGAAGGCGCGCAGCCTGAGCCGCACCAACGCCAATCTAAAATGATAATGCATACGCACAGCTTTTTCCTCCTCCGCGTGCCTTCTATTCTCGATGCTTATTTGACCAAGATGCCGAGATAAAGCGACTCAACGTGATCCAATCCAGCGATACAGGCCACGAGTGATGTCAAAGAAAAGAACCGAATCTTTCCTCGTCCGTTTTCAATCATAGTTCGCTCTTCTTTTTGCGATCGTTACTTTTATATTTATTAATCGTAACCTAAAAACGGCTTGAGAGGATTTTGCTGAAATGGAACGAGTTTATCGTTTTGGGGATATGAGAAAGCGATTCAGGTGGGTCTCGTCTCTGGAAAAACTCATCTAGGGATAGAAATAGTCAGATTGACTCCTAAGAACTAATAATCTAGAGTAGACTGGGTACGGTTGAAACATTGCGAATACTCAGGAAACTATAAGTGGCGCGGAGAGGGGTACAAGAGGAAAGACGCACGTCTTGCAAACCTCGACACGCTTGGCAGTGCTACGCGCCACTCTCCGCAAAACTGACGCTCGCAGAGGGGCCCATTGAGTTTTTTCGTTCAAAAGTAAGTACTTTTGATCAATTTCTTTTTTATATTACTTTGTTGATATAACAGTTTGCGTATTGGATGATTTTCTAAATAATTATTAAAATTTAGAGCTTAGTAAACAAGCAACTGTGTATTTGCAGATTACATTTCTTGGTCACAGGCATAGTTTTATTGCCGAAAGGGGGGTGAGGGGCGGGTACGATATTATCGTTTGTCTAGAACCGTATAAACGGAGTAGACCAGGAGAAAAATGGGTGGAATGTCAATGAGGTTGTTAACTCTGGTCTCACTTGGAGTGTACTGACGGTAGTGGCCATTATATTTGCCATAATTGCGACTAATCTAATTAAGTTTTCTTGGGAATCATAATTCGTTTTTACTTTAAATTGTTTAAGAAGCATTTTGTTGATACGATTAAGAATTATCTTCATTAATTGAAAGGTTTGTTCCTATTTAATGCCAATTTAAGATAAAATTAATAAATATGTCAATGTTGATCTCATTAATGTTGTAGACTGATTATATAGGACTATAAAACTGATACCTAAATAATAATAAACAGTGTAATACTAGAGTAAATCAATTTGAAAGTACCTTACTGCGTGTTTTTAATTTTAAAAAGTGATTACAATGCATGCACTGTGTGTTATTTGGATGTGTTACAACTGCCTCTCAGCCTTGTCAACTAGGAACTAAGAAATAGGGGTTTTATTATACACGTAATTGACTACGCAAAATTATTTTTTCCCAGCGATACATGTCAAAATAGCGACTGTGCAACATTTTTCCGATGACGCTTTTATTTCTGGAATAGAGTGAAATTTTTTTTTAAAATGTTATGAAAAACTGTCAAATCACTCGGAACATTGACAAATTCGTCATCAGTGTCATAATGTTAAATGCTCTCTGTTAAAAAGTGTTCCTTCAATTGTAAATTTTATAGAAACGGCGTGGACGATCGATTTAAAATTTGTAGGGTACATTCAGTACATGAAAAAGACTTTACTGTATACATTTGACTCAAATGGTAGCATTTCATTAAGTGTTTCGAAACTTCTTTACCAAGCGATGTCTTTCAGGTACGTTATCAATTTTCAAAGATTGCGTTATTGAGATTTATAAATATATCGACGAAATTCTACAAGTAATCTTCTACAGGCGGCAATGAAATAGGAAACAATATGAAATGGACTAATAAAGTAGTGAGCGATGGAGAATAATCGAATAAAATAATTCAAAATTCGAAATAATCCAATAAAAGAAGAAAAGAAAGGAACTATTCTCATAAAATTGTAAGGTGACAAGAGAAATTCAGAATTTCTCGCTTGCTGGGACTTTAAAATTAACGCCCGTGTAATGTCGCGTCAGAGAAAGAGAGAGGGGGTAGTCGAAATCGTCCTCGCGATCGGGATCTCTTACTCGCTCTCTTTCGCTCCGGGATCGTTCACCTATCAACATCGGCTGTCATATCTGGCGTTTTCGTCCGTGAATCTCGAAGGACCACAAACGTTCAACGGTCCTATGATAGAGTAGACACCAATTAAGGTCATCCGAAAAGAAGGAGAGTATTTGGCCTGGCCGTTCAGATCCTCCACGGATTCGTCTCTAAAGCCTGGACACCGTGAACAAATCGTCTGATCCCGGAGCAACGAAAGAGCCAACGAGGGAACCCTTTCGGCGTCGAAAAGCGATAATAAAGATGAGTACATTTCTTTATATCGAGTCGTTCCCAATAATTAACCGTGGAAATGCGCATTTGTAGATATATGTATGAAGAAGTAAAACTAAAGCGTTAGATCATTTTCGCGATCCGTCCGAACCGTTATGCGACGGTCCCCCTTAACGAACGATGACTATTGTTAATTTCTCATGAACAATAAATTTCATTAATATCCATGGCGAGTTGAAATTCATGTCTGACGTGTATATTTCATTATTTTTCATTTGCTCATAACTCACAAAATAGTGAAGAAACCGGAAATAATTCACTAAAATAAGAAACATTCTTCGACAGACTGCACCAGCCAAGTGACCAAAAACGAAACAAAAAAAAAACTCATACACAACGCTTCTAATAAGCATGTGCATGTCGTCACAACGAAACCAAGTAATTACAAAAGTACCTCTTGCCTTTCGTTATCGCCAGTATTGCTAATGAAGCCGACGGCTAGTACCGCATATATACGGTATAATATACAGAACTGGAGCATAATTAGCCATCACAGAAACGAAGTAGAGTCGAGACGAAGGCACGCGGATTTCGTGTGATAAAAACGTGGATCAAGTCTGTATACTCCCTGTTTATTTCATGCTTATATACCAAGCTGCTCTCTCTCTCTCTTTCTACTCCTCTCTCCTTTTCCTTCATACCAGTCGACGAAATTTCTGTTATGAAGCTTTCAAAAGGCTTTGCCCCGTTCTCGCACTTGAATTTTCCTCGCTGGAGGTAAATTCCCCAACGACTCGCGGAGTTAATTAAAATATTTCGGTATAGCGAAAGAATTAAAATTCTTGTTAACATACGCACGCACACTTTGCTATCCAGCTAAATGATGAATGTAAAAGCTCGTTAATTCCGCAAATGATGAGGAATCGACATAAGAAATAACGGATGAAAAACGAGAGCGGCGTCAGAGTTCCTACCATTGAGGGTCTACACCGCCTTGGAAAAATAGGTATATAAATAAATAAAAATTATTAAGGGATAACACCACTCTAGGATTTTGGAAAAATCGTTTTTTTTTTGGCTTAGAAAATACTTTGGGGTCATAAAAATAATGTGCAATTGGTCCTGTAGTGAATTTTTTTTTTTAGTTTCAATTATCGATTTTCAACTTTAAACTCGTACAGTATATCGTACGACTTTAACAACTTTAAACGCGTTTTTCTCGAAACCACTTTTTTCAAATTGGGAGGATGGATTTGAAATTTGAACACCTTTGCATGGATCGATTCAGATTTTGATAGTAGCTTCACAATTACATTCTCTATGAAAGTATGTAGCCGTTTTTTGATTAAATGTAATCTTTTTTTTATAAACAATTTACTGCTTATTATTGGGCAAAAAATCGATTTATTTCTTCCAAAGTGGGAATTCCCAAAAATTTGGGAAATTCAGCCTGTGGGGGCTGGTTTTCCGAGACCCGTAAAAAAAAGTTTCCTCGTGGTGGTCAGGATAACTCATGATAGCTTTATCTGAAATTATAAAAACAAATTTTTTTTTCAGTTAGTAGATAAGTATAGCTCGTGATTGAACGAAGGATTAAAAAACAAATTGAAATCTGAATTTTTGACAGAATTGCATGCAAAATAGTTCAATTTTTGGTACAATTTACACTACATATAGCCTTGTTAAGTTAGTTGTAATAAAAAAAAAACCTTTGTTCAATCAGTAGTCAATGCTATTTTGAAGAAGTGTGCAAAATTTAAATAACATCGGTGCATTAGTTTTTGAGAAATCGTGTCCACCGACTTCAAAAATGATGTTTTGAGAAAAATGCGTATACCTGCATCGCTCCCGGCCGGTCTTTCCCAACGGGCGGAATTCCCAAAGGCTGTCTGTCCTAGACTTTTTCTCCGATTGACTTAAAGCTTTGGGAGAATATTCTGGACATATTCTACTATTAGATAATAACATTTAAAAAACGGATTTTTTGAAATTTTCAAATCCACGTAACCCCTTAAATGGTGGAGATATAAGTCGTCTAGTAGAAAACTCTTTTCAAACTGGTGAACAAAATATCTCGCGATCTACTCAACTGATGTTGATGAAATTTATACCACATATTCTTTATAATATTGTCTAGGATGTAGCATAGGATTTTTTTTTGATTGGGTGTCGCGTTCATTTTCTATTAGTTTTTAAAATTCAAAAAATCGTAAAAATCAGAGCTTTCTTTTAAACAGCTGTCATTTCTACAAAAAAAATGTTTTAATTTTTTCCCTAAACCACACTTTAGCTACTACCTATCTTCATAAGAATTTCTTTTCTCCCAATTTCTCAGACGATTCCTGACAGAGAAAAAAATGTTACCGTCGGGAAGGATTTTCAATTCAACGACCTATATCTCCACCATTTGTAATTTTCTTTATTTTTTTTAAATTTGTTCATAAAACTATGATGTATTTTTGTAAAATAGAAATTATTTTATATATTTAATAGCTACCTCAAAAAAAAAATTATATCTATTTTTCCGAACGCCAAGGCAGTGCAATGCCTTAGGAAAACTTATTTTTCAGCTCAGAAATATTCGACGTTCCAAGATTAAGGGCATGAACTGCGCTCTGATGAATTTTCAAATACCGCGTTTCGCACAATTACCCAGAATAACGGAAATGAGCACTAGTCCATACATTATAAAGCTTCGTATATAATTATATCCATTTTCACCCATTTCATTTGCCCAACGCGCACCCTACCACCCGTCTCTCAATACGCCCCTCGTCGCATCGCTGCGCACACTACTCATCCTATTAATTAATTCATTAGTGCCGATAATTAGCCGACTCTTGTTTGAAGCTCAATGCTCGCTAATTTCCATCTCGTAATTATTCCGTCCGCATGACTGCGAATTCGATCAAACTATAGGCATCACGAGCCCTCTACCATGTAAAACTGCTACCAGCATGCCTATATATATATAGATATATATACACACATACAGTCACAGATCTTCTCCCTCATCGTGTCACCCATTCATGGCACAATCTTCACACCGGAATTGGTCGTGCCCATCCGCCGCTAATGCCTTTTATCATCGTGTGTCCCGCCTTTACCACTCCCCCCCCCCCCCCGCCACGGTGACGATGCCAAGTCTACCACAATATTTCGTTGTGAACGCAGTCACAAGGAAATTATCTGGGAATCATCATCCCGTTATCGCTGAATCGGCAAACGGAGAAAATTTTTTTTTTAAATGAATCGACAGCGGTTTGACTGCTGAAACATTTTTAAGACTGCCAAACGTTGATCCGAATAGAGGCCGATTTATATCTATCTCTTTTAACGACTTTTCGATTTCTTCATTCCGTTCTTTTTCAACATCGATGTTTTTGCCTTCAGCACCTTTCATATTGAAATATCAGTATCATTCGAGTACAATATGGGTTTTTCAATATTGGTTTTTTGGTTCGATATTCCGGTTTTTCGATATCATCGAAAACCGGTATCCATGGTCTAGGTAAAATGAGAACAATAAAAGCTTAATTAAAAATATATATTTTACGTTGACAATCAGAGAGGCCGATTTTTTTGTTTTTAAAATTTAGAAATCAATAAATGTTCATTAGTTTAAGAGAATAATTAAAGTTGACTGATTCATATGTAGGGTAGGGAGGGACATGTTGAGCAAAGTTGGAATTATCGCCCTGTAATTGCTTAACAGTAAGCCGTATAAAAATGAAACCTACTTTGGTCACTAGGAAATTTATCTGGGAAAAAAAATTATGTAGACGAAATTCTTGTTATCCTTATTGTTTCACACATAATCGCTCTCAAATGACTAAGGCCATTGAGCATGAATATGAGGTAAGTTGGGCAAAGTAAGAATTGCATTAAAAAAAATCAGACATATGCAACATGATTTGGTACAATGCAGTAATAAACCAACAGTTGCTCGCTACTTACAATTAGTTAGGTTTCGAAACATTAACATTAATTACAATGGACGTTGAAATAATTTTTCTCATACAATGGTAGAAGAAAATCTTTCAATCACATTTTTTTTTACTTTTGGGTACAAAAATAATGAAACGTCCTGTGTTACCGTCTCGTGCGCCGCATGGCAACGGGCGATGGCGTGATGTGTTCCCCTCCCCTATACCGCTCTTTCCGCCATTTGATGTAACCGTGTGCAGTGCTTAGTTATCCAGATATTTCAATTGCCCAACTTACCCGACTGCTTAACATGACCCTCCCTGCCCTATTGCTTTATTTCAACATAACCTTAGCGTTCCCATTTTGCGCTTACTTCCCATATATATATATATATATATATATATATATATATATATATATATATATATATATATATATATATATACAGGGTGACTTTTATAATGTGGCCATGCTTTTTTTAAGGGTCTTGCGCGAGGATTTTGGGCACGGAAAAAATATGATTCTTAATGGTTTTTCAAGCCCTCTTCGAAAAAAAATATGGCAGATTTTTCTCTTCAATAATGTGTGCCAGAAAAAATAAGGCATTCCGAAAAGAAAGGGAAAATGCATTCCGAGCACATGAGAATGAAGTTTTTTAAATTCCAAAAACAAAACACCCCCGAAAAACTTAAATTGTGCCAGCCATCACGGTGAAAAAAATTATCAAAGATACGACTAAAAGTGGATAAGACAGGATAAAAGTAGTGAAACAAGCGATTAAAATCAGACGCGATCGTGCTATAGGAAGTGCTAGTCTAACGTCACAGCTGCAACTTCCGAATGTTCGGCAATCGCAAGAAGTTAATTGAGATTCCCATGACACGCGGATAAACTAAGGGATCTGAATTTGTCGCCATCCGAGGGCATTGCAGAGAATATTGTCAATTTCGAAAATGTTCGAGCAGTCCATACTCTGCAAATAATATTTTAAATAATTTGCGATTTGTCTTAAATTTTGGAGAAAACAATTGGAACAATAGACTTTAACGTAATTTAGGGTAAAAATATTGATTTTTTCCTACTACGCATATTATTATTTTTCTAATATTCATTAATGCGAGTGTTGTGTGAGCGTGTGCACACATGAGGTTGCATGAGTGCACGCGCGCGTGTGCGTACCATGGATTCATCCCACGTTTCGCGCGCGCACTGAACGCAGGTTCAGAGAGCGCGCTCCGAGGTTCGGCCGAAACGCATCGTTTGACGCGTTATTTGACGTTTCGGGTTTGTCAGCTGATATCTTTTGCCATCTTGGATATGCAAATTCAGAGCGCATGCGTCAACCTTCCGCCGAAACGCAAAGTTTGACGCGTGATTTGACATTTCGCGTAGCGCCTGCGATGAATTTCTGCCATCTTGGGTACGCAAATGCGGAGCGCGCGCGTCGAACGTCTGCGGAAACGGACTGTTTGACGCGTGGTTTGACGTTTCGTATATCGCCTGCTATCATCTTTAGCCATTTTGGTTGTGCAAGTTCGAGATTCGGGACAGGGGAGCCGATTTGACGGTTCATGTATCGTCTGCTATGATTTTTATTTTACGCGCGGTTCAATATTTCGGGTCAAATAAAAAATTACAGTACGAGTCTTTGTCTTTTTTTCTTTCAGAAGACGAAAATGGAAACACATCAACGTTCTGGGAAAATTTGCCTTTTAATCATTATTTGAAAAGTCTCGAACATCGAAAAAATCGCACTTTGGTAATTTCTTCAGACAAATTGACAGGGCCTTTATTTGAAACTCTTATTTTATCTGTGTTTACGCAACAAAGATTGAATCGATGTTGGCCATGGTTCTGGAGGCGTAAATCCGTTATTCCCGAAACAATGATCCGAGGCTCTCCTCGGCTATTATCTTGAATACGGTCGTACTGTGTCTAGAAGTTGAACGATGAAGCGAAAACAATAATAAGCGTTTTTGTTAATAAAAGAAGACAAATGCGGTGCACGTGATGGTACCGCGGTCCTCCATCGAAAATTCCTGATACGGAGGCCCGGAGCTTTTCGCCGCTTTTTACGATAAAAGCGGTGCTTCGAGGACGATAACAGGCGCACTTATTAATAAAAAAACAAAGATAAAAGCAATACTCGTGATGGTTCTGGGGTACTTGTTTAGATATAACGGATATTATTGGCTCGAGTTGTCCTTCGCTTTTACCTTGCTTTCGGTCATTTTGCGTCAATATCTATCACGACGCTCGGAGAACGATCACAGGCGCATTTGTTAACAAACAAAGGTAAAAGCAATGATTATGAAGGTTTTGGGTGATTCGTTGGGACAGTCCTGATATGACGGCTCCGATGTTTTCTCTGCTTTTACCTTACTTTTGGTCATTTTGCGTCAAGATCTATCACGACGCTCGGAGGACGATTGCAGGCGCATTTGTTAACAAACATAGGTGAAAGCAATGATTATGAAGGTTTTGGGTGATTCGTGGGGACATTCCTGATACGACGGCTCCGGGGTTTTCTCTGCTTTTACCTTACTGTCAGTCATTTTACGTCAAGATCTATCACGACGCTCGGAGGACGATTATAGGCGCATTTGTTAATAAACAAAGGTAAAAGCAATGCTGATGAAGGTTTTGGGGGATTCGATGGGACATTCCTGATACGACGGCACGGAGGTTTCCTCTGCTTTTACCTTACTTTCGGTCATTTTGCGTCAATATCTATCACGACGCTCGGAGGACGATGACAGGCGCATTTGTTAACAAACAAAGGTAAAAGCAATGATTATGAAGGTTTTGGGTGATTCGTTGGCACATTCCTGATATGACGGCTCCGAGGTTTTCTCTGCTTTTACCTTACTTTTGGTCATTTTGCGTCAAGATCTATCGCGACGCTCGGAGGACGATTATAGGCGCATTTGTTAATAAAAAAAGGTAAAAGCAATGATGATGAAGGTTTTGGGGGATTCGTTGGGACATTCCTGATATGACGGCTCCGAGGTTTTCTTTGCTTTTACCTTACTTTCGGTCATTTTGCGTCAAGATCTATCACGACGCTCAGAGGACGATTATAGGCGCATTTGTTAACAAACAAAGATAAAAGCAATGATGATAAAGGTTTTGGGGGATTCGATGGGACATACCTGATACGACGGCACGGAGGTTTCCGCTGCTTTTACCTTACTTTCGGTCATTTTGCGTCAATATCTATCACGACGCTCGGAGAACGATCACAGGCGCATTTGTTAACAAACAAAGGTAAAAGCAATGATTATGAAGGTTATCTGTTTATTTTTTTTATTTTAATTTTAATTTATTTTAAATTATTTTAATTTATTTATTTTTTTTTTTTTAATTTTTTTTTTTTTTTTAAATGGTACAAATACCATAGCATTCTACCCAAAAAGTACCTAGAACTAACGCCTATCCATCAGCAGATCACACTTGCATAGTTAAGATGCCGACAAAATTTTTTTACAATTATTTGACAACAGTTAGGAGCCAGAACTCTTTTCGTATACATCAAACAATACAAATACCATAGCATTCTACCCAGAAAGTACCTAGAACTAACGCCTATCCATCAGCAGATCACACTTGCATAGTTAAGATGCCGATAAATTTTGTTTACAATTATTTGACAACAGTTAGGAGCCAGAACTCATTTCGTATACATCAAACAATACAAATACCATAGCATTCTACCCAGAAAGTACCTAGAACTAACGCCTATCCATCAGCAGATCACACTTGCATAGTTAAGATGCCGATAAAATTTTTTTACAATTATTTGACAACAGTTAGGAGCCAGAACTCTTTTCGTATACATCAAAAAATACAAATACCATAGCATTCTACCCAGAAAGTACCTAGAACTAACGCCTATCCATCAGCAGATCACACTTGCATAGTTAAGATGCCGATAAATTTTTTTTAAAATTATTTGACAACAGCTAGGACCCAGAACTCTTTTCGTATACATCAAACAATACAAATACCATAGCATTCTACCCAGAAAGTACCTAGAACTAACGCCCATCCATCAGCAGATCACACTTGTATAGTTAAGATGCCGAAAAAATTTTTTTACAATTATTTGACAACAGCTAGGAGCCAGAACTCTTTTCGACAACATCAAATAATACAAATACCATAGCATTCTACCCAGAAAGTACATAGAACTAACGCCTATCCATCAGCAGATCACACTTGTATAGTTAAGATGCCGATAAAATTTTTTTACAATTATTTGACAACAGCTAGGACCCAGAACTCTTTTCGTATACATCAAACAATACAAATACCATAGCATTCTACCCAGAAAGTACCTAGAACTAACGCCTATCCATCAGCAGATCACACTTGTATAGTTAAGATGCCAAAAAAATTTTTTTACAATTATTTGACAACAGCTAGGAGCCAGAACTCTTTTCGACAACATCAAATAATACAAATACCATAGCATTCTACCCAAAAAGTACCTAGAACTAACGCCTATCCATCAGCAGATCACACTTGCATAGTTAAGATGCCGATCAAATTTTTTTACAATTATTTGACAACAGTTAGGAGCCAGAACTCTTTTCGTATACATCAAACAATACAAATACCATAGCATTCTACCCAGAAAGTACCTAGAACTAACGCCTATCCATCAGCAGATCACACTTGCATAGTTAAGATGCCGATAAATTTTTTTTACAATTATTTGACAACAGCTAGGAGCCAGAACTCTTTTCGTATACATGAAACAATACAAATACCATAGCATTCTACCCAGAAAGTACCTAGAACTAACGCCTATCCATCAGCAGATCACACTTGTATAGTTAAGATGCCGATAAAATTTTTTTACAATTATTTGACAACAGCTAGGAGCCAGAACTCTTTTCGAACACATCAAATAATACAAATACCATAGCATTCTACCCAAAAAGTACCAAGAACTAACGCTTATCCATCAGCAGATCACACTTGCATAGTTAAGATGACGATAAAATTTTTTTTACAATTATTTGACAACAGCTAGGAGCCAGAACTCTTTTCGTATACATGAAACAATACAAATACCATAGAATTCTACCCAGAAAGTACCTAGAACTAACGCCTATCCATCAGCAGATCACACTTGTATAGTTAAGATGCCGATAAAATTTTTTTACAATTATTTGACAACAGCTAGGAGCCAGAACTCTTTTCGAACACATCAAATAATACAAATACCATAGCATTCTACCCAAAAAGTACCAAGAACTAACGCTTATCCATCAGCAGATCACACTTGCATAGTTAAGATGACGATAAATTTTTTTTTACAATTATTTGACAACAGTTAGGAGCCAGAACTCTTTTCGTATACATCAAACAATACAAATACCATAGCATTCTACCCAGAAAGTACCTAGAACTAACGCCTATCCATGAGCAGATCACACTTGCATAGTTAAGATGCCGATAAATTTTTTTTACAATTATTTGACAACAGCTAGGAGCCAGAACTCTTTTCGAACACATCAAATAATACAAATACCATAGCATTCTACCCAAAAAGTACCTAGAACTAACGCCTATCCATCAGCAGATCACACTTGCATAGTTAAGATGCCGATAAATTTTTTTTACAATTATTTGACAACAGCTAGGAGCCAGAACTCTTTTCGTATACATCAAACAATACAAATACCATAGCATTCTACCCAGAAAGTACCTAGAACTAACGCCTATCCATCAGCAGATCACACTTGCATAGTTAAGATGCCGATCATTTTTTTTTTACAATTATTTGACAACAGCTAGGAGCCAGAACTCTTTTCGTATACATCAAACAATACAAATACCATAGCATTCTACCCAGAAAGTACCTAGAACTAACGCCTATCCATCAGCAGATCACACTTGTATAGTTAAGATGCCGATAACATTTTTTTACAATTATTTGACAACAGCTAGGAGCCAGAACTCTTTTCGAACACATCAAATAATACAAATACCATAGCATTCTGCCCAAAAAGTACCAAGAACTAACGCTTATCCATCAGCAGATCACACTTGCATAGTTAAGATGCCGATAAAATTTTTTTACAATTATTTGACAACAGTTAGGAGCCAGAACTCATTTCGTATACATCAAACAATACAAATACCATAGCATTCTACCCAGAAAGTACCTAGAACTAACGCCTATCCATCAGCAGATCACACTTGCATAGTTAAGATGCCGATAATTTTTTTTTACAATTATTTGACAACAGCTAGGAGCCAGAACTCTTTTCGTATACATCAAACAATACAAATACCATAGCATTCTACCCAGAAAGTACCTAGAACTAACGCCTATCCATCAGCAGATCACACTTGTATAGTTAAGATGCCGATAAAATTTTTTTACAATTATTTGACAACAGCTAGGAGCCAGAACTCTTTTCGAACACATCAAATAATACAAATACCATAGCATTCTGCCCAAAAAGTACCAAGAACTAACGCTTATCCATCAGCAGATCACACTTGCATAGTTAAGATGCCGATAAAATTTTTTTACAATTATTTGACAACAGTTAGGAGCCAGAACTCTTTTCGTATACATCAAACAATACAAATACCATAGCATTCTACCCAGAAAGTACCTAGAACTAACGCCTATCCATGAGCAGATCCCACTTGCATAGTTAAGATGCCGATAAATTTTTTTTACAATTATTTGACAACAGTTAGGAGCCAGAACTCTTTTCGTATACATCAAACAATACAAATACCATAGCATTCTACCCAGAAAGTACCTAGAACTAACGCCTATCCATCAGCAGATCACACTTGCATAGTTAAGATGCCGATAATTTTTTTTTACAATTATTTGACAACAGCTAGGAGCCAGAACTCTTTTCGTATACATCAAACAATACAAATACCATAGCATTCTACCCAGAAAGTACCTAGAACTAACGCCTATCCATCAGCAGATCACACTTGTATAGTTAAGATGCCGATAAAATATTTTTACAATTATTTGACAACAGCTAGGAGCCAGAACTCTTTTCGAACACATCAAATAATACAAATACCATAGCATTCTGCCCAAAAAGTACCAAGAACTAACGCTTATCCATCAGCAGATCACACTTGCATAGTTAAGATGTCGATAAAATTTTTTTACAATTATTTGACAACAGTTAGGAGCCAGAACTCTTTTCGTATACATCAAACAATACAAATACCATAGCATTCTACCCAGAAAGTACCTAGAACTAACGCCTATCCATGAGCAGATCCCACTTGCATAGTTAAGATGCCGATAAATTTTTTTTACAATTATTTGACAACAGCTAGGAGCCAGAACTCTTTTCGAACACATCAAATAATACAAATACCATAGCATTCTACCCAAAAAGTACCTAGAACTAACGCCTATCCATCAGCAGATCACACTTGAATAGTTAAGATGCCGATAAAATTTTTTTACAATTATTTGACAACAGCTAGGAGCCAGAACTCTTTTCGAACACATCAAATAATACAAATACCATAGCATTCTGCCCAGAAAGTACCTAGAACTAACGCCTATCCATCAGCAGATCACACTTGTATAGTTAAGATGCCGAAAATTTTTTTTTACAATTATTTGACAACAGTTAGGAGCCAGAACTCTTTTCGTATACATCAAACAATACAAATACCATAGCATTCTACCCAGAAAGTACCTAGAACTAACGCCTATCCATCAGCAGATCACACTTGCATAGTTAAGATGCCGATAAATTTTTTTTACAATTATTTGACAACAGCTAGGAGCCAGAACTTTTTTCGTATACCTCAAACAATACAAATACCATAGCATTCTACCCAGAAAGTACCTAGAACTAACGCCTATCCATCAGCAGATCACACTTGTATAGTTAAGATGCCGATAAATTTTTTTTACAATTATTTGACAACAGCTAGGAGCCAGAACTCTTTTCGAACACGTCAAATAATACAAATACCATAGCATTCTACCCAGAAAGTACCTGGAACTAACGCCTATCCATCAGCAGATCACACTTGTATAGTTAAGATGCCGAAAAATTTTTTTTACAATTATTTGACAACAGTTAGGAGCCAGAACTCTTTTCGTATACATCAAACAATACAAATACCATAGCATTCTACCCAGAAAGTACCTAGAACTAACGCCTATCCATCAGCAGATCACACTTGTATAGTTAAGATGCCGATAAAATTTTTTTACAATTATTTGACAACAGCTAGGAGCCAGAACTCTTTTCGAACACATCAAATAATACAAATACCATAGCATTCTACCCAGAAAGTACCTAGAACTAACGCCTATCCATCAGCAGATCACACTTGCATAGTTAAGATGCCGATAAATTTTTTTTACAATTATTTGACAACAGCTAGGAGCCAGAACTCTTTTCGTATACATCAAACAATACAAATACCATAGCATTCTACCCAGAATGTACCTAGAACTAACGCCTATCCATCAGCAGATCACACTTGTATAGTTAAGATGCCGATAAAATTTTTTTACAATTATTTGACAACATCTAGGACCCAGAACTCTTTTCGTATACATCAAACAATACAAATACCATAGCATTCTACCCAGAAAGTACCTAGAACTAACGCCTATCCATCAGCAGATCACACTTGTATAGTTAAGATGCCGAAAATTTTTTTTTACAATTATTTGACAACAGCTAGGAGCCAGAACTCTTTTCGACAACATCAAATAATACAAATACCATAGCATTCTACCCAAAAAGTACCTAGAACTAACGCCTATCCATCAGCAGATCACACTTGCATAGTTAAGATGCCGATAAATTTTTTTTACAATAATTTGACAACAGCTAGGAGCCAGAACTCTTTTCGTATACATCAAACAATACAAATACCATAGCATTCTACCCAGAAAGTACCTAGAACTAACGCCTATCCATCAGCAGATCACACTTGCATAGTTAAGATGCCGATAAATTTTGTTTACAATTATTTGACAACAGTTAGGAGCCAGAACTCATTTCGTATACATCAAACAATACAAATACCATAGCATTCTACCCAGAAAGTACCTAGAACTAACGCCTATCCATCAGCAGATCACACTTGCATAGTTAAGATGCCGATAAAATTTTTTTACAATTATTTGACAACAGTTAGGAGCCAGAACTCTTTACGTATACATCAAAAAATACAAATACCATAGCATTCTACCCAGAAAGTACCTAGAACTAACGCCTATCCATCAGCAGATCACACTTGCATAGTTAAGATGCCGATAAATTTTTTTTACAATTATTTGACAACAGCTAGGACCCAGAACTCTTTTCGTATACATCAAACAATACAAATACCATAGCATTCTACCCAAAAAGTACCTAGAACTAACGCCTATCCATCAGCAGATCACACTTGCATAGTTAAGATGCCGATAAATTTTTTTTACAATTATTTGACAACAGTTAGGAGCCAGAACTCTTTTCGTATACATCAAACAATACAAATACCATAGCATTCTACCCAGAAAGTACCTAGAACTAACGCCTATCCATCAGCAGATCACACTTGTATAGTTAAGATGCCGATAAAATTTTTTTACAATTATTTGACAACAGCTAGGACCCAGAACTCTTTTCGTATACATCAAACAATACAAATACCATAGCATTCTACCCAGAAAGTACCTAGAACTAACGCCTATCCATCAGCAGATCACACTTGCATAGTTAAGATGCCGATAAATTTTGTTTACAACTATTTGACAACAGTTAGGAGCCAGAACTCATTTCGTATACATCAAACAATACAAATACCATAGCATTCTACCCAGAAAGTACCTAGAACTAACGCCTATCCATCAGCAGATCACACTTGCATAGTTAAGATGCCGATAAAATTTTTTTACAATTATTTGACAACAGTTAGGAGCCAGAACTATTTTCGTATACATCAAAAAATACAAATACCATAGCATTCTACCCAGAAAGTACCTAGAACTAACGCCTATCCATCAGCAGATCACACTTGCATAGTTAAGATGCCGATAAATTTCTTTTACAATTATTTGACAACAGCTAGGACCCAGAACTCTTTTCGTATACATCAAACAATACAAATACCATAGCATTCTACCCAGAAAGTACCTAGAACTAACGCCCATCCATCAGCAGATCACACTTGTATAGTTAAGATGCCGAAAAAATTTTTTTACAATTATTTGACAACAGCTAGGAGCCAGAACTCTTTTCGACAACATCAAATAATACAAATACCATAGCATTCTACCCAAAAAGTACCTAGAACTAACGCCTATCCATCAGCAGATCACACTTGCATAGTTAAGATGCCGATAAAATTTTTTTACAATTATTTGACAACAGTTAGGAGCCAGAACTCTTTTCGTATACATCAAACAATACAAATACCATAGCATTCTACCCAGAAAGTACTTAGAACTAACGCCTATCCATCGGCAGATCACACTTGCATAGTTAAGATGCCGATAAATTTTTTTTACAATTATTTGACAACAGCTAGGAGCCAGAACTCTTTTCGTATACATCAAACAATACAAATACCATAGCATTCTACCCAGAAAGTACCTAGAACTAACGCCTATCCATCAGCAGATCACACTTGTATAGTTAAGATGCGGATAAAATTTTTTTACAATTATTTGACAACAGCTAGGAGCCAGAACTCTTTTCGAACACATCAAATAATACAAATACCATAGCATTCTACCCAGAAAGTACCTAGAACTAACGCCTATCCATCAGCAGATCACACTTGCATACTTAAGATGCCGATAAATTTTTTTTACAATTATTTGACAACAGCTAGGAGCCAGAACTCTTTTCGTATACATCAAACAATACAAATACCATAGCATTCTACCCAGAAAGTACCTAGAACTAACGCCTATCCATCAGCAGATCACACTTGTATAGTTAAGATGCCGATAAAATTTTTTTACAATTATTTGACAACAGCTAGGACCCAGAACTCTTTTCGTATACATCAAACAATACAAATACCATAGCATTCTACCCAGAAAGTACCTAGAACTAACGCCTATCCATCAGCAGATCACACTTGCATAGTTAAGATGCCGATAAATTTTGTTTACAATTATTTGACAACAGTTAGGAGCCAGAACTCATTTCGTATACATCAAACAATACAAATACCATAGCATTCTACCCAGAAAGTACCTAGAACTAACGCCTATCCATCAGCAGATCACACTTGCATAGTTAAGATGCCGATAAAATTTTTTTACAATTATTTGACAACAGTTAGGAGCCAGAACTCTTTTCGTATACATCAAAAAATACAAATACCATAGCATTCTACCCAGAAAGTACCTAGAACTAACGCCTATCCATCAGCAGATCACACTTGCATAGTTAAGATGCCGATAAATTTCTTTTACAATTATTTGACAACAGCTAGGACCCAGAACTCTTTTCGTATACATCAAACAATACAAATACCATAGCATTCTACCCAGAAAGTACCTAGAACTAACGCCCATCCATCAGCAGATCACACTTGTATAGTTAAGATGCCGAAAAAATTTTTTTACAATTATTTGACAACAGCTAGGAGCCAGAACTCTTTTCGACAACATCAAATAATACAAATACCATAGCATTCTACCCAAAAAGTACCTAGAACTAACGCCTATCCATCAGCAGATCACACTTGCATAGTTAAGATGCCGATAAAAATTTTTTACAATTATTTGACAACAGTTAGGAGCCAGAACTCTTTTCGTATACATCAAACAATACAAATACCATAGCATTCTACCCAGAAAGTACTTAGAACTAACGCCTATCCATCGGCAGATCACACTTGCATAGTTAAGATGCCGATAAATTTTTTTTACAATTATTTGACAACAGCTAGGAGCCAGAACTCTTTTCGTATACATCAAACAATACAAATACCATAGCATTCTACCCAGAAAGTACCTAGAACTAACGCCTATCCATCAGCAGATCACACTTGTATAGTTGAGATGCGGATAAAATTTTTTTACAATTATTTGACAACAGCTAGGAGCCAGAACTCTTTTCGAACACATCAAATAATACAAATACCATAGCATTCTACCCAGAAAGTACCTAGAACTAACGCCTATCCATCAGCAGATCACACTTGCATAGTTAAGATGCCGATAAATTTTTTTTACAATTATTTGACAACAGCTAGGAGCCAGAACTCTTTTCGTATACATCAAACAATACAAATACCATAGCATTCTACCCAGAAAGTACCTAGAACTAACGCCTATCCATCAGCAGATCACACTTGTATAGTTAAGATGCCGATAAAATTTTTTTACAATTATTTGACAACAGCTAGGACCCAGAACTCTTTTCGTATACATCAAACAATACAAATACCATAGCATTCTACCCAGAAAGTACCTAGAACTAACGCCTATCCATCAGCAGATCACACTTGTATAGTTAAGATGCCGAAAAAATTTTTTTACAATTATTTGACAACAGCTAGGAGCCAGAACTCTTTTCGACAACATCAAATAATACAAATACCATAGCATTCTACCCAAAAAGTACCTAGAACTAACGCCTATCCATCAGCAGATCACACTTGCATAGTTAAGATGCCGATAAAATTTTTTTACAATTATTTGACAACAGTTAGGAGCCAGAACTCTTTTCGTATACATCAAACAATACAAATACCATAGCATTCTACCCAGAAAGTACTTAGAACTAACGCCTATCCATCAGCAGATCACACTTGCATAGTTAAGATGCCGATAAATTTTTTTTACAATTATTTGACAACAGCTAGGAGCCAGAACTCTTTTCGTATACATCAAACAATACAAATACCATAGCATTCTACCCAGAAAGTACCTAGAACTAACGCCTATCCATCAGCAGATCACACTTGTATAGTTAAGATGCCGATAAAATTTTTTTACAATTATTTGACAACAGCTAGGAGCCAGAACTCTTTTCGAACACATCAAATAATACAAATACCATAGCATTCTGCCCAAAAAGTACCAAGAACTAACGCTTATCCATCAGCAGATCACACTTGCATAGTTAAGATGCCGATAAAATTTTTTTACAATTATTTGACAACAGTTAGGAGCCAGAACTCTTTTCGTATACATCAAACAATACAAATACCATAGCATTCTACCCAGAAAGTACCTAGAACTAACGCCTATCCATGAGCAGATCCCACTTGCATAGTTAAGATGCCGATAAATTTTTTTTACAATTATTTGACAACAGCTAGGAGCCAGAACTCTTTTCGAACACATCAAATAATACAAATACCATAGCATTCTACCCAAAAAGTACCTAGAACTAACGCCTATCCATCAGCAGATCACACTTGTATAGTTAAGATGCCGATAAAATTTTTTTACAATTATTTGACAACAGCTAGGAGCCAGAACTCTTTTCGAACACATCAAATAATACAAATACCATAGCATTCTACCCAGAAAGTACCTAGAACTAACGCCTATCCATCAGCAGATCACACTTGTATACTTAAGATGCCGAAAAATTTTTTTTACAATTATTTGACAACAGTTAGGAGCCAGAACTCTTTTCGTATACATCAAACAATACAAATACCATAGCATTCTACCCAGAAAGTACCTAGAACTAACGCCTATCCATCAGCAGATCACACTCCATAGTTAAGATGCCGATAAATTTTTTTTACAATTATTTGACAACAGCTAGGAGCCAGAACTTTTTTCGTATACCTCAAACAATACAAATACCATAGCATTCTACCCAGAAAGTACCTAGAACTAACGCCTATCCATCAGCAGATCACACTTGTATAGTTAAGATGCCGATAAATTTTTTTTACAATTATTTGACAACAGCTAGGAGCCAGAACTCTTTTCGAACACATCAAATAATACGAATACCATAGCATTCTACGCAGAAAGTACCTAGAACTAACGCCTATCCATCAGCAGATCACACTTGCATAGTTAAGATGCCGATAAATTTTTTTTACAATTATTTGACAACAGCTAGGAGCCAGAACTCTTTTCGTATACATCAAACAATACAAATACCATAGCATTCTACCCAGAAAGTACCTAGAACTAACGCCTATCCATCAGCAGATCACACTTGTATAGTTAAGATGCCGATAAAATTTTTTTACCATCATTTGACAACAGCTAGGACCCAGAACTCTTTTCGTATACATCAAACAATACAAATACCATAGCATTCTACCCAGAAAGTACCTAGAACTAACGCCTATCCATCAGCAGATCACACTTGTATAGTTAAGATGCCGAAAAAATTTTTTTACAATTATTTGACAACAGCTAGGAGCCAGAACTCTTTTCGACAACATCAAATAATACAAATACCATAGCATTCTACCCAAAAAGTACCTAGAACTAACGCCTATCCATCAGCAGATCACACTTGCATAGTTAAGATGCCGATAAAATTTTTTTACAATTATTTGACAACAGTTAGGAGCCAGAACTCTTTTCGTATACATCAAACAATACAAATACCATAGCATTCTACCCAGAAAGTACCTAGAACTAACGCCTATCCATCAGCAGATCACACTTGCATAGTTAAGATGCCGATAAATTTTTTTTACAATTATTTGACAACAGCTAGGAGCCAGAACTCTTTTCGTATACATCAAACAATATAAATACCATAGCATTCTACCCAGAAAGTACCTAGAACTAACGCCTATCCATCAGCAGATCACACTTGTATAGTTAAGATGCCGATAAAATTTTTTTACAATTATTTGACAACAGCTAGGAGCCAGAACTCTTTTCGAACACATCAAATAATACAAATACCATAGCATTCTACCCAAAAAGTACCAAGAACTAACGCTTATCCATCAGCAGATCACACTTGCATAGTTAAGATGCCGATAAAATTTTTTTACAATTATTTGACAACAGTTAGGAGCCAGAACTCTTTTCGTATACATCAAACAATACAAATACCATAGCATTCTACCCAGAAAGTACCTAGAACTAACGCCTATCCATGAGCAGATCACACTTACATAGTTAAGATCCCGATAAATTTTTTTTACAATTATTTGACAACAGCTAGGAGCCAGAACTCTTTTCGAACACATCAAATAATACAAATACCATAGCATTCTACCCAAAAAGTACCTAGAACTAACGCCTATCCATCAGCAGATCACACTTGTATAGTTAAGATGCCGATAAAATTTTTTTACAATTATTTGACAACAGCTAGGAGCCAGAACTCTTTTCGAACACATCAAATAATACAAATACCATAGCATTCTACCCAAAAAGTACCAAGAACTAACGCTTATCCATCAGCAGATCACACTTGCATAGTTAAGATGCCGATAAATTTTTTTTACAATTATTTGACAACAGTTAGGAGCCAGAACTCTTTTCGTATACATCAAACAATACAAATACCATAGCATTCTACCCAGAAAGTACCTAGAACTAACGCCTATCCATGAGCAGATCACACTTACATAGTTAAGATCCCGATAAATTTTTTTTACAATTATTTGACAACAGCTAGGAGCCAGAACTCTTTTCGAACACATCAAATAATACAAATACCATAGCATTCTACCCAAAAAGTACCTAGAACTAACGCCTATCCATCAGCAGATCACACTTGCATAGTTAAGATGCCGATAAAATTTTTTTACAATTATTTGACAACAGTTAGGAGCCAGAACTCTTTTCGTATACATCAAACAATACAAATACCATAGCATTCTACCCAGAAAGTACCTAGAACTAACGCCTATCCATCAGCAGATCACACTTGCATAGTTAAGATGCCGATAAATTTTTTTTACAATTATTTGACAACAGCTTGGCGCCAGAACTCTTTTCGTATACATCAAACAATACAAATACCATAGCATTCTATCCAGAAAGTACCTAGAACTAACGCCTATCCATCAGCAGATCACACTTGTGTAGTTAAGATGCCGGTAAAATTTTTTTACAATTATGTGACAACAGCTAGGAGCCAGAACTCTTTTCGAACACATCAAATAATACAAATACCATAGCATTCTACCCAAAAAGTACCAAGAACTAACGCTTATCCATCAGCAGATGACACTTGCATAGTTAAGATGCCGATAAAATTTTTTTACAATTATTTGACAATAGTTAGGAGCCAGAACTCTTTTCGAATACATCAAACAATACAAATACCATACACATAGAGAGAGCGAGAGAGAAGGTCATATTTGGGTTGACGTAAACACGTGTCAGCGAGACAGTAAGGGAACGAACTTGTATGTGCGCTTATGCGCCAACTTCCGGCTCGCTATACTTGCGTTGCCATTCCTTCTCTCTCTCTCTCTCTCTCTCTCTCTCTCTCTCTCTCTCTCTCTCTCTCTCTCTCTCTCCCTCTCTCTCTCTCTTTCTCTCTCTCTCACTCTCTCTCTGTTTTCTCTCGCTCTCTCTCTCCCTCTCGCGAATATAGAATCACACCAAGGGGCTGAGCTTTCGGCATTGTCTTCCATCAACTTAGTTGGCATGCCGCTTTCTTCTCCGTGTGCCACATGCTCCACGGCTTCCCTTCCCTCTTTATGTTAAATTGTATGCGGTCTAAGGCACGCACGTACATATATATATATATATATATATATAGCGGATAGACGACAGCCATGTGGCATGTACTCTCGTACTTCTGGTGTGTGTATCTGTGTGTGTACACGGCATTACAGTTGCTCCTTCGTCTTTCGCAACGTGCGCAACAGTCCACCCCCGACTCATCAGACGCTGCATGAGAAGCCACGATTATTATACAAACCCCGTTACTTGTGTCATAAGATCATTATATTGCGTTCTTTGTGTATATATATGTATATATTTATATATATATATATATATGCACATATGATGAGCTCGTCATGTCATGGGAACACGTGCAGTTTGCTGAGATTCAAACTCCATTCAACATGAGGTCACATCCCTCAATTATGTAACCAAGAGAAATATTAGGTGTGTGCCTTGATTTTAAGGAATGTGCAAGAGATGTCGTAACTAGTACTATATCGCATCGGGTCACATTCGTACTAGTTTTATGTCAAAGCATCATCACGTGGCTTCAGCTTTCAGTGTGTGTTACTTTGTTGAAGTGTACAAGACATTATTTTTGTGCTCATTGAATATGAAGCTTGGCTTCTGTTGCTTCCATTTGAAAAAGGTTCTGCTGAAAGTCAACGAATACTGTCGGAAGCTTAAAGTGATTATGCTTAATCGATTTTAACATGGTAGTAACGATTTCGACGCTATAAAAAAGGCGAATTTGACACGGAAGATAAGGCACGTCAAGGCTAGCCGAAAAAGTTTGAAGATGAGGTAGTGGAAGCTTTACTCGATGAAGACCCGAGTCGAACGCAAGAAGAACTTGCAGCATTGTTACATGCTGGTCAACATCGAAAGATATCACAATGGATGCAATTGAGCCGAGCATTGAAGCAAAAACGGCCAGATTACGGGAAAAGACAGGACAATATGATTTTCCAGCACGTCAGCGCTCGGTCTCATGTTGGGAAACCGGTCAAGAAAACGTTAGAAGCGCTTAACTAGGATGTCCTACAACACCCGCCGTATTCTTCATATATTGCTCCTTCCGATACCACCTATTTCAAGTGATAACTCATGGCTTGTCTAAGCAGCGCTTTCATTCTTATGAGGATACCAAAAAATGGGTTGATTCATGGATACCCGTGCAGAAATTTCAGAAAACGTCCAGCGTCTCCAGCTGATACGGATCGGTGTGTTCTGATGATTTTTACATTCATCCCTAGGATCCGATTCGACATCGAACTAGATTTTGTTCTAGAAGTTTGGGTTTCTAGCCTGGATCCTATGCAAAGTTTCCTATTTGGATTCTGACTAGAGTCCTTAATAGTTCCGGATTAGGATCCTGACTAGAATCCGATTTACGAGGGTTACATATTGCTCCCGGATCTGATCCGATATCCGACTGGATCCCGATTGAGAAACCAGGATCCTATTCTGAATCGGACTACATCCATGACAATATTTCTGCACGGGTAGCCTCTAAAGATGTGCGGTTCTTTCGACGTGGAATCCCCTTGTTGCCAGAAAGATGGGAAAAAGTAATGGCTAGTGATGAACAATATTTTCAATGGATCCATTTATAACAATTCTTTCACAATAACGCCGTATTTTCACAAAAAAAAATCCCTTAAAATGAATGCACCCTCTTAATAGAAATGTGAACCTGCCAAGCTGGGAAGCCTCAGTGAAACTTGGATGTGGGCTTATAAGGTGTTCTTTTGTTTTTCGCTAACGTAGCCCAGGGCGAAGATAAGATCCTAATCCGAGAGGCAGCGCAATTCCCATTCGACGGTAACGAATAAATGCGTCCAATGTTCCTGGCGGTCGTTTTTAACAGGGAAAGTTGCCGTCGTGCGGTTTTCCATCCCGCTCTCTCTTTCCGTTCAACGGGTCAGAAGATGTGTATGGAGATATATATGTATGTAGCCTCCCACTGGGATCCACTTTGCCACATCGGACAAAGTTTTAACTGCGGTAGTTATCCGTGTGCCCGGCGAAAACACAGTTACGGAAATCGGCGCGGGAGAGCGTACACGCGAAAAGGTGGAAGGAGGGTGGTCGAGAGGAATCCAGAGAGAGCGAGAAAGGACATGGGGAGGATTGAGCTAGAACGAGAGAGGGAAAGAATCCAAGAAGTTTGAATCGTCAGAACATCAGGTAGCATCTGTTCTCGTTCTGCTCTACGGCTGCTAAAGCCGTACAGTAACTACAGTCCGGGGAAGTGGCAATTGGATCCGGAAGAATACAAAAAAGGGAGAGAATCCGATTGCTTATCAAATGTCATTTGGACGATAGTCGTTGAGGACATTATTATCCTTGAGTAGTCGAAGATGCTACATGTTCACCTTTTTTCCCCGCTATGATGAAACATTGGCCTACCGTTCACCGCAGTGTCCTCAGCATCAAGTAGTTGCGAAAACTTTCTTTAGCATCAAATAGTTAGGAAGACGATTGTCAGAATAAAGTTGATGCGAAGACAATTTTTGGAAACATATATTTGCGGAGATAATCTTCATAATTCAATAGTTATGAAGGTATTCTTCAGAATCAAATAGGTATGGAGGCAATCTTCAGGATCACATACTTGTAAAGACAATCTTCGGAATCAAATACTTGCAAAGACGATCGTCATAACGAAATGGCTGTGAAGTCAATCTTCATAACCAAATGGGTACGTAATTCATCTTTGCGACTAAATAGTTGTGAGAGCCGATTGGAGAAAAAGGGAACGATGCCACGTCATCGTCAAGCATTGCTGTCCAATGTGACGAAAGATGGGCCAGTTGTCTACCACAGTGTTCTCAGAATTGACCAGTTGCGGAAACGATCTTTAGTATCAATTAGTTAGGAAGACGATTTTCAGAATAAAGTTGTTGCGAAGACAGTCTTTGGAAGCAAATAGTTGCAGAGACAATCTTCAGAATCAAATAGTTATGAAGGCAATGAACAGAATCAAATAAGTTTGAAGGCAATCTTCAGGATCAAATAGTTGCAAAGACAATCTCTAGAATCAAATACATGCAAAGACGATCGTCATAACCAAAAGAGTACGTAAATCATCTTTGCGATTAAATAGTTATCAGAGCCAATGGGATAAAAAAGAAGGACTCGACCCATAGCTCAATGACTCATGGTGAAGACAAAGCAAATGATGAAGACGTTGCGATAAAGAAGACTGACTTGGCGGGTAGTCAGATGACTACGCATAGACGTAAGCTCAAATGGTGTGCTGCCAGTCATGATAGTCGCGATCACAATGTGCGCGTCCGCATGGCATTCGTAGCAAAGATGCCAAAGTATCTCGGCAATTAAATCTTGGAGTTCGAACAGCAGCAGCATCGTCTTCACTACTCGACCAACATGATCTATTAAGTTCCACAGGGACCCGGATCTAAGAAATCCTTCTTCTTCCATATAGCTGCATTGTGGGTGGTTCCTAGTTTATGCGAATAAAGTCAAGATGTCTATTGAAAGTGGAACGTGGCTGGTAGCTTTAGGCCTTTTTGCGGTGACGCGAACATCCGCTCGAATGAGATTCTTGTCACGTGATATTGAAGGACGGAACTGCCTGTACGAACGAGGGCGCGATATCGATGATGGCAGGTCGTGTTTGAGAGAGCGTAAGATTCGAGGCATTTACCGAGGGACATGACCACATATCTGGCCAACTATGGTGAAGATCATACGCATATTGTACACACATACAACGATACAGCTGGTTATTTAAGTCTATAGCGATGCAGTGCAGCTTCCTACGAAGAGAAATGGAGAGAAAGGGAAAGACAAAGAGAGCGAGAGAAAGAGAGAGAGAGAGAGAGAGAGAGAGAGAGAGAGAATGAGAGAGGGGGAGGACACATTGCGCTGGCGACGCTAGGTCGAGATGCAGAGATGGGATGAGATCGGTAGATCCGGTAGAAAGAGTGCCCGATGAAGCCGAAGCTGTGGGCACAACGGCCCATGGATCCGCAGGCCAAGGCTTGTTAGCGTGATGCGAAGCTTGTGATCTGTGCACCAACCGCCCCGCCATGCCACGTTCATCTCATTCTCCTCGACACATTCAACAGCACACAACCACAAGCTTCACCCGATCGTTACTATTTTATGCTGCTCTGCAAATATATATATATACTTATATATGCTGCTCCGACATGTTTGCTTTCAGCACGCTCAACTACCCTCGCTTCTCGTTCGCGAGAGATAATCGCTGCTCAGATTGTACTAGGGTGAATAGCATGGGAAACATTGAAAGAAGAACGTTGCAAAAGTACGAATAATGTTGACCACTGTTTTCTTACGATTTATGGTGCACTTTTATCGACATATAAAAAAAAAGACAGAGAGAGGAAGAGAGCACGAAATTGCGAGCCTTCAGGGGAGAAATACATGTGGACGGCGAAAAAAATAGCCAATTTTGATCCTTTTTTTTTTAGAGGAACAAAATGTTTTACTTTTATGAAACTTTAGGTAAAACTTTTTACATAATTAAACTGTTTAAAGAATTTTTCTTCATTAAAAATATTGCAAACTGGCGACGTTATGGCGTGATATTCCAGGATGGTTATGGCAGCCTTTTTTAAGTTTGTGGGAAACATAACTTTAAATTAATGTTCATGACATTAAAAGTGCGGTGTAAAAAGTTAAATTATTTTTTAATTTTTTTACTAACAAGGCTGTTATTTAAAAAAAACGAAAGGAATCGTCGGGCCTTTTATTACCTTTTCCTCAACTGCAGAATGTTACAATAGACTTCTAATAAAAACAAAGTCATGAGATTTTTGAGAGACTGAATCGGGTACCATTTTTTCGTCTGCTTCTTTTGTCTTATACTAACAGATGAAACCAAATTACAGATTTATTAGGAATAAATAAAATATTTAGTTATTAGACGATATGAAATAGATCTTGATTTGAATAAATAGATATATTTAAAATAAATCATTTTAATAATGGAATGCGATAGGAAAAATTTGATTTCACGAAAAATCTAGTTAATGCAAAATTTAAAAAATCAAATAGACGCATCTAGTTAATATCAAAAGAATTTTTCTGTCAGTGTGCAAAGCTCTTAGAATCGTAAGATTTGTTAAAAAAAAAAATGTTCTTCACAAAATGCCGCCTGATTGAAATTTACATTCATTTTTCAACTTACATTTCCAACCTTACGGGCTTGATAAAAAAGTAATAATGAAATTTAAAAAACATCCTACGATGTGAGGAGCTTTATACATTACATTTTAAGAATCTTCGCGAAATTTTTTTTTTACATCAACCGACTGCATGCAATCATCGGGGCCGCCAGCAAGAGATATGTTTTACGTCGGCCGCAATAACAGCGCTCTAGTCGATATATATCTGTAAAAAATTGTCTCAATATACCTCAATATTTATACTTTCGAATAAAAACAAACTTGGATGACTTCGGGCTAAGAGTTTTTGACATAATAATTTCCAAAATTCACCTTTTTCTTCCGCCGTCTACTCGAGTATGCCCCCTTAATAAAAAATGGAAGAATACGAAATAAACCCTCGGAGCTTTTTGTCTCCATTGGATGATTTCTTTCGCATTCGAGCGTCACCTGGATCGACTGGAAGAGTTGAAGAACCTGAAAGCTGTCGTTACGCAGAATCTTCAGGGTCGAAAGTAAAGCGTGGCCGAGTGCTTTATTTTATATCCTTGCAGTTGGTGCTGTTGTCTCATTTCGCGCTTGCACAGAGAATTTTCCATGGACGTTTGAGGGATGAGCCTTCCGTTGTTGCTCCCTACAACAAAGCATAGCCGCGGGTCGTACTTGGCCTGAAAGACTGACAAAAAGGAGAGAATAGTTTGAAGAAAAGTACGAAGAGTTTTAATGTTCCAGGAGGCTGGGTTTTCTACCCCGAGATTCAAGTATCCATTGTCCTTCCTTTCTCTCTCTCTCTCTCTCCCTCTCCCTCTCCCTCCCCCCCTCTCTCTCTCTCTCTCTCTCTCTCTCTCCCTCTCTCTCTCTCTCTCTCTCTCTCTCTCTCTCTGTCTTTGGCGTCTCGAGTACGGAGACAATATTTGCAGGTAATGATGAAGGTCCAGGGTCCGATGCGTGTGTACAGATACATGCACGAGAGGACCCTCTCTCTCTCTCTCTCTCTCTCTCTCTCTCTCTCTCTCTCTTTCTCTTGTGTGTTTACACAGCGTTTATCATTTTTCCAGACGATGCGGCGGGACTGCAGAGGGTATATTTACCTATATACGTACCTACACACACACCCACATACACATACACACTGATTTAAATTCGCAGTTTCCCCATTGGCGTAGCCTGTATTTTTTTCTGGGCGGGGCCTACTAAGAGGGGTTCGATAAAAACTCGTTTTGATCACAATCATCTTTTTTTTTTAATCATATTTACATGATAGTCGGTATTCACGTAACACAGCTGGAATATGAAACTTGCTTTAATCACCCGTTCAGGTTAACATCGATATCAAACTTTTGCAATACCTTAAAAAATAATCGACTAATTTTTCATCATTCTTCAATCCAGTTACCAGTCTTTAAACTTCACTTCCACTAGATACTCAATTACATAAGCTAGTTTTTTTTTCTTTCAATCGGCCCAAAACTTTTTCCGCTGTAATTTTTGTTCAACAATGTAATTTTGAATGGTCAGCAGTGACGTGTGGAAGAATCAATCGTTAATAATTGTGCTTTTAAACTATAATTTTATCCCTCCCTGCATCAAGGGCCAGAGCCCCCTGACGGAGTGGAGGCGGTGGAGCCCCCACCCAGGGACACTAGACGTAGTTTTTAAATGTATAACCGGATCAATAAGTAGATGTAATTCATCCGGATATATTAATGTTTTATTTGTAAAGATTTGATTAAGTTGGTTTCCTTGGTTCGTTTGGGTTTGGCTGTGTTGGTTTGTTTGGGTTTGGAGGGCTGAATTTTCCGTGAGTTGAATTTTCCGAGGAACAAATTGTCCGTGGGTTGAATTTTCCAGCTCGACTTTTCCTAGATTCTGTGTGGGTATGCGTGTTGTGTGTTGTTTAGGTATGCTTATAGTGTTGAAGATCAAACTCCAACCTTCCCGCTGTAAAGTGCGTAAGTAGATAATATCGAACTTAATGGAGTTTAGCAAAATGTACTTATTCGAGCATTATCCCATTTTTCTCGAAACAGAATGGTTTCAGACAAAATCTGTATAGAACATAAAAGATCAATCTTTTTATAGGCTACAACTTTTATGCAAAATATTTTTCTCTAAGATCAACATTTATTAAAATAAAATGGAAAAACTTTTTAAAAAATCAGTTTTTGTGAGTTTTGACCTAGAAAATCAAATTTGCGGGTATTTTCACCATCATATACGTAATCAGCGACTCAAAAAACATGGGTTCGCGAAATTCCAAATTAATCGGCGGTATGGGCTTTCTCGAACTTTATCCGATTTTTGGACAGTTAATGCCTGAATTCATCTCCCGGCGATATAAATTTCAACCATCTACAAGTATTTCAAATTTGGTGTCGAAACTCCTTAATTGTAAGAATTGAATATCTATTTAATTTACGTAACGAAACAGTGACTTTTTATATAAATTATGAAATTTTATTGAGGTTTTTATTATCAAAAATTATCAAGTTTTATTGAGGTAGTCGTTTCGCCACAGTCACGTTGAAAAGTTTATTCTCCGCTCAATCGATGGAAGTGTTGCAAAATATCCTTATAATGTAGGTTATAAACCTTATCGGGATGTAAAAACTTATAAAGTAGTGATGAAAATGTCTAATATAATGTTTACCCAACCCTCACTTTTGTATCAGACTATCCATTCCGGCTACTAATGTGTAGATACTCTGCGCATACGGATATGCACCCACTACTGTAATCTAGTTCTAGTCTGCTCCAGTCGCTTCATGGCGCTAGCGTCGCTAGACATTGCTTAATTTAAATCATTATATCTCTGAAACTAGACGGTCAAAATTCATGATTTTTTTTGCCCACTTCGTCATATGTCCCTTTGTAATTGAGAATTAAAAAAAAATCTGTAGAAAAGTTTCAAAGTTATGGCGAGGAATGTGAAATTTTCCACTGCTCCCCATAAGAACACGTGTAAAACCGTGCAATCTTTGATTGCCAATATCTCAAATACACAACGGTGAATCCTTTTGAAATTTTTCAGGTAATCACTTAATAATGTCCTGAATGGATTCTCAAAATAAAAAAAAAAATCTACAGAAAAACCCCTTGGCGAGACTACTACCTTAAATAATTTCTTTATGCCTGCTTGGGTGAAACTTAAATAAAATTAATCGATTATTTAACTTTAATTAAATTGGGTCGATTTTTTTCCAGGGGCAGGAGGGTGTGCTCACCTTAACCTCTTCCTGGCTACGCCAATGAGTGTGCGTACATGAAGATCGAGGGTTGCATACGTCGCTTACGAATACAACTTTCCATGCACACACGCACGCCTTGTTGTAACAGTCAGTGTAAAACTCCACTTATCCTTGTGCCTCGTTCTCTTCCTCTACTTATTTATGGCTGTGAGCTCGTACGTGCAGCCAGACACTCGCTCACACTCACACGAACAATAAATACACTCGCGCAAGGAGCCTCGGGGTGTTAATAAGCAGTCGTCAAGATTACACTTGACCACAGGGAGCGCTCTCTCTCTCTCTCTCTCTCTCTCTCTCTCTCTCTCTCTCTCTCTCTCTCTCTCTCTCTCTCTCTCTCTCTTTGGGCCGTATAATACCGCGCACCAAAGTGCCGTCTTATGTTTCTCCACGGCCGAAAAAAAAAAATCGTTGGGCGCGAGTGCAACGAAACGGAGTGCGAAACCAAGGTCAGATTTGATGAAAGAGTAGAACGTGGACCGCGGCACCGATTGCCTTAGCACCAGCGATTTTTTTTTACCTTCTTGCCTTTAGTCTCTTCCCTCGCTCCCTCTTTCTTTCACACACACACACACACACACACACACACACACACACACACACACACACACACACACACACACACACACACACAGCAAATATGTAAACTCAACCATAAGCCATCGGCGGTGTTTCAGGAACTCACACCTCCAGCCTCGTACTCGTGGCAGAACATTGTTCCTTACTGAACGACATGGCAAATTGTGCAGACTTCTCTGCACTTGTGCACTTGTGCAGAGAAGTCTTGACGAAGAGACTTGTGCAGACTCTTCCGATTGGGCGCTCGGTGCAGCTACTGGTTGTTTACTCCGCGGGTGCTGACTGATTTTCATGCGCTGAACGGGAAAAATATTCGTCATACATTGTTTATTGGTACTTTTACGGCATGCATTTTTCAAATATTTATTCGACGAGCAAATTATTCATGCTCGCGTACGTTGTTCTGTCTCGCGTATGTTGCGTTTGTCGAAAATACGCCGGGGTCGAAATGATACTTGGACAATCGGCTGATGGAGCTAAAACAATTCAAGGAGATTCTTGGAAAACAACGTTATAGTTATACTCTTACGAGGCAAATGTTGGAATTTTCAAATTAAAAACAAATTATATTACGAATTTGAAACTTTTTTAGAAGTGCAACTTTTTAATAAGTGAAATATTTTTTTTAATCTTGACATGTGCCATTTATCCTTCAAAATTGATTCGGCTTAATGGAGAAGGGTAAATGTTTTTTTTTTTTTTCAGTGCACTGTATGAGTTGCTGCACTTGCTGATGATCGCGGTAACGGAACAAGCGTCACCAACCGTGAAAAAAACAAACTCGCAAACAGTGCGCTGTCGCCAAATTTATCAATTTTTTTTAAATATACAATCAAATAAATACAGAGCAATGTAACATTGGACGCACGTTATTAATACGCTTGTGTAAAAATAATAATAATCTTAAGGTAGTATTCTCGCCACAGTCACGTTGAAAACTTCTCCGCTTAATCGATGAAAGTTTCGAAATATTGCGAAATATCCTTATAATGTAGGTTGTGAATCTCATCGGGATGTAAAAAATTAAGTAATGATGAAAACGCCCAATATAATGTTTACCTAACCCTCACTTTTGGATCAGACTATCCATGCCGGCTACTAAAGCATAGATTCTCTGCGTTTACGGATATACACACACTGCTGTAATCTAGTTCTAGTCTGCTCCACTTGCTTCGTGGCGCTAGCGTCGCTAGACATTGCTTAATTAAAATCGCTATATATCTGAAACTAAACGGTCGAAATTCATGATTATTTTTTACCTACTTTGTGATATGTTCCTCTGTAACGGAAATTTTTTTTTAATCTGCACAAAAATTTCGAAGTTATTGCGTGAAATGTGAAATTTTCCACTGCTCCCCATAAGAACACACCATGAAATCTTTGATTGCCAATATCTCGAAAACGAAACGGTGAATCGTTTTGAAATTTTACAGGTAATCATTTAATAGTGTCTTGAATGAGTACTCAAATTGAGAAAAAAAAACGCATTGGCGAGACTACTACCTTAAATAAGCGACTCGAAATTTATTATAGTAATCGTGCCGTTTTTGGAATGAAAAATTGGCGCCCTACTCGAATAAGAGAAAAATAGAATCCTCCCCTCCCCCTGATTCTCTCTAAAGACAAGCTGTTCCGAAACTCCTTAAGCGCGCAAGAGAGAATAATAATCAATGAAAATACGACTTTTTTATGCTCGAGGTACGTATAGCCCCTTGAGCCTGTGCCAAGCTCGGCTTTTTTTATTTTCAAAAGGTTTTTACCATGATTGTGGTAGATTTGGAGTTTTTTTTCTCGAAAATATAAAAAGAAGAATTCCCGTATGATGAACAACAACGAACAAGCCCTCTTGTCGGGAGATTCACCGAGGTCCGAACATACATCAGGCATATATTTTTTAAAGTCCAGCTTGGAAAACTTCATTCAATGTTGACTTGGTCGAATGGAGCTTGAAGGAAGAGCTCGAGGGATTCGGACCTCAATGCATTAGGTGGATTAGGTTTCACTCCGCCTCTTTCTCTCTCTCTCTGTCTCTCTTCCTCTGCTTGTTGAGTTTCGAGAATCGTGTAGCGAGTAGTCGGAATACCTCGGGGAAGGAAAGCTCGGCTGATGGAATTTGCACACCCTCTGTTGGGGTTAGTGACGTACTTTGCATTGTTGCAAATAGATCGAAGCAACCTGCGAATCAATTCGTCAATTCACACTTATGTGCTTCCGAGTAACTTTCAGCTGCTTTACGGTTCATCATCAATCAGTCAGTAATCATTTCGGCATGTTTGTCTATTCCCACGGCTTAGTATCTCTTACTCGCCCCTCTAGTCTCGCAATCATTTGGTTGCCCCATGACGGCCAGCATCCATCAAAGCGTAGATGAGTGGAGCTAGGAAAAAACAGCCAATAGAATCGTCCAGCTCAGCTTCGATGGACATGAATTCAGCGGTTGATTGTTTGCTCTTTCCTAGCTCCGCTCATCTCCGCTGCATAGTAGGGCAGGTAGGGGCATATTGAGCAAGTTTTGAATTATCGCCTTGTAATTCCTTAAAAGTCTGCCATATAAAAATGAAACCTACTTTGGTCAATAAGAAATTTATCTGGGGAAAAAGTCTGTAGACGAAATTCCTGTTATCCCTATTGTTTCACAGATAATCTTTCTTAAATGACTAAAGCCATAATTTGCTCAACCTGCCCCGATAGTGGGGTAAGGTGAGCATGAGTATGAGGTAATTTGGGCAAAGAAAGAATTGCATTAAAAAATCAGACGTATGCAACATGATTTGGTAAAATGCAGTAAGAAAACAATAGTTGCTTGTTAATTAGTTAGGTTTTAAAACATAAACATTAATTACAATGAACTTTGAAATATTTTTTTTCATACGATGGTAGAAGAAAATGTTTCAATCGCGTTTTTTTTTTACTTTTGGGTGCAACAATAATGAAACGTCCCGTGTAATCGTCTCGTGCGCCGTATGGCAACTATGTCAGGAAAAATTTCGAAAGTAAGAACTTTTTAAGTGTACATACGCAAAATTGATATAAGGGTTATGGAATGACGCTGAATCGAAGGGCGATAATAATTTTGCAATCAACCCCCGAGAAATTGTTTAAAAACGTTAAAAAATATTTAAAACCCGTTTAATTCGAAACCTAACAATTTTATCGTAAAATATGCCAAACGAAAGTTGTTTGGAATATAATAGTATGTAGAAAAGTATTGAACGTTCATCTTCGTATCTTCAAAAATAAGGGAGAAAAAGACGAATGAAAATTCATTTGCAAGACAAAATCGCTTTGCAGCCGAAGCACCACTGGGAATAGAAGGGACGCAAAATATGTCTTACGACGCATGAACGGAACGATAGAAAGACCCTTGCCTATGAGTGCGAACGGCATAGCCATTTACTGCGTCTCTTTCTGACAGTGATCCTCAACTAGTAATTTGTCAATGTTCAGTCTTCATTTTTCAATAATTACACAATAAATAAAAATATATAAAATCTCTAGAAAGTTAGATTAACTCTTACTAAAGCAATATGTAACAAAAAAAACTCGAGATATACACGAATTTGATATTTTTATTTTATTTTTTGAAACTTCGAGATTTTCGCCTTCAAATTAAATGGTTTTTCATTTTTTCTCCCTTATTTTTGTAGATACGAAGATGTACGTTCAATACTTTTTTACGTACTTTTATGTTCTGAACAACTTTTGTTTGACATATTTTATGATAAAATAATTAGGTTCCGAATTAAACGGGTTTTAAATATTTCTTAACGTTTTTTTTTTATTTTCTCGGGGGTTGATCGCAAAATTGTTATCACCATTCGATTCAGCGTCATCCAATTACCCTTATATCAATTTCGCGTATTTGCACCCAATAGTTCTTACTTTCGTGCTTATTGACTGGTCTAAACGGGCAATGGCCTGATGTGTTCCCCTCCGCCATACCTCTCTTTCCATTTTTGATGCACCCGCGTGCAGTGCTCAGTTTTCCAGATATTTCAATTGCCCAACTTACCCGGCTGCTCAACATGCTTCTCCCTACCCTAGATGATGGCCCTGATTGAAGAAACAGTATTCAAATGCACCTCGAATACTGATGATCATCGATGTTTTCGAGATACCTTTGTACAACTAACATCGATGCGCAATCTATCCGAAAGTCTTCGAGTTCCAGTTCAATCATGCGCGCGTATCCAAGGAATGCTAGCCGAGGAATCCTGCATTGATTACACCCCAAGGACCCACTCTGATGCATGGTCACGACGAGCTCTCGGCCGCTTTATTCTTATTTTCTCCGTCAGCATTCCGGGCACCGTAACATCCATTAACTTTAGAATACAATCCTGTCTGATTTTCTACCGAGCTTGTGATTAATTCGAGAAGGGACGTGGCACTCGACAATCGCAAAAGCTTGTTTAACTTCGAGGCGAGAGCGACTCCATTCCAATATACACTGGGACGATTCCATTTCGAGCTTTGGTTTATAGTACAGTAGAGGTGAGACCGCACGACGAGGACGACGGATTTTCCTCGAGTGTGCGTCACACGGCTCTACAACATCCTGGGTAATTCCAACCACGAGCGCGCAAATAGAACTACCGACTTGCTTGCGCTTCGATCCAATACCTACAGATACCCACACACACACACATATGCCGCCGTGTATGAATGTCTATGACGTTGGAGAGCCGGTTGTACCGTGTTCTGATGGAGCGTCGATTCAAACCCCGTAATGGCGCAAAAGCGGTGGGTGTACCGCGCAGCTTGGTGTGTTCTATGAGTGTGAATAACTCCGTTCACCGTTGCCTGAACTCTAAGCCGAGTCTGGTACATAATTTCCGCTTGTGTGTTTATCGAAATTCGGTTGAACCAAACAGTCGCGATTTCGGCTGCAGTTTATGTACGAACGCTCGCGCGCCTTAAGTACGTATCGGGGACGCATCGAATTTGCCTCGGTTAGTTAGCGCTTGGTTGGTGTTATTCCGTTTGCTTCCGTACGTTATTTGTTCGACACGTTTGAACCTCGTCGCGCCAAAGCGAGCTTTTGGTTGATCCGGGATCAAAAGATTCACTGGATTCGTTCATCTCTTCAATGTTGGATGAACGGATGAAAATAAGGGATCGAAAACCCACGTGCAGGCTCTGCAGGATCTGATTGAATGAAGCACGTGGTGAGGGCACTGAGATTCAAGTAGGACAATGATGATGTATAAGCCATATGACATTTGCTCTGCTGGTCAACTGCAGGTCAATTTTACTCCAGCAAAATGCAGTACAGAGAGATTAGCATCCAGTTCATTGACAGGGCAACCACAATGCAGTTGTATCAGCTTATGATTGCCCTTCCAATAATCTCTTTCAATAGCCGTTTATTGTCAATGCCATGTTCTGTTTACTCCTCGAAGAAGTCATTCACAAAAAGATGGTTGAAGGCACCACTCCATCGATTGTACTCAGGCAGGCCAATGCTGACGTATCAGCCATACGACGATTGTTCTGCTGGTCAACTATAGGTCAGTTCTACTCCAGTAAAAGGAAGTACAGAGAGACTAGCATCCAGTACATTAGCAGGGCAACCGCAATGTAGTTGTATCAGCTTATGATTGCCTTTCCAATAATCCCTTTCAATAGACATTTATTGTCAATGCCATGTTCTGTTTACTCCTCGAATAAGTCATTCACAAAAAGACGGTTGAAGGCGCCGCTCCATCGATTGTCTTTAGGCCGTCCAACGATGATGTATGAGCCATATGACGATTGCTCTGCCGGTGAACGGTAGGTCAGTTTTACTGCCGGAAAAGGCAGGACAGGGAGACTAGCATTTACCGCATTGGCAGGGCAATCAGAATGTAGATGTGTCAGCCATATGATGGTTGTTCTGCCAATGAACTGTAGGCCAGTCTTACTGCAGTAAAATCCAGCGCAAAGAGACTAGTCGCCAGTTCATTAGCAGAACTATCATAATGCCATAGGGTCATCCATATGATAATGGGTCTGCCACTGAACTGTAGGTTAGTTCTTCTCCGGTAAATTCAGTACAGAGGCACTAGCCTCCAGTTTTTTGGTACGTCAATCACAATGTAGTTGTATATGCCTCCAATAAGTCGTTCCTATGGCCGTTTGTTGTCAATGCCATGGTCTGGTTACTCCTCGAAGAAGACATTCACAAAAAGACAGTTGAATGCCCCATCCATCGGTTGTATTCGCAAATTAAGGCTGCAATATTTGAATTGCAGATTTTCGAGAGAGCGAGGCTGCTTCTCTTCCCTTTTGTTTCACTCGGCAGATTCGCTTAGGCGGAATTAATATTAACTCCGATTAAGCCACATATGCTCGTATTCACACGGCCCAGGTACCATTAGCATTTTATGTGATATAGCCAAGCTTTGAATACATAGAATACGTATATAATATGACAGTATATATATATATACGCATATGTACACGAATTCATATATATATATACATTCTTCCATATGTATATATATACATTCATATGTAAGGTGTAGTAAAAAGAAATCCATTATTCTTGCATGAAATTGAAGGCTTTATTTAGCATAGTTAGAATGATCCGATTTAGGTCTAATATGCACCGTTTTGATCGATAACTTGTTGCCACTTTGAAGGTAATTTCATTATGCCTTTCTCATAGAAACCCTCGTCCCTATTGGCAAAAAACTGGGACAGTCGATTTTCACAAGCTTCTCTTGAGGCGAATTTTTCACCAACAAAATCATTCGCCATAGACAGGATGGGGGGGTAATCACTTGGTGCCAGATCCGGACTATAAGGTGGATGCATAAGAACCTCCCAACCAAGCTCCCGGAGCTTCTAGCGAGTCACTTTCGATGTGTGTGGCCTGGCGTTGTCCTGATGGAAAACAATTCCTCTCCTATTGGCCAAAGCTGGCCGCTTCTGGGCGATTGCTTCCTTCAGACGGTCCAATTGTTGACAGTACAGGTCCGAATTAAGAGTTTGGCCGCAGGGGAGCAGCTCATAGTAGATGATTCCCTGCCAATCCCACCAAACACACAGAAAAATCTTCCTGACCGTCAATCCTGGCTTGGCCTCCGTTTGCGCCGGCTCACCGCGATTCGACCACGACCGTTTTCACTTGACGTTCTCGTAAGTGACCCACTTTTCATCACTCTTCACCATCCGCTTCAGAAATGGGTCGATTTTGTTGCGATTCAGCAGCGATTCGCAGATGGAAATTCGGTCCATGAGGTTTTTTTGCGTTAAATCGTGTGGCACCCATACATCGAACTTCTTTTTGTATCCTGCCTTATTGAAGTGGTTCCAAACGGTTTTTTGTGCAATGTTTAGCTCCTGGGCAATCGAAACAGTGCTTACATGACGGTCGGACTCAACGATTTCCATTATTTTATCGACATTTTCGACAATTGGCCTTCCAGAGCGTGGTGCATCTTTGACATCAAAATTACCGGAACGGAATCGACGAAACCAAAATTTCGCATGATTGGCTGTTACAGTATCCGGACCATAAACACTATTCACATTTTCAGCCGGCTGGCTTGCGTTTTCGCCTTTATCGAAGAAAAACTGTAAAATATGGCGTATTTTCACTTAGCTGGTGGCCATCTTTGAAGCGCGCTCAAACAATATTGAGTCAAGCAATCACAAAACTGTCTGAGATGTTAATTTTAGTACGAAATCTTATCGTTCTAACGCCATCTAGCGTAATCCGATCGCACTTATACAACGCGAGATACAGATTACTAAACTCATCTATTGCAAAAATAAGGGATTTCTTTTTACTACACCTAATATATATACATATGGGTATATATATCGCGCTTTTAAGCTAATGTACGTCAAATGCATTCTCTGTGCTCCCTCACATAGTGCAAAATTATCGATTTTCAGATGCTCGAACCCCAATCAGTTTGTATCTGCACACTTCTGCCCTTGTATTATTATTACCCACGACCATGTGAATGCGCAACTCGCAGACAGAAACATTTCCAAAATACCTTATCTGACAACAAAAAAAGTTCAACTCAAAAATTAATTATTGAGTATTTTGCTACACGTAGGTGGTTTGATTAATTTTTTTTAGCGCTTTTGGACGTATCTGGTTAAACGAGATCTGGCTGATTCAAAGATAAATTTTGGAAACAAATGCAGATTGCGACTCAAATATTTTAGCTATACACCTGAATTCAATTCGTCGAGTGTTTTGCGCACGAAAATAATGCAAAATGCGATTTTAAGGAGGGGGAATACACATAGACTACGAAAAAATAGACAATTTTGATGATTTTTTCTGTAAAGCAACAAAACGTTTGACTGAGCAAAAGAGGCAAGATTGGCCCGAAGACATACGTGGCTCCTCCCACGCCCAGTATCATGTTTTGTCAAACTTTAAAAAATACTAATATGTTCAATAAAAACTGCTTAGTAAATGTACCGAATTACAACATACTATTTTTAATATTTTTTGCATAAAAAATTGGTGAAAAGTCCAGCATTTTTTGGCCCATCGAAGTAGGAACCTCCTTTAAAGTTTCGAACAACGAAAACTCAATAATTTCAGTGACTTTCTGGCTAATCAGCGATTCCGGCGTGTATTCTCGAAATGTTTAACTAACATTTTACGCGAAAAAAAATCGATTTTTTTGTGCAGCTAAAGGGCGTCTCAAAATGACCTGACATTTTTTATTGGGCGCCATTTTTTTTGTCACGAACATAGGGTACTAATCTTGGACAACTGGCAACAGGAAGTATTGAGGTTTAGTCATGGAGAATGACACGATCGAGCAACGCATAGAAATTGTGAAAATTCACTGCGAAACAATGCAGTTATTGCAGACGAAGTTTCATGGTCGTGTTATCTCGCGCCGCGGCAATGTAATTTGGACACCAAGATCGTGTGACTTGACGCAATTGGACTTCTTTCTTTGGGCTTTTCTGAAAGGAAAAGTGTATGCCAATGATCTACAGACCATTCCGGAGCTCAAGCAAGCAATTGGACGCACCATTAACGAAATTAGTCGGCAATTTTGCTAAAATGTTATTGAAAATTTCGTCGAAAGAGTGAACGTTTGCAAACAGGGCCGAGGCGGCCGTTACCGGATATTGTGTTCCACACATAACCTCCAAGTTTTTACCTTATATTAAAATAACAATATTCGTACTTTTCAAGTAAATAAAACGTTTTATTAATAAATTTAAATGTCAGGTCATTTTGAGACACCCTTTACATATCTTTTCCCCCCGTATCATTGAATCAACTTTGGTTTTCATGCGTCAAATATTTACGGATTTCCCATTATTCTAGATTTTTTTTTTTCGTATAACATATTCAATTGATCCAAATATTAATACGTAAAAATGTGCTCTTCGGCAAGTTTTCTCTGCGCCGATTTCGATCGTGCAAACTTCACGAGGCTCATTCTGAGTTATTCCAAATTCACGCTTAGTTAGACGCGATGTGACCATTAAATTATTCGGCAGCGTCGATGAAAGCCTAGCCGAGCGCGCTTAATGGATCATTGTAAGCGTTTTTTTTTTCTTCTTCTTCTCCTTTCTTGCGAACTACACGGAGACGAGATGTGGGCAGGATATCGATTTTCGTCCAGGCTCGGGTCAGTACCAGAACGGCGGAAATGAGAGACAGAAGTATTTCACGTGTGAATGTGCCTGTCTATGTATGTGTGTGTGTGAAAAGGTCTGAAACGCCTCTGGAGTTTTCCCCGGAAAAGCCTCGGAGTTGCCAACTTTATTCGTTTTTTCTTGGGAGCCTCTGCCGGACGATTCACAGGTCTCACAACCTCCAGATCCAGTTACCGCTCGGATGGTTTCATCGCTGACGCGAAGAGTACAAAAAGATAAAGTCTCGTTACTCGAGCAAGCTACGAGAGAGGGAGAGACAGAGAAGGGGAGGACGGATTAAAGAGAGAGAGAGAGAGAGAGAGAGAGAGAGAGAGAGAGAGAGAGAGAGAGAGAGAGAGAGAGGGTGTGCAGGGGCGGAAGGGGATGGAAACAGTAGCGGGAAACTCATTTAGGAGATATTATTACTTTACGAGGAAGTCGCACAATAATATAACGTGCTTTGTTTTTTTTTTCTTAAGCTGCCGAACCCACGTTTTCATTGCTTCTTGTCTATGGAGCAATCAAGAAAAATTCTCCACATTTTTCAATTTCATTTTGCGAGCTGCACTTATGATTTCGAGTATGAACTTTATGATGGGGAGAGACGAGAACGGGTTGGAGAATGAGAATGAAATAATTGAGAAATCCCTAGCCGGATGCTGAAAATTACGTAGCGTAAAATGGGACGACTTTGATTAGTTTTTGAACTTTATGGTCATGTAAGTGTTCTACTTTTGAGTCTAGAGCTTTGGAAAAAATATTGAAATATCGTTTTTTTTTACATAGATAACATAGGCAAAGTGAAAAAAAAATTGGTTGAATAGTTCCAGAGAAAAACAAATATAAAGTGGCTGATCAAGTTCATACGTCGTCTGAAATTACATTAATAGCTCATCTTTTTATAATTGCTTTTAAAAGTAACCCCAAAAAGGAACGAACAAAACATGTAAAAAAAAAATTGTTTAATAATTTTGGTTCTTAAGTTATGATAGATTTTTTTTAATAGGAGCGAAATCGATCGAAGGGGCGAAGTTGATCAATAAAACAATGTCATTTTATAACGATTTATTTATTCATTTATTTATTCATATCACAGTAAATTTGCGTATCAAATACTCTTAATTCAGTTTTTTCTTCGAAGAGTGGGGCACAATGTGTCACGGAGAACTGAGACCCACATGCGGTTTCTTGGAGGTTTTGGCCGGCCTAAAAGAAATTCAATAGCAGCTCACAACGAATTATTAAAAATACAAAATTAATTTGAAACTCGAAAAAAAATGTCGCTTTCCGGGAAAACGTCAAATATTTTGTGTCAATTGTGTGGGGCACAATGTATCATCGAGTTGTTGAGTACAATGAGTCGACTCCTAATGTTATTGGCAAATAATACCCGTTGTGAAATTCTCGGTATGTATGAAAATCTGTTATCTATGTTAGGAAAATATAAGAATTTCAACTGGCTCGTTGTACCCTACGTTTCGCAGCACTGACACACTATACCCACCTATCTGACACATTGTATCCCACTCGTAGGGCACAATGAGCCAATCCGCAATTTTTTTTCGATCCCATTATTTTAGGGTCTTTAATCCGTTTGCAAAAAATATGGTAGCTTTATTGTACGCCCAAAGGTCTATAAAATCTTACTTTGGTAAGAGTAAAAATTCGTTAGAAAAAGAGTGACACACCGTGCCCCACCTTCCCCTGAGCGAGGAAAACATGGTAGTGGTATATAAAACACATTTTTAGCTTTTCAGACACTAATTAAACTATATCTTTTCAAGTTACCTTGCCCAATTTTCATTATTAGTGACAAAATAAAGATATCCTTGCAATGAGCAAAGACAACATTTTCAAATTCGAAAGAAATCGTCATTTTTAATAGCTAACGATTTTTTTTATTATTTTAACGTAAAATAATCGAAATATCAACTTTTATCACTCTTCAAATTGTGTTTATTTCGACTTGATAACCCAAAATTCACCGTCAAATTGTGACGCCACGGAAATTGTAATCTTGCCCGAATCCCGAAATAAAACACATGGAAATGTGTAAAAAGTGATCATGAGGTGTGTTAAAACCACATATAGCTGTGTTAAAACCACAGACTTGGATTTGCAGTGGAGCCACACGCATTTTTTTTCTACCCCGCTAGCTACTCGCATTTGCACACGAGGGCACAGGGAAACTGACGAAAACCCGTGACTATATTTTTTTACGGAGTTTCTGTTATGCGTTTCTGAAACCGTAGATGACACGTTTTCCGAGACGCTCATCGATTTTATTCCCATTCGGTCTGGAAAAAGGCCGTGGTCGTTTGCATAAAAAATGGCCTTGTTCCTCCGAACAAATTTGAAAAAATAAATATCAAGCGTATACACGTCAAAACACATTTATGAGTTTCTTGCCGCAGTAAAAACTACGATATTCACGCTTTCATTACTCGTATTTTATACACGATCCGTACGCATATATATTTAAGTGCAAATGTCAGAAAATCCATTTCTCATTTATACGATTTTTTTTTCGTCGCCGATATGCCAGACACAATAAATTATACGACTTTGCAGACTTTTTTGTGTTCGAGGACATCGCCAGAAAGATCCCGACACCCTTAATTGTCGGGTGTTTAGCACCTCGTAAATAATCGTCATTCTTTTCCACTTCAGTCGGATGGACGATCGCGGTAAATGGTGATGTCCTTTCTCGCGCGGCGATCTCGTCGTGAACATCGATATTGAAAAATGCAAGGTGTTGATACGAGGCGTATAAATTAAGGTATTACTGGATGGATATTAAAAAATCGCCAAAATTCTTGGAAATTGAGAATAGTTCTTGATAGAATAATGATATATGAATTATTTTCGAATTTTTAACTAAATAATTTAGTAGTTATAAAATATGAATTTAACACGCCAGTTTATGGGAAAACAGTTTCTGCAGACGTTAATGGTTGCAAACCGAATGGAACTAAAACGCTGTAAATTATGAAAATATTATATCATCAAGATTTAGGATCGAACGATTGATTATGCTAAGTTTCAAATAAATCGACTGAGTAATTGTCGAGAAATTAATTAAAGTAACGAGGAGTATCGCCGTTTTTAACGATAAATTGATAGAAATCATTGGAAAAATCAATATATATTGAGTTTTTGGGTAATTATTGATAATGATAAAATGATCTTAACGTATTAATTAAATTTATAAATTGAGAATCTTTTTTGTTGGCCAGTTGAAACAGATGGACAGTCACTGACAAAATCTCAGTCAAGCACACGCCAATATCGTCCAATTTGACTTCAATTATCATTAGAAGTGGAAAATTAACATTTGTAATTGTAAGTGTTAATTTATTGTCCAATTAGCTATTTGTAAGGCTAAACATGTATGACAAGATCTAGACTGGTAAATCCACGATTCGCTTATTTTGGACGAACTTTTTGCCCGAAGGTCCATTTAGTAATACCTTAAGTAAAGAGACTGATTTTTGTTCAATTTTTTTTCATTCGAATAGAATTACAATTCATTATTGTCTACCTCAATATAACTTTCTTGGGAAGCCACACAGCGCTGGAGAGGGTTCTTCCAATCCTCATAGCAGGGCTAGAACTCGGATACTGGAATAGCCTTCAGCTGGTCGGGTACAACCGTCTGAATGTTTTTGAGTGTCCAAAAATGACGTCCCTTGAGGTGATTTTTCAATCTCGGGAAGAGGAAAAAATCACAACACTCAAGTCAGGCGAATAAGGAGGCTGAGGAGCCACAGGAATGATTTTACTACCCAAAAACTCGTTTATTGAAATTGCTGTGTACCCCACGCGCCCCCCCTCTGAACCCAGGCACACTAAACCTAGTTTTTAAATGTATATGCGGATAAATAAATAGACGTAATTCACTTGGATATATTAATATTTCATTTGTAACGATTTGATTAATTTGGTTTTTTAGGTTGGTTTTGGTTTGGTTGTGTCGGTTTGTTTGGGTTCGGGGGGCCAAATTTTCCGTGAGTTGAATTTTCCAGGTCGACTTTTTCCAGATTCTGTTTGAGTATGCGTATTGTGTATTGTTTAGGTATGCTTATAGTGTTAAAGATCAAACTTCGACCTTCCCGCGGTAAAGTGCGCAAGCAGATAATATCGAAACTAATGGAGTTTAGCAAAATGTACTTATTGGAGCATTATAGTATTTTTCTCGAAACAGAATGGTTTTAGATAAAACCTGTATAGAACATAAAAGATCAATCTTTATATAGGCTACAACTTTTGTAGGAAATATTTTTCTCTAGGATCAAGATTTATTAAAATAAAATAGAAACACTTTTAAAAAATCAGTTTTTGTGAGCTTTTACCTTGAAAATCAAATTTGTGGTTATTTTCACGATCATATTCGTGATCCGTGAGTGATCATACATCGGTACACGAAATTCCAAATTAATTGGCGGTATGGGCTTTTCGGAACTTTATCCGGAAAATGGATCACTCGAAATATTTTATTTCCAATAAATTTCATTCATAAAACCGTAAAGTATTTGTGAAAAATATATATTTTTAAAAATATATTTATATTGCGTAAAATTTTCAAATTCTTTTTTAGTCATTTTCGCGAGCGCCAAGGTGATGTAACGCCTTAAGGGGAGAAATACGAGCAGCGGGATCAAAATCAGCTACAGGAGCATATTCAGCTTCATGGAGAAGCTAAAGGACTATTGTATGGCCCTGGAATCGCTGATTAACCGGTAAGTAATTAAAATCATTGAGTTTTCGTAGTTCGAAACTTCAAACACGTTTTTCTCAAAACTACATTTTTCAAGTTTGTGGAAAACATAACTTTGAAACGAGTTGACCGATCTTGCTGAAATTGTACACGCAACTCAATAATAATTTTACCTTGAACTTATACCACTTTGTTTATGAAAATTACTTTTCAAAAGTACTTTTTTTATTGCAAAAAATAACGAAAAAGTTTTGTAAAATTTGAATTTTTTGTCGAATGTCCTATTTTTCGAAATTTCAACTCCTTAAATGTTTCGTAGGTATGAGCTCAGCATTTGTATGTTAAAAACCAAAAAAATTCTTGGCTCATATTTTACAGATCAATATTAAAGTCGTTGGATTTCCCCCAAACGGAAAATTACCGTCAAAACCTCCCTGGGTCTTCCACGTCACAACGTCGCCATATTGAAATATTTTTTAATGAAAAAATTAATTTAATTAGTTTAATTACGGAATAAATTGTACCAAAAGTTTCATAAATGTAAAACGTTTAGTTCCTTTAAAAAAAAAAAAAAATGATCAAAATTATGTATTTTTTTCGTCGTCTCCATGTATTCTACCCCCTGGCCTCTCAACGCGATCCACTTGACGCGAGTTTGCTCCAATTCCCCGAACGTTTTTTGATCTTCCGTTTCGCTTGTCGCGTCTACAGAGCTTGGCAAGAAATCGGTTATATCTCCTGCGTGCGAG
>OZ010720.1:19495799-19525181 GCA_963932345.1 Ophion ventricosus | reverse complement strand
AGACTCTCCGCCGCGCCGGAACTTCGTCGATGCGGAGTTTCGCGCGCTTGGGCGATGTTGATGGGGATGTGTGAGCGCGCGCGGTGTGTTCCCCACCGCATACCGTTGATCGTGCGATACGCCATTGCGGCTGGGATAACACATACGAGCTGTATATATGTATAATTATATCAATAGCATTATAGTGCACGATCGTGTGTGTATATATATACAGGGTGTATCTCAACAACTAGTTTTCCGTTCGTGGGCATACAGGGTGTCCCTTTCCGAGCAAAACCCTTTTTTTAAAAATGTCGTGCGACAAAAATTGGCCGAGATATTCACGAGTAAAACTCGACGCGAGTAAACAATGGCACAGTAGTTTCGGCGTCGGAGCTGTCGCCAGCGCGGGTTCGAAGCCACGTTCGGGACTAACCATAGGTTAGTCTCGAACCCGAACGTTCTCATTCCGAAGCGAGGAATTTACCAACCCGACTATCTTTTCTTCGCAGCAATGATATGCCAAATGTTTTACTTATCGTCATAGCACCTGGCAGCCTGAAAAAAGAATCTTTCAATGTTATAAACAAAAATGGTTTAACAATAAATTTACTTGCATATTAATTAACTGTAGTCATTATCCGACAAGAAAAAAAAAAAATTGAAAAAAATTCACCTGCCCGAACGTGGCTTCGAACCCGCGCTGGCGACAGCTCCGACGCCGAAACTACTGTGCCATTGTTTACTCGCGTCGAGTTTTACTCGTGAATATCTCGGCCAATTTTTGTCGCACGACATTTTTAAAAAAAAGGGTTTTGCTCGGAAAGGGACACCCTGTATGCCCACGAACGGAAAACTAGTTGTTGAGATACACCCTGTATACATATATAGACACGAGGGAGACGAAGGGTGCCGAATCAGAGGGCGCGAGCGTCGTAAATTCAAAAAGCTATTAAGTCGCTCGCGAAAGGCGCGCAGTTCAAGCGCTCGATGCGAGAGAGAAATGCAACAGCGATTTTAGCTGCAGTGAGATACAGCGATGCGAGAAAGGGAGAGAGAGGATGGGTGGAAGGGAGAGAGAGAGTGAGAGAGAGAGCGAGAGAGAGAGAGTGAGAGAGAGAAAGAGAGCGAGAGAGAGAGAGAGAGAGAGAGAGAGAGAGAGAGAGAGAGAGAGAGAGTGAGAGAGAGAGGGAGGGAGGGAGAGAGTGAGAGAGAAGGCGATAAATTATTACGAGCGCATAAATCCCAACACTTTAATCATTCCCGGACTCATCAAGTTAATTGGGCTTCGCGATCCATGAGGCAGTGTATCAAGCTCGTAAAGACAATAAACTTCTAATCGATCTTTTTCTCACTTCCCTCCTCCTCTCTTTCCTTCGCTCTCACCGTCTCACTCATATATATATATATATATATATATATATATATATGAATATGCGATTTAATTAGAGCTGGGCTTACCATCCAGGAATTGCATAGAAGCCCAGCATTGAATGAACGGTCTAGCGTGTTTTCATAAGCGCATATATAAATCATTGCAGACTGAATTTATCTGATGGAAAACTTTTGTTCGTCGGAACGTGATTTTTTTTTCTTCAATTACCGTTTGTTTCACGGTGCGATTTTTTTTTCAAGATTCCCGTGTCCGCGTTGCTGCAAATCCGTTTTTAAGTAATAGTCTCGCCAAGCCGTATTTCTATAGAGTTTTAAATTTATTTCGAGGACCCATTCAGGACACTATTAAGTGATTACTTGCAAAATTTCAAAAGGATTCACCGTTGTGTATTCGAGATATTGGCAATCAAAGATTGCACGGTTTTACATGTGTTCTTATGGGGAGCAGTGGAAAATGTTACATTTCACGCAATAACTTCGAAACGTTTGTACAGATTTTTTTTTATTCTCAATTACAGAAGAACACATGACGAAGTGAGTAAAAAAAACATCATGAATTCTGACCGTCTAGTTTCAGAGATATAGCGATTTAAATGAAGCAATATCTAGCGACGCTAGCGCCAAATATCACGACAAAAATCCGCTGGGCTTGCGACGTTGCCACGATCTCTGCGCTCGCTAGACTACAGTAGTGTGTGCATATCCGTATACGCAGAGTAATCTACGTATTAGTAGCCGGAATGGATAGTCTGATACAAAAATGAGGGTTAGGTGATGGAGCGAACGTTGTTATTTTTGAAACTTTAAACATTATATTAGGCGTTTTTATCATTACTTTATAAGTTTTTACATCCCGATAAGATGTACAACCTACATTATAAGGATATTTCGCAGATCTTTTATCGATTGAGCGGAGAATAAACTTTTCAACGTGACTGTGGCAAGACTACTACCTTAAGGCGGGCAATCACTTTAGGATACCCAAATCTAGATGATTTTTTTGATTTTTTTTATTGTGAAAAAAACGGAAATTTCCGCAACTCTGGTAATAACTTATTCATATTTTCATACATCTCTGGTATTTTTTTCAAGTTTTTTCATGCATTAATTAAGGTGTAATCCGCTGTGTCCCTTGGCGGGTCCTCATCGTCGTTGTCGATTTGCGGGAAATCTGCAGCTCGCAATTCGCATCTGAAATAGTCCAACAAATTTTTATACATTCTTGAGATGTTTTTTAAGAACGTGAACCTAAATTTAAAAAAAAATCGAGATTTGAAAGTTGAAACGTGTTTGAAAAAAAAAAATGATCGATTTTTAGTATTTTTCCCCCTCATTTTGCAATAATAAATATGTTTTGAATAATCTAATCTTTCCACCTTTAGGTTTATGTTTTAATTAATTATATTATGTAAACGTGTTCCAAATTTGGAGATGATCCATCAATTAATTTTTTACTTATGATTGCCGCAAATTGAAAAAAATGTCGTTTCGAGAAAAACACGTTTAAATTTTGACAAACGAAAAACTCAAAGTCAAATGTGTTTAATCAAATGATAAAATGTCTTACTGATTAATGAGCGATTCCAGCACCGTACAGCAGCCCTTCCTCTTCCTCATGCAACTCATTTGAAGCTTGCATTGCCTCTTTACGAGCTTTTCGAGTTTCATTTGTCTCTAACAAACTTTTTCTATTTTGCCGAGCCACGTGCATCTGATCCATTTGCTCGGCATATCCGTAACTCTGCCTGCCAACTACGATTTGTATGTAGTTCATTCATAACCATGTGTAGGGCTGAATTTCCTTCATTGAAGAAAAAAGTAGCAAGAAAAGCCGTTACCTCGATTATTTTGTACCCAGAATGGAGATGTTTTTGAGCTAATCGCCAAACAGTCGAGTTTGGATTCGTTTGAGTTATGAAAACCCAAATAAACCCAAAGAAACTACCTAACCGACCGATCGTGGATACCTGAGCGCGCTTGGGAGTAGAGCGGAGAGTCTTTATCATTTATATACATACCTTTAGTAGGAATCCGAATATCGTTTTGAAATTTTCACGGTGTATTCTTAAGATATTTTGCTAACGATTTATGAAATAACAAAAAAAATTGATTTCTTGAAGCACCTAAAGTGGTTGCCCGCCTTAATTAATATCAGACCGGTTTCTGTAAGCATTAATATATCTGAGATTATAATTTGTAAGTAAAATATCGACTGTGTATATTTAATATGTAATTGATAATATTTGGGACAAATGTCATCATAGTTATACTGAATATTATTATCTACATAGATCATAATAATAATAATATTAATCATGAGTATTATATATTTATTTATAAGTATTTAGTACTCAGTGTTGGATTTGTCGCTTGGTAAATCAGATATTAACCCTTCGACTGCACAATGAGTCGTTTTGACCCCAGTGTTTTTCGTATAAGTACGTATTTTTCACTGCGAATCTCCCACTTCGAATAAATGTTCGGGCATTTGATTTTTGTTTTTCTTGAAAAATAAATTTTGGGCCATAAAATAAGGATTATTGGCTAAAAAAACGTCTCCACAAAAAAAATGCATACTTAAATACAACGAACTGACAAAATTCTGGGATCAGATCGACCCTACATGCAGTCAGAGGTTCATGGCGGAAGTGTACAGTCGAAGGGTTAAATTCTAGAGTAGTTTCTGCAATTTCTTAAAATTGTGGATCCACCTGACCTGCTGTCTCGGTGTGAAAAAAAGGTTCGGCAATTTTATCGGAAAATAAAAAAAAATTCTCTACATTTTTTAGACTATGGACAGAATATAAAAAGAAAAATATATATCGTGATGGATCTGAAAATCTGTTATTTAAGAAGTAAATGAAAAAGATCACTACAATAAACAAATGATAAAATATTAATAAAGAAATACTGCGATGAATTAAAAATCAAATTCTAATGAATTAATATTAATAATAAGATATTCATAAGAAACTAACAACAAAAATAATGATAATATCTAATAATAACAATAATCTAATAACCAATTAATTAATAATAATAAATTAATGATAACATAATAATGGTTACTATAAACGATTTATCGCGCGATTTTTCACATTTTTCAAACAAAATAAACCGCTCGACGCATACAGCAAACGAAAAACAACAAAATTCCGCAAGCACCATGGGCAATGAGTTGGAGCAATTACATGAAAAATTATAGGCGCCTCTTAGCAGCGTAAAAGAGAAAAAATGGATTAGTGGGCCGCAACGGGTGACGCTTGTTGCCTGTATTCTGCTACTTTTATTAACCGTGCTAGAAAAACGTGGCTGTAATACTGCATGAGAAAAATGCATATGCAGCGAGGAAAAGCACGCTGCACGCCAACGCGGGCCACTAAACCGTCAAGGGGGATCGAGGGCAGGCAGGGGTGCGACACGAGAGGGTGAAAAAGACAGATAGAGCCTATTAAAAGTCATCGTTATCGCATTCATATTATCCGGCACGTTGGAAAAATTCCCTCCTCTCGTACGTAGCTGCATCGAAAAAGAAGGGAAGACAAAAAAAAGAAGGCGAAAAAAAACGAACAGGCTCTTGGGTTTTTCATGATAGTGGTGGACTGCGGGGGCGGTTTTTTTTTGGAGGCAGTGTGACCGCAGGAGCTTTCATGTGTTGTTATCGTCGCTCTCGTGCGGTAGCTCGCTGTGTGCACACAGGGTGGTCCAAAAGTCGCGGATAAAATGAAGTGGGGAGGTAGCCAAGATCATTTCCAACAAAAAACGTTCATATACACCGTGATCCGTTACTCAACGATTCCAAAACTATGATTTTTTTCAGCATTTAAGAAAAATCCACTCCGAATTCTAAAAAAAAAGAATAATTTTAAAAAACTACTCAGCATATGCGGGTTATTTTTTTTAATGCAGCCTAATGATGTGGTTTTCGCATGAAAGGGCAGTTTTCATAATTGTAATAATGAGTTTTTAGAATATCATTTTTTTCCCTAAATTTTCATAATTGATTTGGAAAGAAAAATGTTCTACCGAAACTTGCTCCTTTAGTAGGAAAATTGGTCCACCTTATGAGGATTCTAAAAAGGTACAACTCATAGCCCCGATCGTCCAAAGTTTTTTTAATATCGATTTTTATTCACTGCAATATAGTGTTTTGCTAGGAAGTCGAATTTGGTGTTAATCAAAATTGAGTTGTTAATTTGCATTAAGAACGCTTTAGTTGAATGCAGAGAACTTATGACGGGTACGTTGAAGGGAACCTGTGCAGAAATTCGACTAGGCTCTCCTTACTTCCTGTCGGGCACTGGCCAGGCTTACCTCGTTTGATTCGCCTGAGCGGGCTCTTTCATGGAACAGACCGGGGAAATCACAAAATCGCTTTTACGGCTTACAAGGTATGTACACTTTCACGTAATGTATACCCAGCCAAAACATTGTAATTTCCTGTAAAGCGGAGCTCGACTTTAATAACTGCGTAAAACTGCTTTGCTTTTTGCCCCATCAAATATATTTTGATTAGGATGAAACTGATACATCTGTTGTAATTCAATTCATCGACGTTCGTTCAGTGTTTCGCTTGCTGTCTGCTTATTACGACGGTTTTTATTATAAAATTTGGCATCATTTGATTATGGGGATTTGGTGAATTGGACATTCGAACGGTCCAAATGCGCAACAAAATTCAGAAGGAAAACCGTAGTAACCCGACTCAAAATATATAGCCTCCTCTGAACCTTCGCAGGACCCATTTCTTTTGTAATGCACGTGCCACCAGCCTCCGTTGAACCTACCAAACCTCATTCGTCGAGTTCAGTGCCATGAGGAGGCCTCCATTTGGTTCAGTGTAGCCTCTGTTAGTCATCCCAAACCTTCTCTCGGCCCCCAGTTTCGGCGAAACGTGCAGTACACAGGCCTCCTTAACCTGCTTTCGATCTCAGGTCCGTTGCCTCGACCCCACCTAACCTGCTTTGAGCCCAAATTCGATATCTCCTCCATCAACACTGCATTGTGGCCTGACGGGTAACCCGTTCGATGACGAAATAAATACGTTTTCGCTGAATGGAGGGTCCGGAGGGTCTACAGTGCGCCTACAGTAGGCTGAGTGGAGGGTCCAGAGGGTCTACAGTACGCCTACAGTAGGTCGAAAGAGGGGCCAGTAGGTTCTGCGGGAGCGCTCGAAGTAGGCCCACCTGGGGTTTCGTAAGTTGAGTTGCGCTCTATATTGACTTCTTTTGAGTGACAATGACCAGTTTCTGCCATTCAGGAGGTTCATCATAGACCCTAACGTATTGGTATTCCAAACATTGTACACTCGTTGAGGTACCCGATAGTCCGCTATCGCCGATCACTGTTCAGGGAAGGAGGCTTTTATATTGCTGGTTGAATGCGGGAATAAACAGACGCAAGCGAAACACTGCACGCCCGTCGATCCAATTGAAGAGTCACATATTATCTACCTGAGAATCGGTTTTGCTAGTACAGCCTCCCTTCTACGGACTCGCTTTAAGTGCTCTGCACTTAAATAATGCGTTCCCAATGCAAATTAACATCCATAGTCGTTTGGTGCAAAATTTCATTTTCTAGCAAAACACTTCCTTACAGTGAATAAAAATCTACAGTAAAAAAAACTTTCGAGGATCAGGGCTATGAGTTGGACTTTTTTAGAATCCTTATAAGGTGGACCAATTATCTTACTGCGAAGAATTTTTCTTTTGGAATTCTTTTTTTTAAATCAATTATGATAACTTAGGGAAAAAAATATCGATCCAAAAAGTTGTTACAAATTCATTTTATTCTAAAAGCTCATAACGACAATTATGAAGACTACATTTTCATCTGAAATCCACATTATCAGGCTACATAAAAAAATAAAATAAGCCGCATATGGTAAGTAGTTTTTTTTTTTAATTATTTTTTTGTACAGCTCGAAAGCGACTTTTCAAAAATATTGAAAAAAAAAAACAAAGTTTTGGGATAGTGGAGAAACGGCCCAACCTGTATATGAATGTTTTGGTTGGTAATTTGGTAATGTTGACTACCTTCCCACTTCGTTTGATCCACGACTTTTTGACCACCCTGTAGATAGAAATATAGGTAGAAGTTGGTGGACAAGTCTCACGTGTTACTGGCCAGCCGAAAAATTGTTACACAATACTCTTTCCTTTCTCTATCGCCTCATCCTTTTTCTCTCCCTTTGTGGTTCCCTTTGGGCCTTTTTCTCTTTATCTTCCTCTCTCCCCCCTCTCTCTCTGTCTCTCTCTCTCTTTCTCTCTCTTCCTATTCCTCTCTCCAGATACACAGGACAGACTGAAGACTAAGTTCGCTCTACTGGTCTGGCCATCGGAGCTCTCAACCCCGCCACACACTGCTGTACGACCAATTTACTTTTTCAACTTCTGAAAGGGGCCATTTGCCTGTATATACGCGTATCAAACGTTGGCAGGCAAAGGCAGACGGACGCACCTACATGATTCACGAACTGAAGAAACGCTTGTTGCGATCTTTTATTTTTCGACTCCCGGGCTGCAGGAATATACAAACATAAGCGAATATACATATATATATATAAGAGCATCCAATGTCTTTGGTGCTAGTCGATTCTCTGTAGGATCGGAGAGCCCTCAGGGCGCGTACCATAAACGATGGGGAGACTTTCGTGCCTGTTAGGCCTTTCCGAGCTCACGAGAATTTGAAGAATTCAAGCGAAAGCATTGGGACCAAATGCATCAATTATATGTATGATACGTATGATATTCCATGCATATATCTTTTTTTATGTTTTATGCAATTTATTTTAAAGATCTACATATATGCATACGTATAAAAAAGTTCCGTGACTCACTGACTGATATAGACAAGGCACAGCCTAAATCGCTGAAGATAAAAACATGAAATTTGAAAGATATGTTCCTTAGAAGGTGTAGAGGTGCACTAAGGAAGGATTTTTCGAAAATCAACTCTTAAGGGGGTGTAAAAGCTCCTATGGAAAATTGTATTCCTTGCGTGTATCAACTTGAAATTTGGTATAAATATTCTTTAAAAGACATAATAAAATCAATATGTTAGATCTTTAAAATTGTTTACTACAACCCCTAATTAAGGGTACAACGGGGTATTGAAGTTTGTATGGGAAAATCAAATTCTCGCATTGAAATTCGGGGGTTATGTTCCTTGAAGAGCGTAGAGGTGCACTAAGAAAGGATTCGCTTCCGGCACGGTCAACTATATGTGGACTGTTCGAGAGTGTCAAGTGTCCAAAACTTGAATGTGCTTGCCAAACCCCATACGTCATAAAATGGTTTCTAGAGAACGAGAACGACAATTGCAAAGACATTTTAAATTGTGCGCCATTTGTTTAATGGCGAAGATAGAGAACTGGTCTTTGGCAACTGGCACCAGGAAGTAGTGAGGTTTAGTCATGGAGAATCACACGATCGAGCAACGCATAGAAATTGTGAGCATACACTGAGAAACAATGCAGTTATTGCAGACGAAGTTTCATCTCGCGCCGCGGCCATGTGAATTTGCCACTAAGATCGTGCGATTTAACGCCATTGGAATTCTTTCTTTGGGGTTTTCTGAAAGGAAAAGTATATGCCAATGATCCACAGATCATTACGGAGCTCAAGGAAGCAATTGGACGCACCATTAAGGTCTTAGGCCACTCTAGAGGCCAAAAAAGGGCATATTTTGTGATGTTTTTTTTCCAGCAAAACCATAAAATGAATCGGAATTACAAAATAGGGCTTTTATTATACACGTAATTGATTATACAAAATTATTTTTTCACAGCGATACATGTCAAAATGGCGACTGTGCAGCATTTTTCCGATCACGCCTTTATTTCTGAAAGGTCAACAGCCGGACCAACAGCTTCTATAAGTTTTGAGTTATGATGAGATACCAAAGTTTTTTCGATATATATAAGAATAGCTATAGAAGTACGTAGGATTTTTTGTTATATTGTTTTTTGTCAAAATGGCGCATTTCTAAAACAAAAAGTATAACATGCCACGAGAAAATCGTCAGAAAATTGTTTATAAAAAAGGAACTATGCAGTATAATTTTAAAAATCCTACGTAGTACCTCAGAAAATGTAATTCTAAATATAGATACAATAAATATACAATAAAGTTGAAATTTCAAGTGAATCGATTGAAATTTGTTTGAGTTATGAGTCCGGCCGACTTGAAAAATGTACTTTTGAGATAAACGCGTTTAAAGTTAGTAGAAAGTCACGACATGAATCAAGAGGGGTTGCGCTAGAATTTGAAAATCGAGTACTTAGAGATTTTTCATACCCATAATCTTTTGGAATATAATTTTATAGGCACTAAGATACATTTTTAACAAAAAAAATCGATTTTTGGAAAATCCTTAATGAAATTAGTTCGCATTTATGCTGAAATGTTATTGAAAATTCCGTCAAAAGATTGAACGTTTGCAAACAGGGACGAGGCGCCCATTTATCGGATATTGTGTTCCACATATAACCTCCATGTTTGTACCTTATATTAAAATAAAAATATTCGTGCTTTTCAAATAAATAAAACGTTTTATTAATAAATGAAAATGTCAGGTCATTTTGAGACACCCTTTAATTCTGTAGACAACAATGGCATTGTACGATACTGGAGTTGAAGGTTGACACTTTTATACTTCCATTTCATTAATTACTAACCCTTATCTCAGTCAGTCGGTCCACCACCGTGCCTGAGCAATTAACACCCTAACTTCTTTTTTTTCATACTTTATATATATATATATATATGTATATGTATACATATATATAGGGTGAGGCAACAACTATTAGCAGTAGAAACATTTCCTAACCTATCAGACTTAAGAGAAAACTGTTCCTACAAAAGTTGCATAGTTCGAAGGGTGTTATCAGGTGGTGGCACTTCAGAGATTTCAAGGTCAGCTCCACTCTTAAAATGGGACAACTATTTTTTTTCGAATTTTATTGAGGAACTAAAAATAAGTTCACACGCCCAATTTCAAGATTATCGATCAAGATGTAACAGAAAAAATGGATATAACAGGCATTTCAATATTTTGAACATAAAATGGATTAAGGAGAGGTTACCGTCGAGAGTCATGAAAAATACATGAACTTCGGGAATTTTTTTTTAACATAAAATAAATAATTTTGGAAATGGATTTTAACGTGTTTTATTCTTCTATCAATAGAGAGTAAATTCCAATTTTTTTTATTTAAAAATATCCAAGATGGCAGCTCCAGCTCCCGTCAAAGAAAGCTATGCACGGCGTATTTTGGTTTGCGTGGGGCGCTCCACAACCTTGCCAGTTCATCTGAATCGAAAACGGGTTAAAAAATGATTAAACTAGACTAAATTGGGGAGGCCTTATAGTTTTTTCTCTTCTGAAACATTCCTGGATAACAAAATGGCAGCCGTTTGAAAAAAAAACCCAATTATTTACCCGGTTTTTTTACTTCAACGGACGAAAAAAAATGTCTAAATCAATTTTTGACAAAAATCGCTTTCTGATGGCTCCGCAAATTGAATTTCCTTTCAATTGCGCAGATATTCATGTGAATCGGTTCATCCGTTGAAGCTTGTAAATCGGCCCGCGCGATAAAAAATGTCGTTTCCAGAAAAATCCATTTAGAGTTTAACTTTAACCTGTAAATTCTAAAATACTTTAGATGTGAAAATATCCTTTTACCCACGTGTTCTAAACACTTTAAGGATGTAAATTATATATCGAAAAAATCGAATTTTTCATCGCCATAAACGGTAACTTGGCATTAAAAAATTTAGTAGCCGGCACTTCTTTGTACACCACTTCTTTTGAAGACCCTCAGAAAAAGTCAATGCGAATCAGATTGCAAGGGTGCGTTGAAAGTCGTGCCTATCATTTTGAGCACCTTTTATAGAAGTTAGTGGTTGCACCGTTGTTTAATCGATTTTAGGCTAAAAAACATTCAAATTCCTATTTATCGATTCTTCATACTAAATATTGATCGATCATCTTGAAATTTGGTATGTTAACCTATTTTTAGTACCCTGTTAAAATTTCGAAAAAAAAATCGTAGTACCATTTTAAAAAACTGCAGGTAACCTCAATATCTCCGAAGTGCCTTCACCTGGATGAACTTCGTAGGCCCACTCGTGAATTCCCATCAAACTATGTAACTTTGTGGGTAAAGTTTCCTTGTAAGTCTAAGAGGGGAGATAATTTTTCTACTTTTAATAGTTCATGCCTAAAAAACAGGTTGATTTTCTACCCTCCACCCCCTCACCCCCAACGAGAGCATCGGGACCGCGCTTTTGCGATTTTACACACAGTCAATTCAATCTTGCCAAGCTTGCGTCTTCATTTCATTGAAAAATTTCGATAAATAATATAATTACTATTATTCAAGCAAAGTGCTGCCGATTCCATTCCACGATCGGAAACTCGTTTAAACTGCCGTTCCGCTCGGTGTTCGTCGCGCAAGCGAGTACACTCGCGGCCGGCCACCCATCCAAGAGTTGAAACTCAGCGACAAATATGTACGAGACGCAAATTATGAACATATGGTATTGAAGGACAGTATAGTGCAAGAGTGACGGTGCCATTTATTGATTTGGTGGGGCTCGGTAAACCGCTCGCGTTCCTCTCGGGAAAGCATGACGTATTTGCCTCTGTGGGGCGTATGTATGCATATATATGTATAAGCATATATGTACATTTATCCGTACACACGTACTTATGTGCGTGAATATATATATACAAATGAAAGCAGAATCACGCAGTGGCTGCTCTATACAACAGGGCATGGTACACACGCCATCAAGGGATGTCGAAAAATACTGTCCTGCATGTGGCAATAATGTCAATCACCGAACCACGCGCTCAGTCGTTCTTTGCACTATGGACGCGCCACTATTTCGTTTGTATACAGGGTCGTCCAAAAACCATGGACCAAACGAAGTTGGGAGGTAGCCAAGATAATTTGCAACCAAAAAGGTAAGTAGTTTTTTTTAATTAATTTTATTTTTGTATAGCAAAGATGTTATTCATAACGAATATTGGAAAACAATCATAGGTGTGGAATCGTTGAGAAACCAACCTGTATATGACCTTTTGAGTGGGAAGCGATTTTGGCTACCTCCCCACTTCGTTTGATCCACGACATTGGTATATATATAGGGTGTTCTGTTATGAATGGATAATCCTGAAACTGTCGATAAGTCACATCATGTCCTACTATATGCTGGCATTTCAGTTCGGTAAAAGACCCACGGTTTTCGAGATTTTGGGCTTTATGTTATTTTTTGAAAAAAATCATCTGGTTTTTTGCATGCTATTTCTACAAATGATAACCTTTTTGACCTGTTTTTTTATACTCGTGTTTATTCGTTTTATTTAAAAAAGTCTTCTCTTTAATCTTAAATTTAAGGAAACTATAAAAAAAAGATCCGATGCAGAATTTTCATACAAACCAACTCGACCATCTGATTTTGATAGTCTGGTATCTTTTGTAATTGTTTAATAATAAATCGTACTCATTAGTATTGGTCTTCTTTTATTTGAATTCACATCATAAAAATCTTTATTTTTCAAAATCTATTTAATGTGAAAAAAGAAACCGTTGCCAATTAAAATTGCTATAAAAAATAATTTCAAAGACAAATGTTAACGAATAATACCATTTTAGAATCGACAATAAATAAGCAACTTTTTTAAGTAATTGGCACGATATGCGTAGTACATTTTTTTGACACTGCAGGCTGTCGAAGTCAGATGTTCGAATTAGTTTGTATGAAAAGTCTGCTTAAGATCTTTTTTCATAAAATTTCCTTGACATTTAAAGTTGAAATGAAGACTTTTCTAGATCAAACAAATAACCGAGAGTATTTAAAAAAAACGGGTCGAAAAAGTTATTATTTTTAGATACGGCATGCGAAAAACAAAAGCAGATGACTTAAAAAAAAACTAACATAAAGCCGAAAATCTCGAAAACCATGGGACTTTGACTGAACCCACATTTTGGAAAATAGGAGGACATGATCTGACCTATCGACAGTTGTAGGATTATCCATTCATTACAGGACACCCTGTGTATATAGGTACGTAAACGTGCGAATACGTTTTCCAAAGACGCGCATTCTCTCTGACGTATCATCGATTTTATCATCATTTTTATATTCGACATGAAATGCGATGAGCCAGAGTATTTAAATGAAAAAATCGTACGTTCACCCGCGTTTTTTTTTCAAGGTGGTCTTTAAAATTCATAGTTACCATTGGCATACACACGGACATACAGACGTACGGATTCATGCAGACACGGGTATAAAGTGCATAATCAAGAGTGCACTTGGACACGTAGCCCGTTGATCCTCCATCATAAAAATGGTTCGACGGACGTGGCTGAATACGCAAAGTCCTCGATACGACTGTCCATATTCGTTAATACTTCGTGAAGTGGAAATTCACACGTCTGCCAAAACCCATTCGTTTTGGAGCCTGACGAAATGATAAAAATTAAAAAGAAAAAAACATTGATTGGGAAGAAAAATAGAAGCGAAGTGGTGTTGGAAAAAGTCTGGCAATTTTTGACGAGGGCCCTCGGTATGCGAGCACGCGATTGACGTTTTTTTTTTTTTTTTTATACTTTTGAATATGGTGCTTCGGATCTTGCAGTCTGACAGGATGAATAATTTATCGAAAGTGTTTTTTTTTTATTCCTCGCACAATGAGCAAAATGAAAAGAGGAACGATGAGAGGGAGGAATCGAAGAAGAAAGCGCTCGAAAATTTATTTAAATACCATTGAAAAGAAAAAAAAAATTGTCCGTGATCGCGGAGATTTTTAATCCCCGAAAATAAATTGATGAAGCACTACCAAGTGCCGTGCGCGAGCATTAAAAAAAAAAATTGCCAGATTGCAGAATTCTCATAAAAAATACTGGTCGCCGTAAGCTCGAAGAGAAGGAGCGAATGAGTAGGATGAAAAAAATATATAAATGTGGTAAATAAAAAAGAGAACGAAATTTGATCGGAGAGGTGGGCGACGGATACCCAAGCGTACGGTGGCATACGCGAGAATCAGGTTTTACAGTTTCTCACGGTCCATCCGCGATGACCGGCAAAGCCAAGTTGGTCTATTTCCTCGCTGGACCTTGCCCTCCATGGGCTATTCCCGATGAGATGATTTTTTTTCGTTTGCAACGGGTTTTTTTTTTGTAATCGTCCAATTCGAATGCCCAATAAGAACACTTCTTAGTCTTTTTTTTTCTTCTTAGTCATATTTTTTCAAACGGCAAAGGCTCGCGTGGGTGTTCCTTTGCTCTCTCCTCGCTGGATAGAATCTCGTACACATACACGTAGGCATATGCATGCGCACAGGTATTTGTGAAGTCGAGCCCCCCCCCCCCCCCCCCCCGGTTATGTATTAAGGGCGAGTGTGAAAGACGTGAAATGAATTCCTATGCAAAGTACGAGAGGGCGGGCGGAGGGTTGCTCGTTGGTGCTTCTGCTGGTGGACCACGAATAACCCAACGTCTTTTCTTTACCGCTTCTTTCCCCGTGGCTCTGCTCGACGCGGTCTGGTCTCATTAACGGACCCCCGTTTGTTTTGCAATGCCGCGAGGAGGCACACCCTCATTCACTCACGTCATTCTTCTTTCACTTTCTATATCTGTATACGTGTACTTCAATATTAGGTGTGTGCATTAATTTTAATGGATTTTCAAGAGAAGGCGTAACTAGTACTATATCTGTGAGGATTAACGGCTTCCACGCAAACCGTAGGTTCGAAAGATGTAACACAAGAGTTTGTTTATTGAACATTTGAACAATGAACTATATGACGTGAATATTGCGAGTAGCGGATGCTGGACGCGAAAGTGTTGAATGCGTAGCTCTAATGTACGAGTCTTATAGCGTCAGGAAGTACCAGCGTCTGTTGCGCAAAGCGTTATTATTCGATTTCTTGTCAACGAAGGTGTGAAATCATGTGAATTTTTTAAAAGACGCCAAGAACAGTTCGGTTATGCTACTCTGAGCAAAACCCAAGTGTTCGATTGGACCCAGAAGTTTCGGAATGGTCGTGATAAAGTGGCAAATCAAAGCCATAAACGGCATCCGCCGACCAGCGTCAACGAAGACAACATTTGTGAGTGAACTCAATAAATTACACTGACAACCTCTTGAACACTCACCTTACAGTCCAGACTCCTCCCCATGCGACTACCATATGTTTGGTCTACTGAAGGAGGCATTAGGAGGGGAAGGAATTGAAGACGACGCTGCGGTCGACCAGTACGTGCGCAATTGGCTACTGTGGCAGCCATCTTATTTCTTTCCATGAAGGGATCGAAAAGCTTCCTATCCGATGGAGAAAATGTATTTTTGTTGAAGAAAACTATGTAGAAAAGTAAGGCATTCCATTTGTATTTTAATGAATCATCAATAAATCTGTATTAAAAAATTCCGGCTTATATTTGAATGACCCTCGTACTAGTCTTTTTACAAAACTTGGACGCGTTCATATCACGTCGGGGTCACCAGTGTGGCGATTCCGGAGGTAAAGTTGATCCCTTCCCCTATCGTGTTGCTGTCCAGGTTCCTGTTGGGTCGGTATGGTAGGAAGGCAGGAAAACAATGTTAGCGTTTCTTCGCGGGTACAGTGACAGACTCATCAGTGGGACTGTGCCTCTGTACCCTGCCCTAGACGCGCCTGGTATTAGAATCTAGGGAGACGTTGTATACACAATAACGATTGGCCCTGCGACCGCTTGTGAGATACGCTGGAACGATGGTAGTCATGTTACAGCGAGATGTGGAAGCCCACATATCGCATTGGATCATATTGTTACTAATTTTATGTCAAAGCATCGTCGCGTGGTTTTAGTTTTCAGTAAAAGACATTATTTCTGTGAGCTTCGAATATGTAAAATTTTGTGCCAACCTAGCGTAATGTGCGGGATGTTTTACTTTTTTGCTTCTTATTGAAGGAAAGTGTTGCTGATAGTCAAATAATGCTGTCGGAAGCTTATGGTAATTATGCTCTATCGATTTCAAGATGAGAATACTGGTTTCGACGTTATAAAAAAGATGATTTTGACAGGGAAGCTAATAAACGTCCAGGCAAGCCGAAAAAGTTTGAAGATGAGGAAGTGGAAGCTTTATTCGATGAAGAACCGAGTCAAACGCAAGAAGAACTTGCAGTATCATTAAATGTTGATCAACATCAAATGTTACCAATAACAAGTGATGCAATTGAGCCGAGCATTGAAGCCAAATCGGCCAGATTACGCGAAAAGACAGGACAAAGTCCCAGCACGACAACCCCGGGCCTCGTGTTGCAAAACCGGTCAGGGAAACGTTAGAAGCGCTTAACTATGATGTCCTACTACACCCGCCGTATTCTCCAGATATTGCTCCTCCCAATTACCACCTATTTCGATCGATGACTCATGGCTTGTCTGAGCAGCGCTTCCATTCTTATGAGGATACCAAAAAATGGTTAGTTTCGTCGATAGTCTCTAAAGGTGTGTCGTTCTTTCGACGTGAAATCCACCTATTACTAGAACTATGGGAAAAAGTCGTGGCTAGCGATGAACAATATTTTGAAAGAGGAATTTATATCCATTTTTCCACTATAAAGCCGTATTTTCACCAAAAAAATCCCTTCAAATTAATCCACACTCCGAATATACATATAGGTGGCCTTGGTTTTCTTTACGCGTATGTATGAGGGCCCCCCTTAATACAGCGAATATTTAACCGAGTTCTTTAGGTCCCTCGGTCGAGCTGCGCGGGTCTCGTTCAGATCTTTCGATCTACCGATGATGGAACGGCCACTTTCCTCTTGAGGCTGCGTAGCTATATATATATACATAGGGAGCAGGACCCACGACGTACACGTAGCCTCGTCCTCGAAACTACTTTGAAACCCCAACGGCATAAGTATCTCCCGTTCGTTCGCGGTCGGGCATACATACATATTCATGGCGTCATTACCGCCCTGTGATCCATGGCAGTGCTAAACGTTTCTGCCGATCCGATCTCTCCATCGCTTCCTCTCTTTTTAGAGAATGAGGTGAAGGGAGAGAGAAAGAGTTCTCTCCCTGGTCCGCTTCGAACGTTCTCCCCTCCCGGCTTTTGCCCTCGTCTGCTTATTATACCAGCAGCACTCTTTCTGCGCCTACCCTATCCCTTTGGACCTGCTTCAACTCTCACAACATCGCTCCAAACTTCACTGGAGTCTTCCACCATAGACGGCCATCTCACCGGGGCAACAATACACTTTCTTCTCTGCGGTTGATGTTGCACGTACATCATCGGCACTGGAGTACAATAGTCGAAAAACCGTGGTCGGATAATGTGGTCGAAATCGTATGGCAGAGTGTCATAGGAGCAAAATGGACACCGGGCTTTGAGCAACTTACTGACGTCGATTCGGTTGACGCTGAGAACTGGTAGCGAACTACTAAGATGATATGTAGGGTAGGGAGGGGCGTGTTGAGCAGGTTGGTAAGTTGGGCAATGGAAATATTTGGAAAACAAAGCACCACACGCGGGTCCATCCAATGGCGGAAAGAGAGGTATGGGGGAGAGGAACTCATCACGCCATCGCTGGTTAACATGCGGCGCACGAGACGTCAACACGGGACGTTTCATTATTTTTGCACCCAAAAGTAAAAAAAAACGTGATTGAAAGATTTTCTTCGACCATTGTATGAGAGAAAATATTTCAAAGTTCACTGCAGTTAACGTTAATGTTTCATCACCTAACAACTTAACAAGTTGGTTGTTAATTAGTTGCATTGTACCAAATCATATTGCATACGTCTGATTTTTTTAATGCAATTCTTACTTTACCCAACTTACCTCATACTCATGCTCAACTTAGCCCACTATCGAGGTTGGTTGAGCAAATATGGCCTTAGCCATTTGAGAGCGATTATCTGGGAAACAATAAGGATAGCAGATTTGCTCAATATGCCCGTCCCTACCCTAACGATTTGGTAATGGTAGGGAGAACTAGTGGCTTGGTGAAGTGCTACTGAACGTTTTGGTCTCGACTAGTAGTAATTGGTAAATTAATAATATTGTATTGAAGGATTTGATAACGATGGGAACAACTGGTACGGTATTAAAATGGTACTAAACGTTTTGCTAACGATGCCAACAACTGGTAAGTTTCTATAATGGTACTGAACATTTTAATGAAGCTGCCAACAACTGGTGAGTTGGCAAAAGTCTATCAAAAGGTTGGTGAATGCTCATAACAACTGGTAACTTACTAAAATACTATTGAATGTTCTGATAAAACTAGCAACAATTGGTAGGTCACTAAAACGCTGTTGAATGTTCTAATAAAGCAGCCTGGCAACTGGCGAGATAGCGAAACACTACTAAATGTTTAGGCAAAATCTAGCAACAACTGTTAAGTTACTAAAACGCTATCAAATGTTTTTTCAACGCTAGTAGCTACTAGTGAGTTACTAACAAGCTGCATCCTTTTAGTGGCCATAAAATGTCATCCTAATGGTTCCAATCACTATTTCCGTCTGTCCAGTTTGACGGCTGATTCGTCTCCGCAATATTCCTCGATTACAGTTTCACGATGATGGCTTTTACGAGGCTGTTTCTTTGTCAACACTTTAACAAAGTCTACAAAGAAGTTGGTCTTTGCGACGCGAGATGTGGTAGGAAGTGAATGCTCTGTATCGAGCCAAAGCACCGTCCAAAGGAGCATTGTCCAAAAGAGTCAAAGGATTTGCGGCTTAAGCCAACTGAGGGAGGGCCGCTTAAGATGTTTTATTATACCATCAGGAGGGTTTCTTGTATGGAGAACAAACTCAGACGGTCCGTAAGCTCGGAAGCTTCCTGTCTGGGGGAAAATTGCCATTACGTGGACCATTCCCGCAAAATCATCTCATCAATTTACTGCCAAACGATACGAAACGACGTCCAATGGCTTTGTAATAATCTTATTTTTTTTTATTTCCCATTAAGGTTCCGAAGTTTCTATGTAAATTTAAATGTATATATGTGAACATATTCATTATCGCTTAGCAGCAAAAAAAAAATACGTTCATATCGAAGCCCAAATCAGTCGATTAACTTTACCAAGGATCAATATGAGAATTTTGCAATTTTGCTCGGAGGCGATAACGTCGCGAAGTGGTGGAGGTTCGGCGGATAAGGAGGGTGGCTCGGGGTAGTAAGTGCCTCTTTTGCCGAGACGAAGTCCCGACAGTCACTCGCGAATCTCACTCGTACGAAGAGATTTCGTATAACGGTGGAGAATCGTTTTCAGAGATAAGTTTGCTCCAACTACGTCTAAGAGAAAAGTGGAGAGGAGAGCTTTGCCGGATTAATCATGCGGGTGATAAGATTATATTGCGGGGAGTTAGAGCAGGAGGCAGACGCAGAAAAGGGGAAAAAGTAACAAGAGAAGTAATTCGATTCCGTAGTTTTTTTTCCGCTTTTCTTTGGTTGCTCTTGGTCCTTCTAATGACGACGAAGATGTCGACTAGCCCAGATAATAGGAAGCTCCGAGTTTCTACATTGCAATAACAATGCGTCGTTGAGTTAATTGGACGTGGACTGAAAAAAAAAATCATTCGCGATAGGGGAGAGTGGAGCACAATGTGTCACGGGGCACTGTGAGCCACACGCGGTTTCTCGGACGTTTGTAGCTCGTAAAGTCCGAAATTTAATGTGTTGGACTGCAATTTATATTTGGTTTCGTCGGGCCTAAAAGAAAGTCGGTAGCAGCTCACAAAGAATGATTGAAAATTAAAAATTGATTTGAGGCCTGGAAAAAAAATAGTTCGCTCACCGGGAAAACGTAAAATATAACGACACTTTCTGTAGCGGCTCGGGTTTTCGGTCCTAATCGATAGTTTTATTATGATGCACTCAGCGACTTGTGTTTTTCCATCCGTAGTTTAATTAATAATTATTTTCATCAATAATCAAATATTTTACTAGTGGGGTACAATGTGTCACCAAGTTGTGGGTCACAATGAGTCGACTCCCAATGAGGAAACGAAGAAGTGACGACGTTCCGAAGAAGCGCAATGCGTCACGAGCAACTGTCAACCACATGCGATTTCTCGGAGTTTTGTAGCTCGTAAAATCAGACATTTTTTTGTTGAAGAGTGATTTATATTAAGTTTCGGCTGGACTAAAAAAAAGTCAGTAGCAGCTAACAAAGAATTATTAAAAATAAAAATTTAGTTTGAGTCTCGAAAAAAAAAATTCTGCCAGGAAAACCCACCTTACCCCACCTGTGGGACACAATGAGCCAAGCCGTAAGTTTTTTTCGATCCCATTATTTTAGGATTTTTAAGCTTTTTGAAAAAAATATGGTAGCTTTATTGTACGCCCAAAGGTCTATAAAATCGGTTATGACCTTTTTTTTCTAATCAAACTATTTTGGTGAGAGTAAAAATTCGTTAGAAAAAAGGTGACAGACTGTGCCCCACCATCCCCTACACGTAATCGGATAAAATATTGCAATTTTATGGCAACTGATAATGCAAAGAGATGACGAAGTGTCGCGTCGGGGAATCGAAGTGAATGGAGGCAACTCGATTCTCTGTCACGGATTATGCAACCGGATTACGTGTACATCTGAAGGTGGTATTACGGCATAAGCTTAAACAGGCAGTTCATAACATGGGCGTTGAGACTTCGGGTTATGATTTGCTTCGCTCCTATTTCGATCACTACCTACCTAGCTGGTTAATTTAATTATTCAACCAGCTTATGTTCTTCGACATAATCCAAGCATTGATTGAACGACATCCCTTGTCACTTGTTACCAAACGAATTCATCGATATTTTACGAAAGGCACAAGTGAATTTATTACATCTCGGCATGCCTTCACGATCACCCGATTAGGCAACGTCAGCCGGGTCGGTACTCGGATAGGTGATCGTTTGTGAGGTGCCAAGGCAAAAAAGCAGCTGGATCATAAAAATCCGTTAAAATGTACACAAGAATATTGAAAATATATGTTTCACTCACAATCTCAATCACAATTTTTTTCTGCCAACCTTGAGACTCGTTGCCTCTCGTCGCGGATCACCTGCACCATTCATCTGACAGCTGAGCGAAATAGACAAGCGCGAATCCATCAGTCGAAAGGCAATATAAGCAGGAATGAACAGAAACAAGTATATTTTCTCGGGCTAATAAAGAAAATGGATTTCACTTTGCCCTGATTGTGTTGGTGCTATTGCGGCCCTGATGGGGCGGCTGAGCGAGGGGGAATATTTTAAGGGGGAATTCGTCGGTAGCGATGAGGGTAACGGGATTGACGGATATATATATATATATTTAGAGACAGAGCGGGAGGAAAAAGAGAAAAAATAAGTAAATTTGACTTAGACAGGGGCAGGCACTTAGTGAGATCTACACAATGTTTGGCGCACTTGACATTCGACACTGGCTATATTGAGGCTTATCCGGGAAAAGTCTCTGCATGAGTACACTACGGAGGAAGACGATTCTTGTACTGGTTATATTTATTTTTACAGAGGAAACTCGATGCGGGAGTACTGAGGGGGGTGGTTGGTTTCTGATTGCACATATATATATATATATATATATATATATATATATATATATATATATATATATATATATATATATATACATATGTCAAACAGATATTTGAAACCGTTACATTTATGTAACTTTAGCTGTGCGGAGAACTGGCAATTTTGAGGCTGTCCTGAATTGTTTTACAAACGAATTGATGATTTTGGAGACAGGACGGTTCTTGAAACGACCATCACATAAATAATCTTGCAGTCATCAAAGGGTTATTTGAATGATCTGGAGTTTACATAGGGATTTTAAGGATCTTTTCGAAATTTTTGTTTCAGATGGACCGACTGCATGCAATCATGGGAATCGCGAGCGAGGGGCATGTTTTACGCCAGCCACAGTAACAGCGCTCCGAGTGAGTATATATTTATGAAAATATTTGTCAATATACCTCAATATATATACTTTCGAATAAAACAAACTTGGACGAAATCGGACAAATAGGTTTTGAAATAATAATTCCGAAATTTCAACTATTTTTTCCGCCTTCTACTTGGGTGTGCCTCCTTAAAACAACCCCTAATTAGAAGTGCAATGGGATGTTGAAGTTTGTATGGGCAAATCGAATTCCCAACTTTTATTTCAATCAAATTCGGAAGATATGTTCCTTAGAGGGCGTACAGGTGCATTAATAAAGGATTAGCTTTTCGCATGATCAACTAAAGGGTGTCTCAAAATGACCTGACATTTTTTATTCCGCATCATTCTTTTTTCTGGCGAACATAGAGTACTAATCTTTGACAACTGGCATCGGGAAGTATTGAGGTTTAGTCATGAAGAAATACACGATCGAGCAACGCATAAAAATTGTGAAAATGCAATGTGAAACAATGCACTGATTGCAGACGAAGTTTCATGGTCGTGTCATTTCGCGCCGCGGCGATGTGAATTGGTCACCAAGATCGTGCGGTTTGACGCTGGTGGACTTCTTTCTTTGGAGTTTTCTGAAAGAAAAAGTCTATGCCAATGATCCACAGACCATTCCAGAGCTCAAGGAAACAATTGGATGCGTCATTAATGAAATTAGTCCGCAATTATGCTAAAATGTTATTGAAAATTTCGCCAAAAGAGTGAACAGTTGCAAACAGGGACGAGGCGGTCATTTATCGGATATTATGTTGCACACATAACCTCCATGTTTGTACCTTATATTAAAATTAAAATATTCGTACTTTTCAAATAAATAATACGTTTTATTAATAAATTTGAAAGTCAGGTCATGTTGAGACACTCTTTACATATGGGCTGCTCAAGAGTATCGAGTGTCCAAAACTTGAATGTTCTTACCGATGACCATAAATCATACAATGTTTTCTACAAAACTATATTGCAAATCCATATAGTTCTGTAGACAACTATGAAATTGTATGACACTGGAGTTTAAGGTTGGCACTTTCATATTACTTTTTTATTAATTGCCAACCCTTACCTCAGTCACTCAGTTTACCACCGTGCTTGAGCAATATTATACTCTACCGTTTTTTTCTTTATTTCCTACTTTTTGTCGCTCTTTGTTTATCTCCTCTCTGGATCAAATCCTAAAGTCTACGCGAACGAAGTTGCGGGCAAAAGTTAGTATACGTATATATATATATAAGTGCGTGCATTCAGTGTTGAATTGCAAGCGTGTCGGTTACCGCAAGGGTGGTGCGTAGCTTATTTTCGAAATTCCCGACGGTGCAACCCTCGGACGTCTCTGGTTCTCCCCTAAAACGCACACGCGAGTATTCGTACAACGCTACGTTCTCATACTTATCGGCTGTCTTTCAAACAAAAGGGCCTCATAGGCGTAAATTTGAGCTGTTAATATTCGCATGCCAGGCCCTTCTTTCATCAAAGAGGAATATACGCCTGCGCGCGTGTGTGTGTGTGTGTGTAGATTATTCTTATTCAAAATGTTGCCACGCAACGGTAACGCTTTTCTCATGCATTATTCAGGCACTCACTTCGTGTACTCGACGGCGTATATAACAGTTAATTCGAGATACTCCAAATAATTTCATACGTTTGGCAAGGGATGTATTGTAGCCGGGCGAGAGAGAGCGAGAGAGAGAGAGAGAGAGAGAGAGAGAGAGAGAGAGAGAGAGAGAGTGAGAGAGAGGGAAGTGTTCGTTAGGGTGAACGAAAAAAATTAAATACCATAGTAACGTGACATGTGTGCCACGATCCCAGACTGGACTGTGGAATGAGAAAGAAATTCGAGCTTTCGTACAATCAGCTCTTTGCCCTCCAAAAATCGACAAGGTTTCATCGAACCTCGAATGGAAGATTCCTTCGCGGCTAGGAGGGGTTAGGCCACTCCACAATTTTGGAAAACTCGAAAAAACATTCTTTTGGACTAAAAGGTACGTAATGTTTTAAAAAATAATATACCAAAAGAATATGGATGGTCAAAGTCTCTCTGAGTACCGGAAACTGTTATAATCTGTGCCTGGAGGAGGACATGCAGCACATCAAGCTTTCTGGAAAATTGCTGCGTGACGCTGTAAAAGAAGGACGGATCAGCTTCAGCGTGCTTAAAAAGGAAACAGAGGAGCTGGACATCAATGTAGAAGGGGACGTCCATTAATTACGGGAGTTCCAAATAGGGGGGGGGGGGGGGGGGGGTCAATGAAAAGCTCACGTCAACTTCGTAATTCAGAAAATATACTATTATAGCATTTTGTAAGGTATAGGGTGCAAATATGGACACCTTAAGGCGTAAATCATTCTAGAAGGGAAAATATTTTAAGAAAACAAGAATAATAACAACATTGTAATTGCTTTATTATATTTGGTAACAATCAGACTTAATAGTGGGTAAAAAAAGTATTTGCACACTACATGTTTTTCAAATTATCCTGCGAAATAAAATAAAGTACTTTAGCATTTTTTTTTCGAAGAAAAATATAATGTACGAAAAAAACATAATGTACGGAATTTCGAATTATTTTATTATTTCGCTAAAAAAAATTCTCAAAATATGCTATTTTTTTAAAAATGAAATTGAACAATTTCGTTCATGAACAATTTTCGAGTATTTTTTCGATCAGCTTAGCACAATTGATGTCTTTGAGGAAGATTTCTTTCTTGCAGTTTCTACTGTTTTTCAATCAGTTCGGCACAATTTAACATTGTATTCTGCATAATTTATATTTTTGGTGAAAACTAGTTCGTCCTCTGTTTGCACTTTTCGCTTTTAATTGAGCACTATTTATTTTTGTATTTGGTCCGGTTTGTGTTTTTGTAGATATAATTTTTCCGCTAGTCCATTTTCCACACGAGATAAATTATTTTGAATTTTTCAAAAATCTACTTTATTTAATGCATTTTACATTTTCTTCAATGGATTTGCTTATCTTCGTAATTATGCATTCGTATATGACATACTTCATTTGATTATATTATATGTATTGTGCAACGTATTTTTTTTTTTTATAAACTACATCTTCTAAGCTTTGTACATTTTGCTATAAACATCAAATTCGAACGAAAATTTACGAAAACCATATCCTCGTAGCAGATGTAAATTCAATTTGATTTTTTTCGACCTTCCTTTTTTGAGGAAGTCTTTATGGCGAGCCTATCTTTCGTTTTAAATCAAAATTCGGAACATTCCAATCCCATTTAATGTATTCAGTCGTTCGAACTTATTATTCAAAAAATCTGTCAAACATAACACTTTTCAATATTACAAGGACGTTTTAAAAATCTTTTCCAAATGCTTCAAGTTGGCCGAGATTTAACCCTTAAATTGTGAGTTTCCGTGAACGCGGTGATGACTCCAAGCGCAGAATACTATTCTTCGTCTCTATCGCTCCCTTTCCATCTCTCTCGTAAAGTCTGACATAAATCTTCCGAGCCCTTAGAGTCCCCATAAAGATAATCAGCCGGTGGCCGAATGGCTCGTCCGTTTAGCGGTACGAGCGGCACAATGGAAAAGGCACCAACATTGTGATCTGTACATACATATACGTATGTGGGTATGCGTGAAAGAAGAGTTCTAAGAATGAGAAAAAAGAGAAAGAAAGAGAGAGAGAGAGAGAGAGAGAGAGAGAGAGAGAGAGAGAGAGAGAGAGAGAGAGAGAGAGAGAGAGAGAGAGAGAGAGAGAGAGAGAGAGAGAGAGAGAGCGAGAGAGACAGGGCTAGATGCAGCGAGAACGTATTAAGCGCTGCACGTGATGGGGAACCTAGGCAGGTTGAAAAATAAAAAGCGTTGAAAAAAACAACTAAAAAGAAATAAGCCAGCAGTGTATAGAAAGTAAAGGATTCTCGTCGGCGGGACCTTAAGGATGTTGCTCAGGGCCTTTGCAGGGCAGTCCGTGAGGGGGGAAGGCATATGCTTAACCATGGGCGTCTGTATCGGCTGCCAACTTCGAATAATCAAATTTTCGGTTACGTAGAATAAACAAATTTCACTTAATAAATATGTGGAATGCATATATAAATGACAGTTTTAAAAATGTTATTCATCGTTTTTTATTTATTTACATCGCGAATGCGTTATTAACCCTTCGTGTTCAAACATCCAAATTCAATCGCGGTGGTCACACTTGGGTCAATTCTACCCAGTCAGTTTTCGAAAAAAAGTATTGTGACGTGGTTAAAAAAATTACAGAACATGCTTTGAACTTGCTAGATGAGGTACGAAAAAATTTTTTATAAGAAATAAAAAGGCGACATGTTAAAAAAAAAGTATAAAGAGGTGAAAAGGCAAAAAAAGATACTTTTTCGCTCAAAAAATCATAGTTCCGTGAATTTTCAACATTTTAACCTAAAATTTGGACATGATACTCCTTAGATATGCTACTTTTGGGAATATATTTCGTTCAGAAAATTCAACGTACACATTGCTATGAGATCCATCAAGAATCATATTGGATTCTGTTTGATAATGTAGTAATCAATTAGGCTTCAAATTGGATTCGGACATTGGATTCCCATTAGAATCCAATATACGTGCGTGATGTTTTAGCAGGGTTCGTAAAAATCCGATATTTATTATAAATATCGAAAATATCTGACCTTTTGATGCACATCCGATTTCTTTATATTTTCGATATTTTTTATATTTATAACAATAGTCCCCTATTTTTTTGCTGTTTCTTAGAGCTGCTTTTTAGAGTGTGTTGCGAGTAAAAAAAAATATGGATGTCAAATTAAACCCCAATTTTTATTATTTTAATATTTATTTGTTCACTTATTTTTTTACGATAATCAGTCTTGCACATTTTAAAAATCAAGCCTTTCCAATTAAAGAATAATCAGGTACCAGGTGTACAAGTATGAAATGCGGATTTCAGACATTTTGTTGTGTCATCAACAAGTGTCAGACGCGCACGAGTGATAAATTGGAAAAATGTGTGCATAGTGTTGTGTTATTGTGTTCAATATGTCGAAATTTATACCGAACAAAGAGAATTCGCGGACAGTATTAATTTTTTGTTTTCATTTGAAGAAAACTGCTGCTGAATCATACCGATTACTTCGAGAAGCTTATGGTGAACATGCTCCATCGCAAGATACGTGTGAACGATGGTTTCGGCGTTTCAAAAGTGGTGACTTCGATGTTGCAGACAAGGAAAATGGAAAACCGCCAAAAAAATACGAAGACGATGATTCGCAAAGACAAAAACAACTCGCCGAGGAATTGGGCGTTAGTCAACAAACTGTTTCCAATCGGCTACGAGAGATGGGAAACATTCAGAAGACCGGTAGATGGGTAGCACATGAGTTGAACGACAGGCAAATGGAAAAGCGCAAAAACACATGTGACATTTTGCTCGCTCGGTACAAAAAGAAGTCGTTTTTGCATCGTATAGTTACAGCGGATGAAAAGTGGATTTATTTTGGGAATCTCAAGCGCAAAAAATCATGGGTAGACCCAGGCGCACCATCCACATCGACCGCAAGACCGAATCGCTTTGGCAGAAAGACGATGCTCTGTGTTTGGTGGGACCAGAGAGGCGTGGTCTATTATGAGCAGTTAAAACCTGGGGAAACGGTTAATACTAAACGTTACCAACAACAATTGACCGATTTGAACTGTTCGGTCCTTGAAAAAAGGCCAGAATACCGAAAGAGGCAACACAAAGTCATTTTTCTTCATGACAATGCTCCATCACATACGGCAAAACCGGTTCGCGACACGTTGGAAGCACTCAGCTGAGAAGTTCTACCCCATGCGGCTTACTCACCAGACTTGGCTCCTGCCGATTACCACTTGTTTGCATCGATGGGTCACGCACTTGCTGAGCAGCGCTTTGGTTCGTACGAAGATGTGAAAAAATGGCTCGATGAATGGTTCGCAGCAAAAGGGGAAGATTTTTACTGGCGTGGTATTCAAAAATTGCCCGAAAGAAGGGAAAAATGTATAACAAGCGATGGAGCATACTTTGTATAAAGCACTTTTTATCATTCTTCCGAATTTAACGTGTTTTTTTTTTAGAAAAAAAAAAGCCGCATTTCATACTTGTACACCTGGTACGTTTCTCTTTCTACCTAATAAATCAGCAGTTAAAATAAAAGTTCCTATTAAACTTCTCACATTTATAAGCTCTAATGTCTCTGATAATGATAATTAAATATCTGTTTTGAAAAAATTAACAGAAACAACAACGAATCACAAATATCGAACTACGAATCTGATACTGATTGTGTAGTCAGATGAGTTGTTGTATACACGGTAAACAACATTTTTATCGTTACGCGCACGCACACATCAGAGTTCTAGCCAATCAAGTCTCAATTTAACATCATATTATTTCATCATAACATCATATTATTTCATCGTAACATCATATTATAATAAAAAAAAGTATTTGCACACCGCGTGTTTTTCAAATTATCCTGCGAAAAAAAAACTATTTTTAGCATTTTTTTTTTTCGAAGAAAAATAAAAAGTTCGACGAAAAAAATAAAATGCTAAAGCATTTTATTTTTTTTTATTGCTTTAGCTTTATCATTTTTTGATAAAATGCTAAAGCATTTTTTTTTTTTCGTAGGGCAATTTGAAAAACATGCGGTGTACAAATACTTTTTTACCCACTGCATATCATGCGAACCCTGCGTTTTAGTATAGGAATCCAACGGGATAACCCTATTGGATTCCTATCAGGAAGTAGAGACAAGTATGGGAATCCAATTGGATCCCTACGGTAATTACTGCACGGGGGACGCGTATTTAGAGTCATCTTATAGCTTTTGCTATGTCGCCCGTGTATTAATTTATTACATTAATTGTTCAACGATCATGCAGTCGAATAGCTTGAAATTTTGCACGGAGTCGTAACACCTGTTTTGCAAATATCCTTAATAAATTTCAGTAAATTCTTAGCATTTTGCGATAGATGAGCAACCTCCTTAACTCGCCGACAGTGTCGCACAGGTTGCGACGGATACTAAGCCACGTGAAAGAGAGAGGGAGAGAGAGAGAGAGAGAGA
>OZ010720.1:19457147-19495599 GCA_963932345.1 Ophion ventricosus | reverse complement strand
TGTCACCTTTTTCCATCGAATTTTTACTCTTACCAAAGTAGTCTGATTAGAAAAAAAAGGTCATAATCGATTTTATAGACCTTTGGGCGTACAATAAAGCTACGATATTTTTTGCAAAAAGATTAAAAATCCTAAAAGGATGGTTTCGAAAAAAAATTGCAGATTGGCTTATTGTGCCCCACGGGTGGGGTACAATGTGTCAGATAGCGCAAGCCCAGTCCAGAACGAAAATTACACATGTTGTTTTACACTAATAAAAGAAACTTCAGTGTAAATTTCAGCAGGATCAACCTAGTCATTGGGGTTAAAAAATAAAAAAATGAAAGATTTTTCTTTTTTTTTCGTGTTGTAGTACTTGGAAAATTTTGATTTTTTTTTTTCAAAATAGTTCATAGAAAAACGCATATTTTTTTTGTATAGGACATTTTTTCGTACGACGAGAAGATCATTATAATACGATCATTTGAAATGTTATCACGTGTAAAATCTTATCTCCGAGTTAGCCGAGTTAGCGAGCCGATAAAAATCTGAAAAACATGCCACGTACTCAAAATATATGGAACAAAAAAATCACCAACATTGAAAAAGATTGAAGAAGGTCAGGCTTTTAGGCCGTTCGAAAACACTTGGAATACCTCATATATATATATATATATTAGGACGTTGAATACGTTTTCGCTGTTTTCCAACAGATGACGTTACCAGAACTGCGTGCGTGTAGTTTAAGATGGTAACGCATCTATAAAGAAGTAATATAAACAAGCTTGAAATGCAGTGTATGTTATTTCGCCGAAGTGTAAACAACTTTTTTTTTCTCATAGTGTTAAACATGTCAAATTTCGTGCAAAAAGAAGAGTATTCGTGGGGTATATTATGGCACAATGTTATTCAAAAGAAATCTACAGTTGAAGCACACAGAATTCTTGTTGAAACTTCCGGCGACAATTCTCTGTCGGAAATAACATGCAGAGATTGGTTTAGATGCTTCGAACATAATGATTTTGATGTTGAAGATAAAGAACGTTCTGGCGCACCGAAAAAGTTTGGAGACGAAGAATTGGAGGCATTACTTCATAAAGACGTTAGCTAAACTTGCAGAATCATTAGGACTTGATCACACAACAATTTCGAAAAATTTAAAAGAATTAGGAATTATTCAAAAGCAAGGACATTCGCTGCCGTACGAGTTGAAGCCGAGAGACGTTTACTGGCGTCCTCTCACATGTGAACAGCTGCTTCAATGGCAGAAAAGGAAAGGTTTTTGGCCATGCATCAACATCCTCGGCAAAGCCGAATATCCATGGTTTCAAGCTTCTGCTCTGCATTTAGTGGGATCAGCTGGCTCTAGTTTATTATGAGCTGCTCAAACCGAACGAAACCATTACGGGAGATGGCTATCGACTACAATTGATGCGTTTGAGCCGAGCATTGAAGGAAAGACGGCGGCTATACGAGCAGAGACACGAGACGGCGGCTATACGAGCAGAGACACAAAGTGATTTTGCAACATGACAACGCTCAGCCACATGTTGCAAAATCCGTGAAAACCTACTTGGAAACGCTTCAATGGAGAGGCCTACCCCACCCGTCATATTCACCAGACATCCGATTATGAATTGTTCCGATCGATGGCACATGACCTGGCTGAGCAGCGCCCCCATTTTTATGGATGCCAAAAAATAGGACTGCTCTTGGATAGCCTCAAAAGACGTCGTTTTTCCGACGTGGAATTAAAATGCTGCTAGAAAGATGGAAAAAAGTCATGGCTAGTGATGGACAATACTTTCAGTGACATGTTTTTACAATTTAAAAAAAAATGAAGCATCAATTTTCAGGAAAAAACAGCGAGAATTTATTTAACATCCCAATATATATATATATATCGAAACGGTGCATATTCTTCGGCATAAATATATGTATATAACTTAACGCGAAAGCGCGACGTGGCATATTGCAGGAGCCGACGAGTATTTATGGTACTTGGAGCATTATTTGTGCGCGAAGGGTCCGTTATAGGGACGTCGAGTGCATCGCTAATATTGGCACACTCTGGTGTACTGTGCTGGCGGCGCTTGGCTGAGCACAATTGGAGCATTGTGTAAGTACAGACTGCAGCCTCATCAATTACGCGTTCAATTAGTAGAGCCTCGAGAGTCGAGAACGACGTAGAGATATATTTATACATACATATATATATATATATATATATAAATATACATTTAAATATATGTTTACATTTATATATATTATATACAAATACAGAAATTTCACCCACATACCTACAGTAATGTACAAGCAGAGATAAAAGGTTCCGTATCCTTCTGCTTATGCATTCCCTCCTTCGATGTCTTTCGCATTGACAAATATTTTTTTGTTTTGTAATCTTCATCGACGATCAATTATTCCAATCGACCGTGTTCCCTCGGTGAACTTCGTTTCCGCTGTACAGGCTTCGTATATCCCACATTCATCACGCGGTGCTCTCTCTCTCTCTCTCTCTCTGTCTCTCTCTCGGCAATAATTACGAGGGCGAGGCGTTAAAACAAATACACTCGAATCGTTGGAGAGTGAGAATGATCGTGTCATTTTTTGCGCTACTCCTCTTTCGATCGTGCTCGAATGAGCGTAGATCAATAATATGGCAAACATTTGAAAAAGACATGGACGGTAATTTTTATTTCTCGGATTCATTATTTTTCGTAATTAGAGAAATTTTTTTATTTATATAAAAGCACATATAAAAAAAGGTTGGACTTGTGATAATATTTTAATTGAGTAAACAAATAAATAATATATTATATATGTATATGCAAATATTGATTTTTATAAAAAAACATATCGATTAGTCATCATACTTCGCATCAATCAGTCTCGAGGATAGTCGAGAGGAAAGTCTGAAAGAAATAAAATGTATCCATTGTGAGGGCGGAGTGAAAAACTTTTTTATTGCCTACTTGTCGTAAAACTTTTTCGAGTGATCGTATGAAATCCCTCCCCCCCCCCCCGCCCCTCTTCATCGGGGAGCACTAAGATTAACCGTTTTTTAATTTGGCATCTCCCGTGATTATGGTTGGGGATATTAACTTGTGAGACGATAACAATGGCGCTCCTCTCTCTCTCTCGCCCCATTTGCTTCGAGAGGGAGCGAGAGAAAGAGGGAAAGAGAGAGAGAGAGAGAGGGGTAATTTTTCTTTTTCGCTTTCACTCTCTTCACTCCTATGCTCGTTGCTCTCTCTCTCTCTCTCTCTCTCTCCCTCTCTCTCTCTCTCTCTCTCTCCCTCTCTCTCTCTCTCGCTTGAACGGCAGCAATGACTAACTGATCAAACATTCCCTCCGGCTTGATTGGCGTCAAGGGTCTTTCCAAGTTTCTTGTGCCCTCGGGTAATATTCCTGATATCGAACATGCTACTAGGCTGCGTCCCTTTCTCTCTCTCTCTCTCTCTCTCTCTCTCTCTTCATCTTCATCTAACTTCATCGCAGTGTATTTTAGTACACTCATAGATACAGTACAGTATGTACAGCTTAACGTTCCACGTCGTCGTATCCTAACCCAAACAAACCCAAACATGCAACGCGTAAGACCTGAGCCCCAGGTCTTCCGCAGTACTTGACACATGCTGCCAAGCCCACGGTCTTTTAACACGTAATTACGGTTAGACGTTCATATAACGTATATATATAAATATATATAGAGGAGAGTGACCGAATATGGAAAACCATTCTGTTTTCTTGACATAAGAAAAAAATAATTTCACAAATTAATAAGGTTTAAGGTATCCCTTTCGCGGAGGGCCTTATTCTATGGGGGCATAAGGTACGTCCCGTTTGAATCATTAGTAAACTCCAGTAGCGCTTAATAAAAATAAGTTACAATCAATTATTATTGCCAACGATGAACTGGAATGAAAAATTTCGCATAAATTTGGTAGATTTAGATATTTTTAAATGTTCTCTTAAAAGTCGCGGTTACGAAAATTCTTCTGCGAGTCACATTTTTTCCAAGTTTTAGCATTAATATTTTCTCGGGGAGAAGGTTACCGTCGAGAGGCTTGAAAAATGCATAAACTTCGGAATTTTGTTTTATATTAAATAAATACTTTTAGAAATGGGCTTCAACGTATTTTATTCTTCTATCAATGAAAAATAAATTCCAATTTTGTTTATAATAAAAAAAACAAAAATTCGGTATGGTGGCTCCAGCTCTTGTCAGATAAAGCCATGCATGGCGTGTTTTGGTCTGCTCGAAGAGCTCCACAGCCTTGCCAGTTCCATCTTACAAGGAGAGGGCGCCTACTCGTCATCACCTATTTCGTCCAGATTGATGGTACATGTAGGGCTTGGCTAGAAATGAAACTGCCCCAAGTGGGAACTCCAGATGGCCAAGCGTTTAGGAAATAAACATTTTGACGCGGATCTGTCCAGTATAAGCCTTTTATGTTAACATGTTCTTCAAGCAGTGGTTGGCGCAGCGGTAAGAGGTCGGACTCTTATTGCGAGGGTCGCAGGTTCGACTCCCCGTGCGGAAAATTCTTTTTTTTCTTTGGCTCCTCAATTTTTACAATATTTACGTCACAATTAACCGAAATAATAAATAATTTATTTTATTTATTTATATTTTCACAAAAAGCCTAGACATAGGACGTCATTATTTCAACAAGCGCATAATCATGAAAAATCGGTGGATGAGTACGCGGCAAAATATAAAAATGTTATCATCACTTCTTCAAAATCCGGTAAACTTACAACAGACTTGTACAAAAAAATTTTAACCGATGTGATGAAGCCCTACGTGCAAGAGAACAAATTTCTTCTGTTGATTGACTCGTGGGGAGGACAAACAAATCCACAATTATACGACGAACTCTCCCAAGATGAAGAAGGATTGCCAAAGTGCAGTATCAATGTAATTCCCCCCAAATGTACTCCGCTAGTACAACCCTGCGATGTATATTTTTATCGTCAGGTAAAAAACTTCTTAAAAAAAATGCAAAACTGCTCTTATTACATCGAGAAAGAAGAAGAAATCACATGTCGAGAAGACTGCATCAAAATACATTCCATCTTACATCACCAGCTATCCTCGCCAATATTCGGCGACATGATGCGTTACGCGTGGTTCGCTGCTGAACTGTGCGATGAGAGAGATTGTTTTATGAATGTCAATCAAGTTTGTTTTTCTATGGAGACGTTAAAACAACCATGCAACTGCAAAAATGCGGCGTTTATAACGTGTGCGAGATGTAGACGAAATTACTGCTTGCCCTGTTTCTACGATGAATATCACCCCGGTACATGTAATTGATCGATTGTAAAAGAATAAAAGTATCGATTTTCATATACGAAGTCCTCGTGTAAGCTTTAATTACAATCCCTTTTTGAATGTTCGCAATCCCAAATTTTATCCTATGCCTATGCTTTTTGTGAAAATATAAATAAATAAAATAAATTATTTATTATTTCGGTTAATTGTGACGTAAATATTGTAAAAATTGAGAAAGAGCCAAAGAAAAAAAAAGTTTCCGCACGGGGAGTCTTTGCTTTTTTTCACTAACAAGCCTGTTATTTGAAGAAAAAAGGTATCGTCATTCCTTTTCTTAACAGGTACGACTATTTATGTATAGAAAGACTTTTCCTCAACTGCAGGACGTTGCAACAGTCTTCTAATGAAAGCAAAGGCATGAGATTTTTGAGAGACTGAGAGTCGTGTACCATTTTCCGTCTACCGGATCAAACCAAATCACAGATTTATTAGGAATAAATAAAATCTTTAGTTATTAGACGATATTAAATAGATCTTGATTTAAATAAATAAACATATTTAGAATAAATCATTTTAATAGTAGAATGCAATAGGAACCATTTGATTTCACGAAAAATCTAGTTAAGTAAAAAAAAAAATCAAATAGGTCCATCTAGTTAATACCAATAGAATTTTTCTGTCAGTGTCTCTCGAGCATTCTGTAACTCTGTAATTGATGAAGTAATCTGTCGTCGGTGCCATCCTGCGTAATAATAATTTTTACGTTTTTATTTCACCGAGAAATAGAGGACTCCATCAAAGCACAATTTTACCTGATCGTCGCAAGCGGACCAAGCCATGTATGCGTTGACGTAGCAGTACCATCGGAAATTCGCTTTTAATGGAAAAAATCGAGACCTCCTGTAGGAATTTACGAAGCAATGAAAAAAAAAAAAAACTTTTAAATAGGGATATATAAAAAGTTTTTATGTATTTAAACGCGGGATCTCTCGTGGTATGTTGAAATATGTGCAGTTGTTTGTGAAAATAGTGAAAGCGAAACAAAGCGAGGACGAGCGAGAGTGGAACAGTGGGAATAGCGCATGGGCTCGGTCGGATCCACGTGTGCACAAGCTCGAATTTATTGTCTGCGAAAATACGCAGGTAATACGTACAGATATCTATATACAGGGTATCCTGTAATAAACGGATAATCTTGCAACTGTCGATAGGTCAGATCATGTCCTACTATATGCTGGAATTTTAGTTTAGTAAAAGTCCCACGATTTTCGAGACTTTGGGCTTTGTATTATTTTTTGAAAAAAAATCATCTGCTTTTGCTTTTTTGCATGCAATTTCTACAAATGGTAACTTTTTTTGACCCGATTTTTTCTTAATACTCTTGGTTATTTGTTTTATGAAGAAACGTCTTCTTTTTAACCTTAAATGTTGAGGAAACTTTATAAAAAAAGAACTGATGCAAAATTTTCATACAAACCAATTCGAACATCTGACTTTGATAGTCTGGCATCTATTGTAATTGCTTAATAATACATCGTACTTATTAGTATTAATCTTCTTTTATTTGAATTTACACCATAAAAACCTTTATTTTTCAAATTCTGTTTAATCTGAAAAAAGGGACCTTCGCCAATTAAAATTGCTATAAAAAATCATTTCAAAGGCAAATGTAAAAGAATAATATCACTTTAGAATCGACAATGACTAAGCAACTTTTTTAAGTACTTGGCACGATATGCGTAGTACATTTTTTTACACCGCAGGCTATAAAAGTCAGGCGTTCGCATTGGTTTTTATGAAAATTCTGCATAAGATAATTTTCATTGAGTTTCCTCAACATTTAAGGTTAACTTAACATGTATCTAGAAAAGAAGACTTTTCTAGATAAAAGAATTAATCAAGGGTATTAAAAAAACCGGGTCAAAAATGTTATCATTTGTAGAAATAGCATGCGAAAAACCAAAATAAGATGATTTTTTTGAAATAACTTAAAGCCCAAAATCTCGAAAACCGTGGGACTTTTACTAAACTGAAATTCCGGCATATAGTAAGACACGACCTGTCGACAGTTGCAGAATTATCCATTCATTACAGGACACCCTGTATATGTGTATATTCGTGTTTCTCTCTCTCTCTCTCTCTCTCTCTCTCTCTCTCTCTCTCTCTCTCTCTCTCTCTCTCTCTCTCTCCCTCTCTCTCTTTCTCTCTCTCACACTCTCTTTCTCTTTCTTTCTTTCTCTCTCTCCCTACTAGGTTCACTGGCTCTAGAGATTAACGTTAATGCGTCCCGAGCACATACAACCGAGACTTACGCCCTTCGTCGTTGCAGCCCTTACTCGTTTCTGGGCTGCAATTATTATTTCGCGACGACGGTACTACCGCATTGTTGAAATTCTATTTGTTTGTTGAACGCCTCTTTCTCCAAGATTTGTCGAGCACGACAAATTGTGAACGTTGGCCATTATTTACACACCATGTTGTACACGGAAAATTGGTAACAGCGCGAGCCGAAGTTTTTCTTACGGCAAAGCGAGTTCTTTATTAGAGTCTTATTAAAAGCTTCGTTGATGCACGGTTCGTATTACATATTAGTACGACATATATACTATAAGAAGTAAATATATGTATATATATATATATATTAATTCATTAGTGAGGATCCACCAGGTTGTAATTTTCCACCAGACTCGTGTAATTTTTGCGCTGGGTCGTGCAAGAACGTATTTTACACTCAGCGAAAAATTATTAGCGTTTTTCTACGGGAGCGCCGAGAATATATTAAGAGTGTGCATTAATTTTAAGGGAATTTTTGGTAAATTTCACTTAATTGTGCAAACAATGGTTACAAATTGATGATTCAAAATATTGTCTAACGATAGCCAGTACTTTTCCCCATATTTCCTGTAATAGGTGGATTCCACGTCGAAAGAACGACCGTTAGGTTAGTATTATTTTAATAGCCGAATTACTATTACTTTTTTGTCGAAATACTATGTCCGTTTTGAACTATTATTATATTATTATTTCGACAGTCTGCTTATTATTAGTATTTTAAAACTACTATTATGATACTATTACTTTGAAAGCCAGCTTGCTATTACTATTCTGAAACTACTATTAAGAGGGGAGGCTACGAGGCTAAAAAAACGATGATTTTGTGGAACTGTTTTGGAAGGGAAATAATTATTTCAGATTTTTCAAACTTTAGCATTTATTAGGGTGTACTTTGATCTATCAAAGCGTATTTTTTAAGTCACAAAAAAATATAAAAATTGCTGAGATATCCCGCGGCTTCGGAGCAGGTCGACTCAGGATTTCGAAAATGCCATACACTCTGGTGCTCGTTGTTTTAATCTGAACCCAATACGCTTGAAGTTTTTTTTTTTATTGAAAACGTTCATAGTTCGTCTGTAAGCCTAAAAAAAACAAGTAAAAAATAAACAATTGGAAGAATTATACAATTTTTAAATAGATATTGCAATATTTAATGAAATTTTTCTTATATTTTGATATGGAAAAGTAATTTTTTTGACAGATTGTTTAAAAGATTTAGGCTTACAGGCACGGTAGTGATGTTGTTCAGTCATGTGCTAAATTTGGTTGAGATTGTTTGAATAGTTTTTACATGAGGTTGTATGCCAATTTGAAAAATGTAGTTTTGAGTAAAAGGCGTTTAAAGTTTGGTCACGGAAAAAGTCAATGATAACAATTATTTACCAGATAATCAGCGATTCCAGGGCCATATACTAAGCCTTCAGCTTCTTCGAAAAATTGATTCTTTTTAGCCGTTTGATTTTTCCGTGCTTTTCGAGCCTCTTTGGTCGATAAGAAGCTGCGCCGCTCCTGTCGATGCACCCGTCGAGCGTCGGCGCTGTTGGCGTAATTTTCGCACTCAGTTTCAATTATTATATCCAATGCGAGCACCGTTTTCAAAATTGATGTATATTCTTCGTTGAATGGTCCAGCCGCAAGATAGGATGCAGTTTCGACGATTTTCAGACCGGAATTCAAGTGCTTCGGAGCCAAGATCCAGATCGTTGATCTGAAACTTTCATTGGCATTTTGAATATTTTGAGCATGCTCAAAAATAACCGTGGACGCATTTGGAAACAGTAGAGTATAAAAGGTAGGTAGTCCGGTAAGGTAGGTAGTCACGTCTGTGGCTATAACTTCCAAACGGCTTCGAATTTGGGTTTAAGATTTTGGTACGAGATTTTTAAGGCATTGGCCTAACGTTTTATGGGGGGAAAAAAATCGATTTTTTGAAAGTTGTAAAGGTATCTCCCCCCTTAAGATACTGTTATTTTGGGAGAAGGATTACTACAAAAAACACGACAAAATGCGCGAGCGGAAAAACGACAGATGTCGTTTCTCCGCTCGCGCATCCATCAACCAAATGAAGTGTCGTATATTAAATGAAAGCTGAAACTTGTGCCGACATTTTTAAAAAGTATCCATCGAGATCCGTGACGTATAGAAAGTTTAATTATATTTTGAACACGGAAGGAAAAAAAAACGTTTATTTTTCATGCATTTCGCTTTTTTATTTGCGCAAAGGCAAAAACGTGTCGCAAACTCATAAAAAGATATGCGTCGTGTGCGGAGAGAAAATACGCGATTTTTGCCTCGGTATTATGCATAGACCCAATATTACTATTTTGAAGATACTATTATAATATTATTGTTAAGACGGCTAAATTGTTATTAGTATTTTGACGCTACTCACATGATGGTATTATTTTCACAGCTAAATTACTATTACTATTTTGAAGCTTCTATTATCTTACTATTAGTTGGACAACTGAATTACTATAAATATTTCAATGCTACTAATGTGCCACTATGCTTTTGAGAGCCAGACTACAATAACTGTCTTCAAGCGACTAATATTATAATATTATTACGAAAGGAAATTTTGTTGAAATTTGACATTTAACAAATGTCAATTTTTCACGATTCCTTTACTCTTTTTCGATTCTGATCCTGAACGAAATGCCTCTAAATAATCCAGGATTTGTAAAAATCCAAAATTTATGATAAATATCGAAGATATCCGTGGTCGGGTTCTACTGCTAAAAAAGCACTGCTAAAAAAGTACTGCTGAAGGCTCTACTACTAAAACTGTACTGCTAAAAGGCTCCACAGCTAAAAGCTGTACTGCTAAATGGGCTCTACTGCTAAAACTAGCTTCTGACAGAGGGCTCATATAAGTCCCACTGATGGAGGTTATACTGTACTTTTTGCGGTTTTTTGACGATTTATTGGAATTTTTCTGAGAAACCTTACCTTGCTATCGGCGCCATTGTGCTGCACTCGGCGGGATGCGTCCGTAGACACCACATTTGTACTCCTGTGACTTCAATGTTCTATTAACTTTTCAATGATTTTCAATGATTTCCAATAAAACTTTTCAAAAACATACCCTTTTGCGTTTTAGCAGTTTCAATGATTTCCAATAAAACTTTTCAAAAATGTACCCTTTTGCGTTTTAGCAGTTGAGACTCTTTAGCAGTGCTGCTTTTAGCACTAGAGTCTATTTAGCAGTCCAGTTTTAGCACTAGAGCCCATTTAGCACTGGAGCTTTTAGCAGTACAATTTTAGCAGTAAAGCCCGTTTAGCAGTAGAATTTTAGCAGTAGAATTTTTAGCAGTTCTTTTCTAGCAGTAGAGCAGTAGAGCCAAGATATCCCACATTTTCGATACATATACGATTTTTTTATATTTTCGATATTTTTGATATTTATAAAAATAACCACTTTTTCGTTCTTTTTAGAGCTGCTTTTTTAGAGTGTGTTGCGAATTTAAAAAAATATGTATGTGAAATTAAACCCCAATTGTAATTATTTTAATATTTATTATTTACTTATTTTTTTACGATAATCTTACACAGCGCAGCGCCATGTATAGTTGCATGAAGATAAAGTTATTTTTATTTAAAAAATTAGCATTTTTGTTGTATTTTAGGATAAATATCAATGATATATATCCAACATCAATGGTTATATATCGTGATATATATCATGCGAACCCTGAAATAATCAAAAACTACCAAGGTAACTACAAATATCCACCAACCCCTACATCGATACAACCACCCCACATTTACCAAACCCCAATATTCTCGTAACCGTTCGCTACCTCATTCGCACGCTCTTCACCCACATTTGTTTTTTACCATTTCGAACGATTCGACGATCCCGTATGAAGCAGATCGTGACATATGTGAATCTTGCTATCGTTACGTGGGATCAGTGATGTGTGGCCGGGCTATGTCGTATACCGGTACCGAGGAATGGTCATAGCGGCCGATGTGAGGTCACCCCCTCGGTAATCAACCAAACACCCGCCGCTTATCAGCAACGGTCCCCAGTTGTCAGGTGCAATTATGTCGCGAGTCTGTAATGCGTTTTATGTGTATGCGGCTATAACTCCTCGCCCCCTTGTGATCACGCCACTATGAGGCACCACCAACACCAGGCGATAAATGTGTCCACCCCTGTAGACGCCCACCCTTCGCCGTCGGCCAAAAGGGATGCGAGGAATGCCGAACTGCATGCAGGCAAATAACACACACACACACACACACACACATTCACATAAATATGTATACATATATTTACACGGTGAATTTCCTGCAAAATCCTCAACCGTACTATGCCCTTTATAGAGTACCAGTACCAGACCAGTGAATAGACGAAAGCTGATTTATATTTGAAATAAACAAAGAATAGGGGAGAGTGGTCCTGAGTCGGCACTGCGGGTTGAGCCGGCACCATGGTGTTCCTCAGAGATGGAGTGCGTGTCGGCTCAATTATTTTGTCGTATGACATGTTGGTAAACACTGACGTAAATTATGCTTACAATTGTCAGTTTAGATTGTTCTGCGCAGCGTGAGCGCGTTTATATTTTTCGTTTGTGACATAATTTTATTTTCGTCATTCATTCTGAAGCAGCTACAGATATGTAAATATTTCAAAAATTTGAAATGAGTGAGTACATTGGTTTCTTTATTCAATGTTCTAATTGATTGGTTTTGTCGATTTTTCATTCGGATTTGTTCGCGCGCGTAATCACGTGAAACGGATAGAAAGTCGTAGTGGTCTTGAGTCGGCATCAAACAGGTGGTCCTGAGTCGGCACCAATTTTTTTTATCTTGTTGCTTTTTTGTATTGTTTCTGTAATTTTTTTTTGCATTTTCGGTGTTTTTGCTCTATAGTCATGGGACGCAATTTCAAACGCAAGACACAAAAGATAAAATACGACGACAAGAACGCCAGTCTTCGCAGCCCTTCACAAGTGGATTGCACTTGCGTTTGCGTTCGTCACAGAGTTCAATACGCCCCACGTACTGCGAATCTGACGACGATAGCGAGTGATCAGCTCTTTTTCAATTATTTTTTTTTTTCATTCAATCCAAAATTCATATTTTTTTATTTTCAACATTGTACTCGAAAAATGTTTCCATATAAAATTGGACAAAAAATGCATGTTTTAGTCTTCTAAATCGTTCAAATTCATCCATTTTCTGTCGTAATTTAGAGAATCTGCGCTTTTTCCTGCATTCGAGTGAAAAAAATGGGGTGCCGGCTCAAGACCAGGGGGGTGCCGACTCAGGAACACTATTTTGAGAAATTGTCAAGATGTACTTTTTCACTCCGCACTGCATTGCGACTCCAAAAGCCACACTACACCTTCCTAAATGACATTGGATTGTAGGCAAGCGATTGCTGTACGCAACTAAACACTTAGCAGCGCTATGAAATCCGATTTACCTTCTGTTTTCGGACAAAAAGCTTAGTGGGCCGAGTCAGGACCACTCTCCCCTATAAAATGTAGATAGAAACTCGAACCACTATAATTTAGCAAAAAAAAAAATCATAGGTATCGTTAAACTAATTTCTTAGTTTAATATCGAATTTTGACGCCACACGGAATTTTTCTACACTGACAGAAAAATTCTTTTGATATTAACTAGATGCGTCTATTTGATTTTTTTAAAATTTGAATTGACTAGACTTTTCGTGAAATCAGATTTTTCTTATTGAATTACATTATTAAAATGATTTATTTTAAATATATTTATTTATTCAAATGAAAATCTATTAAATATAGTCTAATAGCTAAATATTTTACTATTCCTAATAAATCTGTGATTTGGTTTCTCATGGCCTTGTTTTTATTAGAAGACTGTTGTAACATTCTACAATTGAGGAAAAGGGTTCTTTCTATACATAAATAAACGTGCCAGTTAATAAAAAGCACGGTAATACCTTTCTTTATTTCAAATAACAGCCTTGTAAGTGAAAAAAATAAAAATAATTTAACTTTTTTTCACCGCATTTTTATATCATTAACATATATTCCTTTCTCGTATTCATGCGATATAACGTGTTTTATCTTTATTTTTTTTAAATTATGGGAAAAATGCCATGAGAAAATCGTCAGAAAATTGTTGATAGAAGAGGAACTATGTAATATAATTTAAAAAATCCTACGTCGTGCCTCAGAAAATGTAATTCTAAATATAAAGTTCAAATTTCAAGCGAATCGGTTGAAATTTGTTCGAGTTATGAGTCCGGCCGACTTGAAAAAAGTATAATAGTTTTGAGATAAACGCGTTTAAAGTTAGTAGAAAGTCACGACATGAATCAAGAGGGGTTGCGCTAAAATTCGAAAATCGAGTACTTAGTGATTTTTCACACCCATAATCTTTTGGAATATAATTTCATAGGTACCAAGGTACGTTTTTAACCAAAAAAAAATCGATTTTTGGAAAATCCTAGAGTGGTCTAAGGCCTTAAGGTGTCCATATTTGCACCCTGTACCTTACAAAATCTTATAATAGTATATTTTTGCAATTACAAATTTGACGTGAGATTTTCATTGATCACGCTCCTCCCCCTAAATAAGGTTTGGTGACATTTTTGCAGACCCCCCCCCCCCCCTATTTGGAGCTCACGTAAATAATGGACGTTCCCTAATATACTTATATTTATATTATTTTTTTAACATATACTCTTCTGAGTACAGCATTCCTTTTTCTGCCATTTGTTATGCCTCGAGTTATTTCAGACTATTTTATTCTCTCGATATCTTCAATTGCACCAGATCCTATATATATATATATATATATATATACGTGTTTGTGTACAGAAACGATGATAAAGGATTACCGGCGCTCGAGCATTCGAGCAAAGAGATCCTTTTTTAATTCCAGTAGGGTTTGTAGATGGGAAAGATGAGTAGGTGTGTACGCACGGACATATTATCCACTGTACAAAGAAAAAAAAAAAGAAGAAAGGTATGGGTCGTGAAAGCGCGGAGCAGCATCACGAGAGGGTACTTTTCCCATCCGGAGCAAAGGGTCATTCGCCCTCGAAAGAATATACAAAGGCCGATCTTGCGAAAAATCTAGTGTATTTTCTCGCATCTGGGGCAATTGAGTAAGAGAGCAAGAGAGCAAGAGAGAGAGAGTGTGTGAGAGAGAGAGAGAGAGAGAGAGAGAGAGAGAGAGAGAGAGAGAGAGAGAGAGAGAGAGAGAGAGAGAAAGTGAGAGGGGAATGAGTAAAATGAAAGCAGGGATGAAAAAGGGCGCCGTGTGAAGGAGAGCAAGGGCAAGAGGGGGGGATTGAAGGGCCAGGGATGTCTGTGCAAGGAGAAAAACTGGATGAAATCCAGTGGCTCGAAGGAGTCGGATGAGATGTTCGAAGTGTGGGGTGGTTTTCGATGGACCCGCGCAGCCCCGGTCTAAAGGTTGAACGGAAACGGAGAAAGGACGTACATAAGCGCGTGGCGGCAGTACTGGGTGGGGAAGCATGGAATTGGAGGAGTAAAGTGGTCATGGACCAAAAAAAAAAGAAGAAAACCGGGACGCGGGGGCGGGGGAGGGTGTGGGGTGGAGGCACGAGTAGAGGCTATGGTGGTTTAATAGAGTGAGCCATGATGGATGACGTCCGATCGATATTACTTTTCCTCGAAGCAAAGCTCCGCGCCCTTCAACTTTATCCCCAGCCCATCGCCACTTCCTTTCTCCATACTATCCTATGGTATTTTTCGGTTGCCTCATCCTCTTCCTTCTCATCCACCGCTTTCCTCCTTCTTGCCAACTTTCCCGATCGGTGTACGTTCACCCTTCCCAACGTCATCGCTATATTTGTATACGCGTCCCTTCCCCCCATCATCTCGATATACCGCCGTATACCATAACTGTCATTGCCCCAAGATTTGTTGATGCTTCGAGCGAAGGAATTCAAGCCTTGCGAGATTGACCATTCTTTCTTACGTCCTTCGAGCATATATATATATATATATATATATATATATATATATATATATATATATATATATATATATATATATATATATAACACGTGAGATGTGAATATATTAGACCGCATTGGAAATCCTCAAAAACGTACATTTTCAGAGAGCAAGTCTTTCTCGAGGGTAGAAGTTTTGCTGAGGGGAGATCGCGAGCAATATTCATTCGCAATATCGAAAACGAAAAGGGAGAAACTTTTTGAGCATACGAAACACACACACGCATGTGTACTCTACAACGGAAAAAAGGATATTCATAATTGTTCATATTGGGTGAAGTAAAAAGTTCTGAGCGTTTTCCGCTAGATGTCTTTAGTGACCCATATCTCACGATGTATACATCGCATCGGGTCATACTATACGGCGATTTAAAGGTGACATTACGCTTCAGAAAAAGTTCTTTGACAGTTTTGTGTTTAGTGAAACCAGTTGTGTGTTACAGCGTTCCAAAATGGAGGTAAAAAACGAGAAAATTCGATACATTCTTCAGTACCACTACGACCAAAGTAAAAAGGCGGAGCAGGCGGCCAAAAGTAAAGCGGCGCTTCCAACGATTCCGTTCTGGTAATATGGAAGTCGAAGATGAGGCACGCTCTGGTATGCCAATCGTCGAAAATGTCGATACAATCATGGAAATCGTCGAGTCGGGCCGGCATGTGAGCACTTATTCCATTGCCCAGGAACTGAAGATTAGCCAGAAAACCGTTTGGACCCATTTGCATAAAGCTGGTCTCACGAAGAAGCTCGATGTACGGGTGTCACACGAATTGACGCAAAAGAACCTTTTGGACCGAATTGATGCCTGCGATTCTTTGCTGAAACGTAACGAAGTCGACCCATTTTTCAACCGGTTGGTGACCGGCGATGAAAAATGGGTCACATACGAGAACAACAGTCGAAAAAGATCGTGGTCCAATCGCGCTGAACCGGCCCAAACGATCGCCAAGCCCGTATTAACGGTCAAGAAGGTTTTGCTGTGTGTTTGGTGGGATTGGAAGGGAATCATTCACTATGAGCTGCATCCATCGGGCCAAACACTCAATTCGGACCTCTACTGTCAACAACTGACCAGATTGAAGCAGGCGATCGACCAGAAGTGGCCAGAATTGGCCAATAGGAAGGCTGTTGTGTTCCATCAAGACAACGCCAGGCCGCATACATCTTTAACACCCGCGCCAGAAGCTCCGAGAGCTTGGATGGGAGGTTCTATCGCACCCGCCGTATAGTCCAGACCTGGCACCAAGCAATTATCACCTTTTCAAGCATTTGCAAAATTTTCTTGATAGTACAAAACTGGCCTCAAGAGAGGCTTGTGAAAATGAGCTGGTCAAGTTTTTTACCAATAGGGACGAGGACTTATTCAATCGCGGAATTATAAAATTGCCTTCAAAATGAACAAAAGTTATCGAACAAAACCGCGCATATTTGATCTAAATCGGATAATCCTAACTATGTTAATTTCATCGTCGAAATAAAGCGAAAAAACGCTCAGAACTTTTTACTTCATCTGATATATATCGATGTATATAGATATAGTTTTTTTTTAGAAAAAAAATCCGCATTTCATACTTGTAGACCTGGTAAATAGTCCACCCTGTATATACTTTTAAATCAAAGTTAACATGAATGTGTAATTGAAGCAAGTTTCATATTTCATGTGTGTTACGTGATTATCGACTAATATGTAAATTCTATTTGAAAAAAAAAGATTGTGGATGAAATCAGTTCCTGTCAAGTCGACCACTCCTCCTTCCCCACCCCCTCCGCCACCCGCAGAAAAAATGTTGGCTACGCCAATGCCGGTATATACAATCTGTATTTGTATAGATATATAAAAAAAAATCATTTTAAACATTTTTTATTCATGACCCATACATACACGCGAGAGCTCGCGGTCCATCGGTAACGACTTTTGTCTCCGGCGCGCACGTTTTCGATTCGCCACGCGCGTCGGGCCCCACCAGATAGAAATTCATTCGATTACGAGATAGTCCCGTAATCAGCATTAAACGAATTTTCCATTCGTCTACACGTATATGTGCCACGAACGCGTGTGCACGCCAGCAAATTAATTACTTTATAGAGGGCCCACGGGTGCATTAGATAAAAAAAGATACGCGCTCGGTCAGCGCGATAGACTTTTTTTAAATAAAAAATGAAGAGATTCTTTTGTTCGGCATCAATAACGTCATCCTTCTGTCCCGCATCTGCAGTAGCCTGCGGATTATATGCATCAATTCATTCGAGGAGATGTGGGCGGATCGATGAAAAAAAGAGAGAAGAAGAAAAATCGCAACCGCTTTTCCGCGCTTTTCCTGGGGGCACCTAGCGATATCGGAAACCTTGTACCACCTCAGGACACCCTTGGGTGTGGTCGCACAATTTTCTAGCCTATATACGATTTGAACTATAAATATATATATATATATATATATATATATATATATTGGGTGAAGTAAAAAGTTCTGAGTGTTTTCCGCTAGATGTCTTTAGCGAGCCATATCTCACGATGTATATATCGCTTCATTTTTATTTATGCCCTAAAGTTAAAAATAAACGAGATAATGCAATAGCCGCTTCTTTTCTGGTTTAATTCGAAAAATATCGATGGTAGAGGAAAAACTGTAATGACCAAAGTTCTAAAGCACTCGATTTTCTACAAGTTTAGTCATTACCATTTTTACTTAAAAATTGTAAATCGCCGAGTTATTCAACAAAAACAATTTCCCATTAAATTTAAGACGACGATATTAACTGAGCGCAAGCCCAGCCCAGAATGAAACTTACACATGTGTTTTACACTAATAAAAGAAAATTCAGTGTTTTCGTATAATTAATTCGTAGCGTTTTACAAGAGATGGCGTAGGTAGTACAGTATTTCGTTGTTACCGACAGTAATGTATTCATCGTGAAACAGCTATCATTGAATGTCATTTGCTGTACATAACCTCTTTTTGAATCGTAAATAACAACACTTTATAATTTATTGAATATGTCAACATTTGTGCCGAATAAAGTGTTTTTGCGGGGAGTTTTACTTCATTACTTTAATATGAACAAAAGTGCTGCTGAAGCTCATCGTATTTTAGTGGAAGTGTATGGTGAACATGCTCTAGCTGAGCAAACGTGTCGGAAGTGTTCTGCACGTTTTAAAGCTGGTGACTTCGACTTGGATGACGAGGAGCAACCTGGCCAGCCGAAAAAATTTGAAGATAATGAGTTGGAGGCATTGCTGAATGAAGACTCATCTCAAACACTTCAAGAATTGTCTACATCATTGGCAGTTGACTTATCAACGGTAGGAAAACGTCTTAAAACTTTGGGCATAATCCAGAAGGAAGGACATTGGGTCCCATATGAATTGAAACCAAGGGACATTGAGAGGCGTCTTTTGACATGTAAACTGCTGCTTCAACGGGAGAAAAGGTTTTTTGCATCGAATTGTCAGTGGTGATGAAAAATGGATTCATTACGACAATCCGAAGCGCAGAAAGTCATGGGTTAAGCCCGGCCAACCATCAACATCAGCGGCAAAGCCAAATATCCATGGGTCTAAGCTCCTGCTCTGTATTTGGTGGGACCAGAGGGGTGTGATTTATTATGAACTGCTGAAACCGAATGAAACCATAACTGGGGATCGCTACCCGACTGCAATTGATGCGCTTGAGCCGTCCATTGAAAGAAAAACGGCCGGAATACTCCGAAAGACACGACAAAGTCATTTTGCTGCACGACAATGCTCGTCCGCACGTCGCAAAACCGGTACAAACATATCTGGAAACACTTAAATGGGAAGTCCTACCCGACCCGCCGTATTCTCCAGATATCGCTTCTTCTGATTACCATTTGTTTCGTTCGATGGCTCATAGCCTGTCTGAGCAGAAGTTCACTTCTTACGAAGATTGTCAAAAATGGGTCGATTCGTGGATTGCATCTAAAGACGAGGCGTTCCTCCGACACGGTATTCGTACCCTGCCCGAAAGATGGTCAAAAGTAGTAGAAAGCGATGGGCAATACTTTCATTAACGTATTTTTTTATTTTCATTTAAAATAAATATATTTTTTTTTCATTAAAAGAACGCTCCGAATTGATTCCAAGTCCTAATAGTTAATAGAAAAACGCATCTTTTTTTGTAGAGGACATTTTTTCGTACGACGAGAAGATCACTACGATACGATCATTTGAAATTTTATCACGTGTAAAATCTTATCTCCGAGTTGGCCGAGTTGGCGAGCCGATAAAAATCTGAAAAAAATGCCACGTACTCGAAATATATGATACAAAAAAATCACTAGCTTTGAAAAAGATTGAAGAAGGTCAGGCTTTTAGGCCGTTCGAAAACACTTGGAATACCTCATATATATATATATATATATATATATATATTGCAGACTCAGTTTTCTCACCACACCCATGGTGAGGAAACTGCGTCTGCAAAAGTTTTATGAGAAGCTCTCCGTAGAGATGCACGGGCGCGCGTGCAGTGTGTCGTTTTCTTTCAGCGTGTTTCTCTCGGTGGCGTCGTTGTAAAAACTTGACGCGCGAGCTTTTATTCGCGACCGCGAAGAGGCTAGACCAAGAGCGCTCGCGCGTGCGGCTATGAGACTTCATCCCTTATATTACCGCCGGAAACGCGACAAACCCAAGACGACACTTTTTGTTTCCGTCGTAGCCAAGTCTTTCTCGAAGCCGGACACTATGACCGAGTGTTTTTTTTTTCTTCCTTCTGTCATTCACCGTGAAACTTGGATAATTTAAGTAATTCTCGGGGAAGGATCGCGCCATCGAGGATTCAATTAGAGATTGTGACTTACGTGCATTTTGCCTGAAAGACTTACGTGCTTTCAGAGTAAGCTTGCTTCGTGAAAAGTTACAGGTGTTGGGAATGGATACAAGAATCCTATCGTAATAACTAACAAGGAACATAACTTTGGTTTGCGTTTTCGATTTTGTTTGAACTCGTGAATATGGTAGAGTATCGAAAACTATTAGATGTGGATTTATTGATTGTTGAAAAAATGGTCCTAAGGTGTTACAGCCCCTTGGCGCTCGGAAAAATAGGTATAATCTTTTTTTTTTTGACGCGACCATTAAATATATAAAATAACTTTTCAAAAATATAGTGTAATTTGAAAAAAATATACTGAGGGAGATATAACGACCCTCTGTTCAAAATCCTTGCCGATGGTAGAATTTTTTTCTCCTTCAGGCATCGTCTGATCAAAAAAATGTCTCGTAAAGAAAGGTAATCATTTTTTTCGTAGAAATGACAGCTGTTTGAACACAAAATTCTAAATTTCACCAAAATGTTGAGTTTTTTTAAATTAATGAAAATTAAACGCGGCGTCGAATACAAAAAATCCTATGCTACATTCGAGATCATATTATAAAGAATATATGGTATAAATTTTATTAAAATCGGTTGAATAGATCTCGAGATATTTTGTCCACCATTTTTCAAAAATGGTCCTACTGGCAGAAATGGGCATAACAAAATTACCATATAATTCAATTATTAATTTGGTTACAAAGTAATTAAATTACTAAGTAATCTCATTGAATTGTGCTTCTTTACATTGAGATTGCAATTATTCAGGCCATATTATGAAATCTGTTATATTGTATTTGATTACAAAGTAATCTGATTAGAATGTATTGGAATACTTTGTAATTTACATAATATAGTATAATCGAGGAGAAAATGTCATTTTATCTTCTAAAATTGGATAAAAGATGTGATAAATGATGTCTTGATTGAACTACAAAATAAAAATATTGTTCAGCTATTGACTGCTTGATAAGTAAGTAGTGTTAAGCCCACCGACTTATTCGAATTAATATGTAATAGATTAATTTGTAATTGAATTAACTTTCAATTAGTTTACATAGTAATTAATTACACTGGGTACTTGTGGTACTAATTACTTAAATAATCTGTTACAACGTAATTAAACTATAAATTACATTAGCAATTGTAATGTTTAATTGTTATTTTGATTACTTTTTGCCCATCTCTGCCTACTAGACGACTTATATCTCCGCCTTTGTCTTATACTACCAGACGAAACTAAATCACCGATTTATTAAGAAATAATAAAACATTTCGTTATTAGACGATATTAAATATATCTAGATTTAAATAAATAGATATTTAAAATAAATGATTTTAATAATGGAATGCAATAGGAAAAATTTGATTTCACGAAAAATCTAGTTAATTCAAATTAAAATAAAATCAAACAGTTCTGAAAATCAAATAAAAAAGCATCTAGTTAATATCAAAAGAATGTTTCTGTCGGTGTGAGCGTGTTAGCTATAGATATAGTAGGCGCGTATTTCGAATGAAGATAGATTTACTCAGCGGGCTGAAGTAACAGCTTACAAAATTTCGATTTCACAGAAAATATTGCAATTCGCCAAAAATTCTTTTAAGGCAAGTCTTATAACATTAACATGAATGTGTATGCCAAATTACAGATTGAAATTCGGTTTCCGCTTTTCGGCAGTTCATCCGGCGCCTCCACTGAAAAAGAAAATCCGATCATTCCGTGTGACGTCCTTCTCGAACAATACAACTTTCATCTGAAACGTTTTTCGACATCACCAATAGAATTGTTTAAGTTGCAACAACGCCATTGACAATTACAATGGTAAATCCACAATCATGAGTTTGAGCTACACCTACTCTCAATTCTACGGCATAAAAACTCATCATCTTCTTTTTATTTTTGATATAAACCTTCATCCACTGCCATGTCTGTTTTTTCGCTAGTTTACAAACTGCATTTTGTAGGCTTCATCTCGAACTCTTCGTTGTTAAGCCTACAGTGGCGGCCATATTCATACGTAAGGCAAAAATAAAATTCAGAATAATTTGTTGTATACTTTTATTTTAACGGGAAAACAAAAAATCAGTAACCCGTTTCATCTCTCTCACAGATAGCTCACCTTCATTGCGCCATGCGTCAGCTTCTACCCAGCGCTGCTGGTGGTTCAATCAAGTATTACTTAAATCTAGCAGATTCGCGTAGCACTTTTCCTCTATCCCTCACATTAGAGTTGGGACTCGTTTAGTATAGTCTCCCTGGCTATTGCTCTGTAACATTACAAATGCCCCACCCTGTATACATCTACTTCTGTATATACACATCGATGTAAGTATTAATAAACGAGGATAAAAACGTGCCCCGGCCACGTCTTCGCAGGGTTGAACGAGCCTTAAGACACCGTCACTGATGAAAATGAATGGGGGTAAGGCTCTTAATTCGATGATTTTAGCGTGGAACACCGAGAGTGAGAAAACCCGATTGCGAGCATCTTCGTGTACCTCCAATCAGTAAGTAGGGTTGTGTTTTGCGAGGGGCCTCTGGCGTAGGTGTACAACTCTACTTGTGTGTGTATGTGCCATGGGCAAGCGCTCATGGTGTGTCGTTTGTATCAATTTGCCGGTTGGTATATACAGCGCCCTACGTGAAAGGAGTACCACACACATCGCGCATTCAAGCTGATCTCTCGGCATCCGAATGATTCTGTATTTGTGTGCGAGAGTTTCGTATGTCCGTTCGTCTAGCGGGGTTAGCCATCTTTCCCCTTGGACGTCGGATTTAATCTAATGCGAGAAGGAGAGAAGACATCCACCTCGTGTACGTGGTCCTACCAGAGGCTAGAGGAAAACCACGCGAGATAGATCCTGGACCGCTGGAAGAATCAGGAATGAGAAAGATCAAGCAGAGGAAGAGCAAGGGAGCAAGAGAGAGAGAGAGAGAGAGAGAGAGAGGGAGAGTGAGAGAGATAGAGGGGTGCGGGCAGGCTTAGTAATCCGTGGAGGGTTGCAGAGGGAAACTTGTATAGCTAGAGTAATTTTTCTTCTCCAAGATCGAGAATCCTGTGAGCTGTTGCGATGAGAAGTAAATAATTAAATTCACTCCGGCGTGAATTGATGAAAGGCATAAAATCGGCTATAAGGGCGCATTTCCGCCGATGTATGGGGTGTACCTACGTTGCTACATCGTCACGCGACGGAAAATCGGAGTGCATTTGTAACAACGAAATAAATCATTGAAATTTTGGGATACTTCGTTTTACATTCCTATTTTTTTTTGTTTATTTTATTCTTACACCACTTAAATGAATTGTTTTATTTTTTACATATGTACAGTGGGTGAAAAAAGTTCTCGTACAGCACGATCTAGCGGCTTTACACTGGCAAAAAAAAAATTTAATTTAAATTGGGTCTATTTAAATAAAACAGGTTTTTCCTTGTCTCACGGCCTACTACGACTCTATTTGTTTCAAATATATATTTTTTTATTTGTTCAAGCTATTTTTTTCAATTGTTAAATATATTCAAATGAAATAAATAAAGATTAGATTCAAATTAAATAAATAAAGATAAAACACGATATATCGCATGAATACGAGAAAGGAATGGAGATTCATGCCATTAAAGTGCGGTGAAAAAAAGTTAAATTATTTTTCTCTTTTTTCACTAACAAGGCTGTTATTTGCAAAAAACAGAAAGGTATCATCGTGCCTTCTATTAACAGGCGCGACTATTTTAGTATAGAAAGACTAAACCTTTTCCTCAACTGCAGAATGTTACAACAGTCTTCTAATGAAAATTAAGCCATGAGATTTTTGAGAGACTGAATCGTGTACCATTTTTCCGTCTGTCTCTTTTGTCTTGTATTACCAGATGAAGCCAAATCACCGATTTATTAGGAATAAATAAAGTATTTAGTTATTAGATGATATTAAATAGATATTGAATTGAATAAATACATGTATTCAAAATAAATCATTTTAATAATGGAATGCAATAGAAAAAATTTGATTTCACGAAAAATCTAGTTAATTCAAATGAAAAAAATCAAATAGACACATCTAGTTAATATCAACAGAATTTTTCTGTCAGTGTAATCTTTTTCAGATCCTTAAATGAATGATTTCAGAAAAAGTCCAGCGTCCCCAGCCGATATGGATCGGTATCTCCTGGCGATTGTTACATTCATCCCCGAGATCCAATTCAATATCGAACTAGATCTTGTTCCAGAAGTTCGGGAGTTCTAGCCTGGGTTCTGCAAAGTTTCGGGAGTTCTAGCTAGAAATGCAAAGTTTCTATTTGGATTCTGACTAGAGTCCTTAATATTTCCGGATTAGGATCATGACTGCAACCCGGTTTGCGAGCGTTACATTTCGCTTTCGGATCCGATCCGATGTCCGACTGGATCCCGATTGAGAAATCAGGATCCTAGTCTGAATCGGACTGTATCCATGACAATATTTCTGCACGGGTTGAGACTATTATAGTATGCCGATGATAATGGGAGATGACTTCAACATTAATTTCGTTCCTGAAGATGGACAACATTGATCGCTTTTCTTCTTGACAAATTTACCCTACGTCTGAACCCTAGTGCAAACAGCATAATCACAAAGGCAAATACAACATTTGATGTTGTACTTTCCAGGAATTTGGATACCCTACGCTCTTACACATACGTTTCTTATTTCATTTATCACAAACCCATCGTATCATGCATGCCCGATATTACTGATTCGGAATAAATTGGGAAAACTAGTTGTGTGCCTATACATTTTCATTTCATACCTAATTCTTTCACACCTACAGGACATCGAATGATTCTTTTCAAATAATACACGCCACCGAAAATATATACGGTAGAATACATTTTAGTAGGTAGCATTCATGCAAACACTGATGTTTACCTATCTTCATTGTGAGTGCCACCACTCACCCATTTTTTTATCCTTTCTCATTTCAAAATGACATTATTCACTTAACCTAAAAGTATTTTTACAAAAAACGATCAACAACCAATCTCTATCTTTCTCTCTCTCTCTCTCTCTCTCTCTCTCTCTCTCTCTCTCTCTCTCTCTCTCTCTCTCTCTCTCTCTCTCTCTCTCTCTCTCTCTCTCTCTCTCTCTCTCTCTCTCTCTCTCTCACTCTACTTTCATTGTTCATTCTGGTTCTTGTTTTTTATGATTTTTAAAAAATACATACGTTTATTTGGTTATGAAATCATTGTCATGTTCTATGATTGTATCTATTCCATATTTCTCCCCGTACCCCGCACTTATTGTATATGTTATCGTGTCTAGAGCATAATAAATCAAATCAAATCAAATCGAATCTTTCAATTCCATCCGTATATGTTTGTCTCCTCCTCTGTCTTTCTCTCTAATTTTCTCTCTGTTTTTCTCACTTTATCTCCTGTCCCTTTTCGGCCGCCACGAATTCGGTTTCTCGCGGTCCATGGATAAACGATTTGCTGTACATGCACCAAAGCCATCGTCCAGATAGCACTCGTACACTTTGAAATGACTATGCGTTTGTGGGCCCGCGCTTGATGGGATACGAACGCATTCGGCAGAGATGCGTGTGCATGCTCCTCCCTCTCTCTCTCTCTCTCTCTCTCTCTCTCTCTCTCTCTCTCTCTCTCCCTCTCTCTCTTTCTCTACATATATAGCATTTCCTATCTCAATCGGAGCGTTCTGAAACATTCAAACGATTCGGTAACGACGAGGATAAAATGGATTTCACGAACGCGCCGCAGAATTCCGCGTGCAATCGCGGGCGATGGATGTGCCGCGGATGAGCATACCGCGGACCAATGTCAATCGAACGTGCCCACCGCGTATTTGCCCAGGATGAATTTATCCGTTTAATTTCTGCTATATTTGCGCGCATACGCCCGCTACGCGCTTTCATTTTATGCGCGGGATCTCGCGGTTTGCGCTAATTGCACGAGTCATCAGCGTTCGATCGTCAGACGTCTTGATAGACTGACAGATGAAAAGCGGTCACCGATCTGTATATTGGCCCGAGCCGAAACGTGGATGAATTCCCACTGGTCCGCCAATTGGCGTGGATTAGCGAGTTTCCGTCGGCACAACTGAAACTCGGTAAAGATAGAGCAGCCTTTATCGGCAACCCGAGCAGAAATCTAATCAGGCTGCCTGAGGATCCATCAGGGCCGGATCAGGGATCAATAAGGCGCCCTGATCAGGTACGCCTGATTTGAGCCAGACAGGGGCCTGAGCAGGGATCAATAAGGCGCCCTGATCAGGCACGCCTGATTTGCGCCGGATAGAAGCCTTATCAGGTATCAATAAGGCGCCCTGATCAGGCACGCATGATTTGCGCCGGACAGATTGGGCCGGAAAGATTGGGACGGTCATCGCCAAAACCGGAACAAAAACTAAACGATCAAGTCAAGTAAAATAAAAACTTAAACTTTAAAAGAATGTTTTCATATGTTTCATATTTTTAATAACGTTGGGTAAACTTGATAACGTGTAACTGCGATAATAATTTAATAAATGTTGATCTATTTTTAAACAAAAAATTAATCAAAAGATTGAGCCAGATGACACGCATGTCTCAGGCTGGATGAGGCACCTGATCCGGGCCAGATAAGTTGCTTGATCCGAGCCAGATATAGTGCCTAATCCGAGCCTGGTAAGGTGCCTGATCCGGGCCTCATAAAGCGCCTGATAAGGTGCCTGATCCGGACCTGAATTTGCAAAAGCGTTACATCCCTGATCAGGGCCGGACTAAATTTGCCTGATCCGGCCCGGATTTGCTATTGTGGCAGCCTGATCCGGTCCGAATTTCACCCTGAACAAATTTCTGCTCGGGAAGGGTTTTCCGCATTTGCCCTATGCGTCACCATACGTCATCGATGTGGTAAAAAATAAAACGAAATAAGATATAAACTTTCAACTAATATTCACTGCTCTCCATATTCAACGCTGTACCAGGTCTGTAAATATGAAACCGGAGTTTGCCGATAGATGGCCCTAGCTGTCAATGTAGTTACCGTCAAGTCGCGTCATTAGCGCCATTTGCTTTGTTGACATCTGACAAAGATTTTTAACTCACAACAATACATGTTTCATAACCCAAAATAGTTTGTTGTAGCGTTGAACGTGTCGAATTTTGTGCCTGGAAATAACGATTTGCGGACAGCATTAATTATCTGTTACCATTTGAAGAAAACTGCTGCAGAATCGCATCGAATGCTTGTCGAAGCTTTCTGGTGAGTATGCTCTTGGTAAATCACAGTGCTTTGAGTGGTTTGAAAAATTCAAAAGTGGCGATTTTGACGTGAGAAACGAAGAACGTGGAAGGCCACCGAAAAAGTTTGAAAACAGCGAATTGCAAGCATTGTTGGATGCTAAAACCTGGCGAAACTGTTAATACTGAACGCTACCGATAACAAATAACCGATTTGAATCAAGCTTCGCGTGAAAAAACGACCAGAATATCAAAAAAGGCAATACAAAGTGATTTTGCTTCATGATAATGCACCATCACACACAGCAAAACTGGTCAAGAAAACGATTGAGGCGTTTAGTTTGGAAATACTTTCGTATGCGGCTTACTCACCAGACTTAGCTCCGTCCGATTGGCACTTAGTTGCATCGATGGGACACGCACTTGCTGAGCAGCGCTTCACTTCTTACGAAAATGTATGAAAATGGCTCGATGACTGGTTTGCCTCGAAAGAGCAACAGTTTTTTTTTGGCGTGGCAACCATAAATTGCCGGACAGGTGGGAAAAATGTATAGCTAGCAATGGACAATCCTTCGAATAAAATATTTTTCATCATTTTCATACAATAAACGTGTATTTTCTATACAAAAATTCCGATTTCATATTTACATACCTGGTAAACGTATAATCAAGAAGGGGAAATATAGGAAACGTATAATTAAGAAGGGGAAATACAGCGGCGTAAAAAATTGATTTTTTTCACGTCAAATGTTAGTTAAACGTCTCAAAAATACGTCCTGGAATCGCTGATTAACCGGCAAGTCACGGAAATCATTGTATTTTCGTGGTTCGGATCTTCAAACACGTTTTTCTCAAAACTACATTTTCAAGGAGTTTGAAGCGGTCCAGTTGAGTCAAATGACAGTTTATGAGTTTTTTTTTCTCAATAAAACTAAAAAAAATGTATACGAGATATAGTATAATTAAAGGACAAAATTATGCATTTTTATATACTTTTATTACGTGAAAAAGAAAAAAATGTTTTGTTACTACAAATTGAAAAACTATAACATTATTGATTGTTATGAAAGAGTTGTAATCTTTTATTAGATTAAAAAGGATCAAAAAGATTTAAAATATTCAAAGATTTGAAAGGTCGGTAATCTTTTATCAAACCTTGATAGTTCCATATGGCATATATATGGTTTTCAATGGTCAGGATCGGTTGTTTTTTCTTCTAAATGTTTAAAGAGGTTTAGTTAACGTTAATCCGTTGTTAGAAGTGGTTTATCTTGCTGCTAAAATAGCTAAAAACACTATTTTTTAGCTCTGGTGTTTTGCGGTGAACAAAATTTCAAAAAAATTGTAAAGACTGAGCTCAATTTCCAACTTTTTGAATGTTTTTTAGGTAAACGATCAGCATTTGGATGTTAAAATGCTAAAAAAATCTTGGCTCATATTTTTTAGATCGATACTAAAGTCGTCGGATTTTCCACAAATGGACAACCGCCTTCAAAGCCTTTCTGGAAGACCACGCCATGGCGTCGTTGTTCGGCAATATTTTTTCATGAAAAAAATTCTTTCAAGCAGTTTAATTATGTAATAAATTGTACTTAAAGTTTCATAAATGTAAAACATTTCGTTCATTTCCAAGCAAAAAAAAGAGATCAACATTGACTATTTTTTAATCATCTACATGTATTTTTCCTCTTAATCCCGAAACTCAGCAATTTTTAAATTTCTCAATGAATTAGCGCCGCGGGTATTAATGCTGTTCAATTAGTTGAAAAATGGCTAATAATTACACGAAGGTAGCGAGTCGACTCGATTAACGTTCGTTGGGTCGACTCATTCATCTTTTTTTTTTAATTAAAGAAAGGCCAAAAGGATTTTCTTCCAATATATATATATCTACACATATAAAATTGGTAAAACATAGCTGGGACTTTAATTCGCCGACACGTAGCGGCGACACGTTGAAATAATTAATATAAAAGGTCGAGTATTCATAGACCCGCGAAGCGTACACGAGAGAGAGAGAGAGAGGGGGGCGGTTCGTAATTGTCTGTTTTTAGTGTTGGAGCAGTTGGCTGCCGGCGTACAGCATGGGGATGAAACGAGGAACAGGGCGGAACAAGAGAATCGATAAAAGGGTGACGAGAGTGAGCAGGGGTCCGAGAGTTTGACATGGCGGTGGTCGAAGTGATGGCCAGGACAAAGCGGTCTATTGTATCATCTGTTCCTGTTCCGGAAAGCTCACGGGCGTCCGCGTACACGTCTCTGAACACGTTCAGACGGGTACACCCACACACGGACACACACACACACACACACATACGTATAGAAACAAATAGAAAAGTTTCACGAGAGAACCCGACGAAGCTGTCCATATTAGTCCGTGCCCGCATGACGAGCTTTCCTCTCAAATGAATTACGCGAAATAAAACGTTTTGGTAAATTCAAAATTGATTGTAATTACCGCGGCGCACTGCAGATCCATGCGTGTTGTTTGTTACACATAAGGTGTGTAATTTTATAAATTAAAATGTGCAAATACCTCATGTGTATTACCTTTCACGTGTATTTTCGAACAGTTCAACCGCAGTAAAGATTTCATTTACAAAAAAATTCTTTTGATATTAACTAGATGGGTCTATTTGATTTTTTTTTAATTTGAATTCACTAGATTTTTCGTGAAATCAAATTTTTCCTATTTTTTTTTCATTATTAAAATTATTTATTTTAAATGTATTTATTTATTCACATCAAGATCTATTTAATATCGTCTAATAGATAAATATTTTATTTATTCCTAATAAATCTGTGATTTGGTTATATCTGGTAGTATAAGACAAAAGAGACAGACGAAAAAATGGTACAAGATTCAGTCTCTCGAAAATCGCATGGCTTTGTTTTCATTAGAAGACTGTTGTAAGATTCTGCTGTTGAGGAAAAGGACTAGTCTTTCTATACATACATAGTCGCGTCTGTTGATAAAAGGCACGACGATACCTTTCTTTTTTTTTTTTCCAAATAACATCCTTGTTAGTGAAAAAAAAAAGAAAATTAATTTAACTCTTTTTCATCGCACTTTTATGTCATGAATGTCATTATGTATAGGTCAAGGAGAAGCACGAAACAACGTCATCTCGTATTTGGTAATTGAGGTAAATGAGACGCGCCCTTACGCTCGTCTTCGTGGCATCCCCGGAAGCATATATTTCATCACATTTCGCAACAGTTTCTCACGGGAGCCATACGGCAGCACGCTGCTAAATGGGTGCCCATAGATCCCTTGAAGGATGAGAGCGAATGTGAGAGAGAGGGTGGGAGAGAGAGAGAGAGAGAGAGAGAGAGAGAGAGAGAGAGAGAGAGAGAGAGAGAGAGGGTGGGGAGAGAGAGAGAGAGAGAGAGAGAGAGAGAGAGAGAGAGAGAGAGAGAGAGAGAGAGAGAGAGAGAGAGAGAGAGAGAGAGAGAGAGAGAGAGAGAGAGAGAGAGAGAGAGAGAGAGAGTGGGATGAGGGCGAAGAAAAGAAGGGGAGGTACGCGGTTAGATAATACATCACGAGGTGAATGGAGCGGGAGAGAGAGACGTGGCGGCAAACAATGTGTGACCGTACGTTCTTCGTCTTGAGAAATATTACAGCTTCAGCCAGCAGGTTGAAGGAATATCTCCTTGCGGAGAGAAAATAATAATTTATTTATATTTTTAATATATTCATATATATATATATATAAATAAATATACACTAGTGGAATTATTTCTGGACACTTGGAATTTTTGTAATTTCGTAGTTCGTAATTCGTAATATGTCATTTATATTTAAAAAAAAAATGAAAACATATACAAACCTAATCATGTGCAAGTATTAAGTAGAAACATTATATATTAAAAATAAAAACATTACAGTATTATTTCAGCGTAGCAGAATATATATTTTCTACGTGCACTACCGGCGGAAAGTTTCCAGAAAAAAATTCAAGAAAGTTCCAGAACGATTTTTTATGCTATTTCGCCGACATTTGACATAAATGAATTTAATAAAAGGCCTTAATGAAGGGGAGGAATACACCTTTATTCAGTTTTTTTTTTGAAAACTTTTTACTATTTTTTTTACGACTAGTACCCTTTTTCGAAAACAACTATTTTTGGCCTTTTTTTGTTCCTTTTCTGGTGGACCCCGTTTACAGACAAACATTTTTTATGCATTTCTTTGACCGGAATCGTAAAGGGGGAAGCTCAAGCTTCAATCTTTTTTTTTTCAAGCTTCGTACGATTTTTTTTTCTTAATATATTTCGATTTAAAAAAAAGAGATAATTTGAAAAATAACGTGTAACATGAAAAAGACAAGGATTCAAGGAAAACCTCAAGATAGTAAAGAGCTGAATAGGTTTTCGTTGAGTTCGCGAGAATTTTTTGAGATTTTTTTTTCGTTTATGTAAGTTTTGAAATAAAAAATTACAAAGTACGAATTTTCAAAAATGTTAAAAGTGTCCAGAATTAATTCCACTCCTGTATGTATATATATTTAATATTCCTATATATCATATAGTTATTATATTATTTGAAAAATAGATTCATTATATGGAAAGAGCAAGTATCCTAGAAATGTCTTTGTTTAAAGAGATGAAAAATGTGGGATTCCGAAATATATGTCTAATAACGAAAACAATTGGTTTATATATATATATATGGTTTTTTCGGTATTAATCAACCGATGCGGTGTTCAAAATATTTACATTCGAACACAATTACTATAATTTCAATAAGATATTGGGATGTTGAATAAGTTCTCGCTGTTTGTTAGTGAAAATGAATGCTTATTATTTTTAATTAGTGAAAAACATGTTACTGAATATATTGTCCATAGCTAGCCATTACTTTTTCCCATCTTTCTGGCAAGCATTGTAATTCCACATCGGAAAAACGACACGTCTTTTGAGGCTATCCAAGAGTCGACCCATTTTTCGGCATCTTCATAAGAATGGAAGTGCTGCTCAGCCAGGCCATGTGCCATCGATCGGATCAAGTGATAATGGGAAGGGGCAATGTCTGGTGAATACCGCGGGTGGGGTAGGACTTCCCATTCAAGCGTTTCCAAGTACGTTTTCACCGGTTTTGCAACGTGTGGCCGAGCGTTGTTATGCTGCAAAATCACTTTCTCGTGTCCCTGCTCGTATAGCGGCCGTTTTTCCTTCAATGCTCGGCTCAAACGCATCAATTGTAGACGATAGTGATCTCCCGTGATGGTTTCGTTCGGTTTGAGCAGCTCGTAATAAACTACACCCAGCTGATCCCACCAAATGCAGAGCAGAAGCTTGGCACCATGGATTTGCCGACAATGTTGATGCATGGACGGGCTTACCCCACGATTTTCTACGCTTAGGGTTATCGTAGTGTATTCATTTTTCATCGCCAGTCACGACACTATGCAAAAAACCGTTTCTTCTTTGCCGTTGAAGCAGCTGTTCACACGTGAAAAGATGCCGTTCGACGTCTCTCGCCTTTAACTCGTACGGAAACTTAATGTCCTTGCTTTTGAATCATACCTAATGCTTTCAAATGTTTTGAAACTGTTGTGTGATCAACTCCTAATGATTCTGCAAGTTCAGCTAGCGTCTGACACTAGTCTTCATGAAGCAATGCCTCCAATTCTTCGTCTTCAAACTTTTTTCGGTGCGCCGATGCGTTCTTGGTCTTCAACATCAAAATCATTATTTTTGAAGCGTCTAAACCAATCTCTGCATGTTGTTTCCGATGGAGCATGATCGCCGTAAGTCTCAACAAGAATTTTGTCTGCTTCAGCTGCAAATTTTTTAAAAATAAAGTATTGCTGTTAAAATACCCGCGAATACTCTTTTTTTGGCACGAAATTTGACATGCTTAACACTATGAGAAAAAAGTTGTTTACATTTCAGCGAAGTAACATACACGGAATTTCAAGCTTGCTTATAGTACTTTTTATACATGCGTTACCATCTTAAACTACACGCACGCAGTTCTGGTAACGCCATCAGTTGAAAAACAGCGAGAACTTATTCAACGTCCCAATACAATATCCCCATTATATAATTGGATAACCCACGATTGTGTATCGTAATACGAATTCGGACAATATATCACGAGAAGAATGGAGATCAAGAAGAGAGACGTGGCAGCAAATGTGATGTGCGACCGTGCTCGCGTAAATGTTTTTCCTTCTGAGAAATATTACAGATTGGACCAGAGGTTGAACGAATATCCTCGCGTGCGGAGGTAAGATGATTATTTATTTTTTCGAGTTTCTTCCTCTTTCCGTTGTGCACGGTTCGCGAAGCGAAAAAAAAAATATTCTTCAACGTTTAGTCGAGAGCAGAGGGAATAAAGAGTGCGAAGATAAATCGTTGACGAGGCAGCGTGTGTTTCGATAATACGGGAATACTTGGCTCGGAGAAACTCCACGAAGATGCACTCAAATTCGCAGCTCCAGCACAGGAAGAAGAGCGTTTTTCCAAGCACGAATAGGACCCGACTGCCGTATGACCGAGACGGAAGAAAAGAGGCAGAGGACTGACGGCGACGAGTTGTGAAACTCGGGGCAGTCCTTTGAAGAATTTATACGAGATTTTCGTACAAAAGGCTTATATAGCGGTGGTGGAGTGTCCTGTGTGTACCGTACACGCGCACTTTCTACGGACGGTGGCTTCCCTTTGGAAGAGGATACATACAGAAAAGGGAATGATGTGCCCAAGTAAAAGGGGATCGGTTGGTGGCAAGGGGACCTGATGGGGTGAGAGTAAACGTTCGAGCTATGGGATTACGAGCGGGCCAAATCCAATAATTAGAGCTCCAGCTGTCGTCGTGTTGGGACTATACGCACTTTGTTCATTCGGCATCATGGGCGCCTCTAATGAAAGGAGTTTATTAGCAGAGGATGAAGCCTGCCTCTCTCTCTCTCTCTCTCTCTCTCTCTCTCTCTCTGTCTTTCTCGCTTGCTCATACACTTCATCCTGATCCTTTTTCTCCTCCTCTCAATTTCGGCTGTACACCAAGTGCGCCCAGGATTTGCATCCTTACGTGTAATTTCGCTCTCATATTAGATTAGTCTCGTACGGAAACAGTTGTTTCTCCATCTCTCTTGCGATCCTACACTCGCTTTATAACAATTTCTCCCTCAGTCTCTGTTGCTTTCTCCCTTTTCCGCTCGCTCGGCCAGAATCATCCCTTCGCTCGTTTGAACACCGGTGCTACAGATTTCCAAACTTGCGATCGAATCTCTCGTGTAACGTGATACGAAACTTAACACACTTTCGTCCATCACGGATGCATTTTTTTTGTTGCGATAAAACATTATTGCGGAATTGCAACGTTATGGCGTGTTCCATCAAAAAGGTTTCGACGGCAGTAGTCCGTTTGTGGGAAATCCAACGATTTCAATATTGGTCTGATGAATATGAGCCAAGAGTTTTTAGTATTTTAACATCCGACTACTTAACTTAAACCTGAGAAACATTTTAAGAAATTGAGTATGCAAAAAATGGGACACATCTGAAAAAAATGAAATTTTACACACTTTTTCGTTCTTGTTTGCAAGAAAAAATTACTTTTTAAAAGTAATTATCACTAACAAGTAGGTATAAGTTCGAAATTATATTGTTATCGAGGTGTGGGTACAAAATTTTAGCACGATCTGTCAACTCGTTGTAAAGTATTGTTTGCCACAAACTTACCAAAACCCCTTGCTGGAAGACCACGCAACAAGGTTGCCACTTTGCAATATTTATCCGCATGAAAGAATTCATTAAACAGATCAATTATGCAATAAACTGTACCTGAAGTTTCATAAATGTAAAACGTTTTGTTTCTTTCAATAAAAAATAATCAAAATTTACCTATTCTCGTTATCTACATGTATTGGGTCCATGCATAATTCCGTAGCGTAAATCGAGTTAATTTCAAATGCAAAATATTCGCGAAAAAAAAAAAATTTAATTTACTAAATACGTTCCATTCTATTCAATGACTTTCTGTCATTATTATTCCGCTTTTATAGAAGTCCTGAGATCTTTGGGCAAAGAAGTCACCCAAGTGGTTTTTGAGGATGTCCAGGGAACTGGTTTTATTATTCAAACTGTTTTATAGCGCCCGGAAAAAGTAACAATCTGCAAGGTCCGAACTATACGGTGGGTGCACCAAAACATCCCATCCAAGCCGCAATAACTTTCGCCTGGTCATCAGATAAACATGTGGTCTAGCGTTGTCCTGGTGAAACACTACGCCCTTTCAGTTCGTTAATTCGGGCCGCTTCTGATCGTTTAACCGGTTGTGAGCAGTACTTGGTCGAATCAATCGTTTTGTTGGGTGGCAGCAGCTCATAATAGACGATTCCTTTCCAATCCCACCAGATACAGAGCATGACCTTCTTCGGGTGTAATCCAGTCTTTCCCGTGCAGAAACATTGTCATGGATACAGTCCGATTCGGACTAGGATCCTGGTTTCTCAATCGGGATCCAGTCGGACATGGGATTGGATCTAAGAGCGAAATGTAATGCAAATTACTGCATTTTTTTGCCGAAAAAATGAAAATTTTTTCAAACTTATGCCATTTTCGCAAAAATTGATTAAAAAACAAAACTCCTATGTACTTCTCTAGCCAATGACATATAGATTAAGAAAAAAATATTTTTTTTCGTTCTAGCTCGTATGCTTTCGGAGTTCCACGTCCGCCCGTGGAGGTATCGAAAAAAAAGGCATTTTTGTCGCAGCCATTTTTTATCAAAAAAGCAATAAAATTTTTTTTTACATACTTCAATATGTGTTTAATAAACCCTGAAAAAAGAAACCCGATACCTTTTTCAATATTCGGAAAAAAAATTATCAAATATAGGCCTTTTTTGCTGGCTCTAGAGTGGTGTTACCACTTAAAAAAAAAATAGAGAAAATATGCTTTTTTTGGCTTCGAAACCCACGTAACCCCTTAATACGTATTTGAAATACGCATTTCAAATTCTTGCCACCACGTAACCGCCTTGTGTTACGTAATGGGCGCCATCTGGATTTCGATAAGGATACCCCGTCTAGGGTATCCGTATCATATCCCGATTGGGATCTGATCGGAACTTAGGTATCACTAAGAAATTTTTGCACGGGTGTCGGCACAAGTTTCAGCTTTTACTCAATACACGATATTTCATATGGTTGACGCAAGTGCGAGCGGAGAAACCACTGCGAACGCCATCTGTCGGAATTTTATTGCGGAATTATATGCATAGACCCAATACTTCTCTCTCTCTCTCTCGAAGCATTAACTCTCGACGCTCTCTCGAAGCATTAACAAAATCTAGTGCGCGTCGATTTATCGTCAGAATGGAACAAAAAGGAAACGTCGAACGTTTCGAAATTGCGTCTCATGAGTTTTCGTTCTCAATACTTTTCAATTACCCGGTTCGCGCCTCGTACATGCGTTGACTTTCTTTGTTTTTTTTTCTTCTTTTTCTTCGTTCTCCTTGTTTCATCGAGAAGAAGATTGATGCTCCCTCGTCGACAGAGAAGTCGTGAGCTTCGATCGCGAGTATCCTTTCCAATGTATAACGAGAAATTTATGTAGCCGATTGAGTCGCTCACAAATTGAAATATGCAAAGTAACCGTTGTTCCTCGCGGCGATCGAATCGCCTTCTTTAATTACGTCTGCCTCATTTCGTGATCATGCACCGTTCTAAAAAGATCATTAGAAACCGTTCGGTAACTCATCGGAAAAAAAGAAGAAGAGAAAGAAGAGAATGAGTGAAGTGACAAGTGTACGGGAACGTAAAAGGAACACTGACAAAAAAATTCTTTTGATATTAACTAGAAGCGCCTATTTGATTTTTTTTAAATTGAATTAACTAGATTTTTCGCGGAATCAAATTTTTCCTATTGCATTTCATTATTAAAATTATTTATTTTATATATATTTATTTATTCAAATCAAGATCTATTTAATATCATCTAATAACTAAATATTTTATTTATTCCTAATAAATCTGTGATTTGGTTTCATCTGGTAGGATAAGACAAAAGAGACAAACGGAAAAACGGTACACGATTCAGTCTCCCAAAAATCTCATTGCTTTGTTTTCATTAGATGACTGGTGTAACATTCTGCAGTTAAGCCCTTATGCCACTCTAGGATTTTACAAAAATCGATTTTTCTTTTGTTAAAAATGTCCCTTAGTACCTATAAAATTATATTCCACAATATTATGGGTGTGAAAAATCTCTAAGTACTCGATTTTCGAATTCTAGCGTAACACCTCTTGATTCATGTCGTGACTTTCTACTAACTTTAAGCACGTTTATCTCAGAACTACATTTTTCAAGTCGGCCGGACTCATAACTCAAATTTCAACCGATTCACTTGAAATTTTGAATGTATACTTACAATTACGTTTTCGGAGGCACTACGTAGGATTTTTATTATACTACATAGTTCCTTTTTTATAAACAATTTTCTGACGATTTTCTCATGGAATTTTATACTTTTTGTTTTAGAAATGCGCCATTTCGACAAAAAACAATATATCAAAAAATCCTACGTACTTCTATAACTATTTTTATATATAATCGAAAAAACATCAGTGTCTCGTCATAACTCAAAAATTATAGGAGCTGTTGGTCCGGCCGTTGACCTTCCAGAAATAAAGGCGTCATCTGAAAAATGCTGCACTGTCGCCATTTTGACATGTATCTGTGAAAAAATAATTTTTTAATCAATTACGTGTATAATAAAACCCCTATTTTGTAATTCCGATTTATTTTATGGTTTCGCTGAAAAAAAATCACAAGATATGCCCTTTTTTGCCGCTAGAGTAGCCTAAGGCCTTAAGGAAAAG
>OZ010720.1:19431907-19456947 GCA_963932345.1 Ophion ventricosus | reverse complement strand
CCTTGGGAAGCCACACAGCGTTGGAGACGGTTCTTACAATTGTCATTGCAGTGATGGAACTCGGATACTGGAATAGCCTTCAGGTGGTTGGTTACCGGCGTTTGAATGTTTTCGAGTGGACCCAAAATGACGTTCCTTGACGTGATTTTTTAATCGCGGGAAGAGGAAAAAGTTACAAAGACTCCAAGTCAGGCGAATAAAGTGGCTGAGGAGCCACAGGAATGTTTTTACTGGCCAAAAATTCGTTTATTAAAATTGCTGTGTGACAAGGCGTATTGTCACGATGCAACACCCAGTTGTTTTTGATGTTTGATCTCACACGCAACACTCTTTTTCGAAGTTTTTCAAGAACCTCTCGATAAAAGTGTTGATCGAACATTTGGCCTTGAGGTACAAACAAGAACTTCATCGGTTCTTGAAGATGAAGGCCTTTCGCTGCGTGGTTCATCTTCAATCGACTCTCTTCCTTCTGAAAATGCCTAAAACCACCGAAAAACCTGGGCCCTTGACAAAACACTGTCTGCGTAGGCCTGCTGAAGTTTTCCGAAAGTTTCCGTTGCAGTGTGCCCAAGTCTGAAGCAAAATTTGATAGCACACCGTTGCTCGAAATTGATGTCACTCATTTTTAGAACGCACTAGAAAAAACTGTTTCACGAAAAAAATCGGTACAGACAACCAAATGACTATGGCGAGTTCAAACTCGTACTGAACGCGTATCACATGTTCACCTGCTGCCCCTCCAAGTCTCGCGTCGCAAGTGTTGCCAGATCGAACGCTACGCTTACAGTCTCATTACTTAATTTACGTAATTAAACATAATTAAACTCGTAATAACAAACTGTTACGTAATTAACGTAATTAAACTCGTAATAACAAACCGTTTCTTAATTTATGTAATTAAACGTAATTAAATTTGTAATTAAACTGTTTAAATCAAATTTGCATTAAAGCAAATTGTTAAATGGCGATGTTATGGCGTGGTCTTCCAGGAAGGTTTTGCCTGCAATTGTTCGTTTGTCGGAAATCCAACGACTTCAAAATCGATCTGACAAACAAGAACTAATAATTGTTAGTATTTTAACATCCAAATGCTGAATTTATACTTGAGAAACATTGAAAAAGTTGAAAATTAAGAAAATGGGAATATTCACAAAAAAAATTGTCATTTTACACAACATTTTCGTTATTTTTTGCAATAAAAAAGTACATTTTAGAAGTCATTTTCATAAACAAGATGGTATAAGTTCAAAGTAATTGTTGTCGAGTTGCGGGTACAATTCTAGCACGATCGGTCAACTCGTTCCAAAAGTTATGTTTCCCACAAACTTGAAAAATGTAATTTTGAGAAAAACGCGTTTAAACTTTCGAAATGCGAAAACTCCATGATTACAGTGACTTATTGACTAATTACTTACTTTCCCACAGTAGTCTTGACATGTTTAACAAACATTTTATGTAAAAAAATTGTTTTTCCTATGCTGTCACATGTATTTCCTCCTTTGACAATCAGAACTTTCATATGCCTTTAAAGTTACCATAACCGTTAGTTTTCTCTCTAAATTAATAATTACCGAAAAGCCCCGTTGACCACGATGTCATATATGAGGCACCCTTAAACTGGCACAACAATCAAGTGTGCATCGTCGAAACTTTCGTTGCAAAAATGTGCTAACGAGATGAAGCCTAGTGGAGAGAAAGTTCAATGGAAGCTTTAAACAAGGATTAACTAGAGATTTAACGAAACTCCCATTGAAATGAGCGACCAGACGGGGAACTCGACAATATGCGATCCTTTTATACTGAAGCTTTGGTCCATTCGACCAAATATTCACATTCGTCAGCCACCATAACAGGCTCACTTGGAAATATAAATCTTTTATTTTGCTACCGCGCTTACGCAATTATAAATTAAATGTTCAACCATAACAAGATAGAAAACATATTTTTTTTCCCAGAACGTTTTTTTTCTCTCGAAAACTTTTTTTTTCGCGAAAAATCATCTCATGATTTCGTTAACTTATTGGGTCTATGCGTAGAGCCAATAAGTAATGAAGCTCGTGGAGAGATGGCAGAAAGTCATTGAACAGAATGAAACAAAGGGGTGAGTGGGGCACATTGTGTCGCGGGGCACAGCGAGCAACATGCGGTTTCTCGGAGGTTAGTAGCTCGTAAATTCCGAAATTTTATGTGTTGTACCGCGATTTATATTTGGTTTCTTCAGGCCTAAAAGAAAGTCGATAGCATCTCATAAAAAATGATTAAAAATTACAAATTGATTTGAGGCATGGAAAAAAAATATTTTGCCCGCCGGGTAAACCTAAAACGACACTTTCTGTAGCGGCTCGGGTTTTCAGTCCTTATCGATAGCTTTATTATTTATGTTGCACTCAGTGACTTGTGTTTTTCCATTCGATGTTTAATTAATAGTTATTTTCATCAATAATCAAATATTTTACTAGTGGGGTACAATGTGTCACTGAGTTGTGGAGCACAATGAGTCGACTCCCAATGAGGAAACAAAGAAGTGACGACGCTCCGATGAAGCGCAATGTGTCACAAGCAACTGTCAACCACATGCGATTTCTCGGAGTTTTGTAGCTCGTTAAATCCGAAATTTACTGTGTTGAACCGTGATTTATATTAAATTTCGGTTGGCCTAAAAGAAAGACAACAGCAGCTCACAAAGAATTATTAAAAATGCATAATTAATTTGAGTCTCGAAAAAAAAACAATCGCGTGTGGGGAAAACATCAAATATTGTGGGGCAATTGTGTGGGGCACAATGTGTCATCGAGTTATTGAGCACAATGAGTCGACTCCCAATGTTATTGGCAAATAATACCCGTTGTGAAACTATCGGTATGTATGAAAATCTGTTATCTATGTTAGGAAAATATAAGAGTTTCAACCGGCTCGTTGTACCTTACGTTTCGCAACACTTGATACACTGTACCCACCTATCTGACACATTGTACCCCACCCATGGGGCACAATGAGCCAATCCGCAAATTTTTTTCGATCCCATTTTTTTAGGATTTTAAATTTGTTTGCCAAAAATATGGTAGCTTTATTGTGCGCACAAAGGTCGATAAAATTGGTAGACTACTTTGGTAAAAGTAAAATTCGTTAAAAAAAAGTGACACACTGTGCCCCACCTTCCCCTCCCCCTATTCAGTTTTTGGTAAATATTGTGCGGTTGAATTTTACTCGATTTTCGCTACGAAAGCATGCATAGACGCAATATAATGATAACGTCAAATATCCCGCCGGAACGTCGTCAAAATTTCATATTTCAATTTGAAAAATAGCCTCAGCTTGTCTATCGTGGAAAACTGACGTGTTTCGGATTTAATCGAGACCACAATATTTTCCGAGACTTCTCATCGAATAAATCGCCGCGAAAAATATTGGTTCGTCTTAAGGTACTGAGATCTTGTGGGATCGAGCTAAAAGCCCGCAATTCCGCGATTCATCGTGCTCTTCGTCTTTATTCTATCTGCGGGGGCGGGGAGGCAGAAGGAAAAACAATACTTGTCAAGTGACTTTTATTACGCACTGTACGGATAGTCAATTTTATGGCGGTCGAATTTATACGTCGATCATGATACAACCGGGAGTGAGGTGAGAGTGAGAGAGTGAGAGAGTGAGAAAGTAAGAGAGAGAGAGAGAGAGAGAGAGAGAGAGAGAGAGAGAGAGAGAGAGAGAGAGAGGTTCAGCGCCACGCAGGTGCGGAAAGTACACTCGAGATGAATGAAATGGCAAATCGAGTTCGATCCTTCCACCCGATATATCTGTCGTGCCGGATTCCCGACGTCAAACGTTGAGAGTTTCTTGTTAGTCGATTTTCCGGAATCGGAGATCTTCGGGATTGGGGAAACGGTTGAAAAAAAAATAAAATAAAATGAAATTGAAAAGTAGCATAGAGAAGAAAGGGTGGAGAATATACTTGAGGCGGTATGGTATGGGCACGGTTGGTAATAAAGGAAAAAACGGACGAAAAGTTTTGAGACGCAATGAAATAGTGTCGGTCAGTAGATACCAAAGAAAAATATACTATAAAAATTAATGCCTAGTTATTTTTTGTTTCAGTCAAAGTCACTCCCTAGTTAATTTTTAGTCTAGTGAAAGTAACTTAGCTACTTGTTGGACTAGTAACAGTAACTCTCTGGGCACTTTTTGATGTAGTAAACGTAACTCCTTAGTTACTGTTTGCTCTAATGAAAGGAACTCCCAAGTTATTATTTGCTTCAGTGAAAATAACTCCCTCGCTGCTTTTTTGGTCTAGTAAAAGTTGCTTTTTGGGTCTAGTAAAAGTAAGAAGTAACTAGTAAGTAACTTTTACTGCAGCAAGAAGTAACTCACTAGTTACTTCTGGCTCGAATAAAAGTTACTAGTTACTTCTTGCTCCAGTGGAAGGAATTCCCGAGTTACTGTTTGCTCTGGTGGAAGTAACTCCCTAGTTACTGTTTGCTCCAGTAGAAGTAACACTCTAGTTATTTTTCGGACTAATAAAGGTAACTTGACGATTTTTGGGACTAATAACAGTAACTCCCTAGGCACTTTTTGATCTAGTAACAGTGACTTGGCTACCTTTGGATTACTATCAGTAACTTTCTAGACATTTTTTGCTCCAGTAAAAGTAACTCCTTAGGTTAGTTTTTGCTTCAGTAAGAATAACTTCCTAATTACTTTTTGGCTTAGTAAGAGTAACTTTCTGGACCAGTATAAATTACTCCCTAGACACTTCTTAATCCAGTGAAAATAACTCCTTAGTTACTGTTTGTGCCAGTGAAGGTAACTCGCTAGTTACTTTTTGGTCTAGTAAAAGTAACTCCTTGGGCGCTTTTTGATCTAGTAAAAGTAACTCACTAGTTACTTTTTGTTTCCGTAAAAGTAACTCCCTAGTTACTGTTTTCTGCAGTCAACGTAACTCCCTAGTTACTTTTTACTCCGGTCAAAGTAACTCCATAGTTACTTTTTACTCCGGTAAAAGTAACTCCCTAGTTACTTTTTACTCCGGTAAAAGTAACTCCCTAGTTACTTTTTACTTCGGTAAAAGCGACTCCCTAGATACTTTGTACTCCAGTAAAAGTAACTCCCTAGTTACTTTTTACTTCGGTAAAAGTAACTCCCTAGTGACTTTTTACTCCGGTAAAATGAACTCCCTAGTTACTTTTTGTTCTAGTAAAAGTGACTCAGCAGTTAGTTTCTGGAGATCGAGGCTTTTTTCCGCCGATAATTTCGAAGTCCACGTGACTCTACCAAAAAAAACGTAACTTCCAATCGAACACTATGAAACAAGTGTTGTGTATACTCGATTACGAGCCAAAGCACTTCGTGGTAACATTCACACTCGCCGGCCTAGTGATTTTTAATTTGAAACGAAATTTATCGACATTTTCCCGGCCGGCTCTCTCGCACACATGTGGCACGTTTATTCGGATTTTCCTTTTTTTTTTGTCAAAATGCGAGGCTGCTAGGAATTTTGTTGTTTGTTCAGGTTGAAAACGAGAATAAAAATTCTATGCTTCAGAAATATGCTCGTATATCCATCATAAACGTGAAAGCAATATTCGCGTTCACGAGCATCAACCGCACGTATTTTAATGACGTTGATTAAACGTGGCTGGGGTGAGACTTTTATATATATATATATATATATATATATATATATAACGCCTGAAATGATGATTCTGTGGCCGTAGAGGCGCGAGAGAACCGGGCCGGGGGGGGGGGGGGGGGGAGGGCTGGGAAGCGAATGGGAAAAACTCCGGGATTTCACGAATCCGATATATTTATCGACAAAAGTTGAAACATTTTTTTTTCGGATATCATATCATGATGGATGGGCTTGTATATATGCAAACGAAGTTTTATACATTTCTCCAGAAAAATACGACGATCTCTCTTCTCGTACTTTTTATTTCAGGCTTGTACCGAATATTTGTCGATTGTAAAAGATGGATATTACCTCTATTTCCTGGTGCAACACACAGAGCAGAGAAGTTTCTTAAAGTTTTCGGTTCTATTCGGTCTCTTTCATTTCCTCTTTCAATCTCTTTCTCTCTCTCTCTCTCTCTCTCTCTCTCTCTCTCACACTCTCTCTCTCTGTCTCTCTCTATCTCTCTGTGCTTTTCTCCGTCTCCATCTCGCCCCCTCAATCGGGCGTCCTGCCCTGTCTTTACCATTCCACTACGATGCTTCGATAGATCTGCCGATAACTTGAAACACGGCGGAACGTTCGATGGTACGAGGGTGAAACGAGAAAAAGTGCCCGAGAGAAAAGCTTCCCGGCTTCCCGCGCCCCGGTCTCGTAAAAATTTTAAATTCACCGGATATTCAAGTGCAGTCGAGTTCAACAAATTATACCGTCGGGTAAAAAAAAATTGACCGAGCCTGTCCGGGCGGCGAACATTGACATTTATTTTAGTCAGAGATATAAGCCTCGGGGAAAAACGTGTATCATATTTGTTACGTATATGAGATAAGGCCCCATTTATTTTTCTTTCAATTCTAATGGCTATAGAAAACATATTTTTACTGTTATTGTACATGTAACATTAAGTTTACAATTACTATGCTTTTGTCAATTGTACAGTTGTCTTGGAAATTATAATATTTTTTAACGTTAACTCTGTAATGCGGATATTTTTTTTTCTGCAAGAAAAAATGATGACTATAAAGAATAGTAGTAAAAACAATCTGGACAATAAAACGGTTCCGTGATTGATTGACTGATATACAGACAACGCACAGCCTAAACGGCTGAAAATGAAAACATAAAATTCGATATATAATACATATAATATACATTAGATATATTCGAAGATTTTTTATAATAATGGGAAAATTTGTAATGGTACCTGTGAGGATTTGAATTTTCATTACAAAAATACTTGTGTTCTTCCAGGTTATTACTTGATTATTTCTCATGCTTATAATATTGGTAAGAAAAAACTGAAACTTGGCACACATATTGTGCAGATTATGAAGTATAGGACCAAATTTTTATAGATTTTTCCGGCAATAGTCTTTGATGAATGAAACTCAAAATAATGAAAACGAGCTTGCCATTGCAAAGCTAGTAATAATGACAATTATTACTGATAAAATCTGTAAAAATTTGGTCATACACCTCATAATATGCACAATATATCTGCCAAGTTTCAGTTTTTTCTCCCCAATATTATAAGCATGAGAAATAATCAAGTAATAACTTCACGGAGAGAATTAAATGTTAAAAATTACCGTGCAGTAACGGCAACCAGATGACAACCCTGAAACTTCGCTTATTATTACTGAGTAAACACACAGATTTTCACGAAAATAAAATAAAATTTCTTCTTCAGATAGAAAATTTTACCAGATTTTCCAGTAAATTTTCATGTGTAACAAAATACGGAAAACTTAAATTTAAAAAATATATAATATCAGCGAAATTTTACTGTGCATTTTATTATTTTATGTCTTTCAAAAATATCTATAAAAAAGTATCGTCTTTATAACAGTTATTTTAAGATTTATTATAAAATTTAATGAGTGTTATAGGAAAATGTATTGTGCTCTGGGTAAAAATTATCGTGCGCGCTACCCTTCTTGTATAGTAAAATTTTAGCTACGTATTTGAAATTTTCTGTAACGTGAGTTAAAAAAAAAACTTGTCGCATACGAATTATTATGCTTTTCTCACTTGTCACCACATTGAAATATATCATGGCAATTTTTACCGTGAAATTCATGACAAAAATTACTTTTTAATTCTCTCCGTGTTGGAAAAACACATGTATTTTTGTAATGAAAATTCAAATCCTCACAGGTACCATTACAAATTTTCCCATTATTATAGAAATAATTATAAAAAAAATTATGTGCCTTAGAACTTTGCACATAATTTTTTTTATATATCTTGATTATGTTTTTACAAGGGGATTTTGAAAATTGAAATTTCACCCAACTTGCAGCCACCCTAATATATATATATATATATATATAAATTATTTACTAAATCTTCCACAATGTGCTGCATAAAAAAAATATGAACCGGGAGCGTGGTTGGAAAAATTCTTCGAAAATAAAGAGTACAACGTATTCGGGTTTCAACAAAATCTCCTAAGCTTCTCAATTTCGTACGGAGTCATTTCATGTGTGTGTATATATATATATATATATATATATATATATACACGTATATAAATGTGGTAGTACAATCGCGGATAGGGTATTTCCCTGCACAACGAAATTCCGTGGATTTCATCGATTTTTCTGCGACTCTAGCCGATCTGGGTATATTCTTGTGCAGGTTGGCCATCCCCGGAGCTCTACAGACTGTCGTCTTCGTCGTTGTCGTAGTCGTCGTCGTTCTCTTCCTCATCGTCTCGCTTTCACGCCAGTCGCTGAATTCTTTCATGATCGAATTCTATTGAATCTCTTTCTCTCTTACTCTTCATTATTACGAAATAGAATTTCGCGAGAAGATTGCGTTGAATCCCCTTTGTAGCCGGTGAGCGTGAGATCCCAACAAGACCGAATAGTTTGAAAGAGAAAGAAAGAAAAAAAAAGAGACGATGAGGGAGTGAGAGAATGAAAAATGTGATTTAAGGCCAACTTTCTATCGAGGCTTCTTCGTATAACGGGAGCTTTTATTTGAAACTAAGCTATTTCCTCTTTTGTTTTCAGGAATCGAGCACCGCGAGAAATGTTGTCGATCTTTATCCACGTTCGGTACATCTCGAAATCACGGGAGAGAAGGTGAGTTGACTTCTTCTTTTTTCTTGTAAAATGAAAATCTGGATGATGTTTTTGTTTTTTCAATTGTTTCGCGAAGTGGCATTCGAATTATTTTCAAAGGGCTTCATTGAGGCAGCCAAAAAAATCTGCAAATTTTCACGAATTGAAAAGATATTTTTTGTCATGAAAATAATAATCATGGATAAGAGAAAAATTGATTTGATCGGTATTATAAAATCACCATCATTTTTTCACCAAAAAATCATTTTTTTTCATAAAAATGTTTTCACCAAAAAAATTTCACCATCCTTTTTTTCACCAAAATATCACCAATAAATCATTTTTCCAATGGAAAAATTAGGTTTATCGGCATTATAAAATCACCGTGACTCTGGCAATCATTATCATTTAATTGATCACGAATTAGAACAAGCGATCCAGCTGTCAGTGAATAAATTCGTGTTGAATTTTTAAAATAAGTTCTATTATTAGAAACTTTTACTTAACTTGACTTTCTGTGAGATGCAAAACGGAAAATCGACATTTCACCGACTTCCCGACTACTTGGAGCTCTGAAATTTTGCAAAAATAAATCTAAGAGGTGACAATGCATGATTCGACTGCAAAAGAAACAAAAATATGTCCATAAAATTTTAAACTTTTTATGTAAAATTAGTGATATCTAATCATCCATATAAAACCTCACTAACACATACAAACAAATTCGTAGCCGACTGTATTTGTATGTGAAAATTTTATATGCAGCAATTAGTCGTAAGTTCAAGCCCAATTACAGTCTTTGTTATTTTTTACAAGCATTTAATTAAAGATTAAGAAGTAGAAAATAATTTATATGTAAAAAATATTTAAAAAACAAGCTTTTATTTAAGAGGGGAAAATTCTTTAGACGCCCGAAAATGAGTCATTTCTCATGAATTTTTTTAAAGGTGACAAAATAATCGCATCATTTTAAAATTTTGACATTATCTTATTACAACTTTCGAGTGTTACATGTTTTTTAACAGAACAAAATAGCGGCGTTATAAGGCATTCCTTTAGGCGTCTTTTGCGTGATATCGAAAAGTGCTCTATTTGTCTGATTTTTTCTATTGATCTGAAACAAAAAACGGAAATATTTTGCGATTATTGATATATGTAGGGAAAGGATGTACCTATAAAAATATGAAAAAGTATAAAATTAAAAATGAAGTAGGCTCTTTAATCAAATTTTCATATTTTTGACCATTTTCTCGACAATTTTTACCCCAAAAAAGTAATTTGTTTACGCGGTAACCTTAAAACTTTAGATATATCCTTCCGATAATGTTATAGTGAGAAACCTCCCAAAATTTCAACCGGATGGATCAATAACTTTTTGAGCTATAACACGAGCAGTTGTTGAATATGCAGTTTCGAGATAATCGCGTTTAAAGTTTCCCTAGTTTACAGGGAAATATTACTTTGTAAATATTTCATATTTCGATTTTTCGTACATTGTAAAGGTTTTTCCCCCCTTAATGTACTAAAAAGTAAAAGATCATTTTTTTTTACCAAGTCACCTATATGTGACTATAAATAAAAGCTTGGGGCAGGGGGGGGGGGGGGGGGTTAAAGAAACTGAATTGATGAAATTTATTAATCATTCAAAAAGTTGAGCGCCCCAAGCTTTTATTTATAGTCACATATACGTGACTTGGTAAAAGAAATTATTTTCTACTCTTTAGGACATTAAATAAAAGCTTGTTTTTTTTAATGTTTTTTTTACATATACATTTTTACTCTTGTATTGATTGTCAATTATTGGGGGTGGATTTTGTCCACCCCCAATAATTGGGTTGTCATCGGATAATTGATCGTTGTTGCCGTATCAAAAACTTTGATGATTCGTCAATCGACTGTAAATTGAATTTATTTAGCTACGTGAATTGATAAACAAGTAGCTAAATAAACGAGTGAATAAAAAAATGGATTAAAAAATAACTATTAATGTTGGAACGATCAGCATCTGTTGTAAAAAAAAAAATAGCCACATGATATCTAAGCGATAAATTTCATTATTGATAAGATCAGCTGTGGCTCAACGCGATCGAAAAAAATGATATTTTCGAAACAAAAAAATCATTTCGAGCCAAATTTCGAGTCGAAAAAACATGCCTACAATATAAATCTTTCGAAAAATGTGTAATTCCATGCTTCCATAACATTCTGCCAGAATTTTTTTTTTTTTTTATAAATAACGCTCGATTCTTCTCGTTGCAGGATTCCGGACTATCGAGACTATTCTATCTACTTATGATCACGAAGAATTTCTGACTATCGCGCTGGAGTACATGTAACGCCGTTTGCCGAATAAAATAAATAGTCATTTCTACTTTCGAAAAGTGAAGATTAAAAAAAAAACCAAAAAAAGGAAAAAGAAACTAAATAAAAATAAAAAATCGTGATAGCTTTCGTAGTGTGAGAAAAACAAGCAGACAAAAGAAAGAAAAGCAAAAAAAAAAAAAGCGTAATTAGTGTAAAATGAGCATACTCCTCGTATCCTTGTATTGCAACGAAAAAAAAAAAAAAAATACAAACAATTTTTTTCCTCTTCCTAATTCGCGTGCGATCGTTCGGATCGGAACCTCTTATTAAAGTTCTTCGCTACTTCTCTCGTTTGTTCGAGTCGCGAGAGCGTAGGCTCTGTACTCATATAAATGTAAATAAGAGTTTTGTATATTTGTAATATAGATAGGGCAGTGTATTATAAACAATAAAATTATTTATATATATTTTAATCACGAATATAAACGGGAAGGAGTCTTCAACGTTTGTTATTTTCATCGAACACAGTCCAATCCCACTTACACGATATCGTCCTTCTCCCAATGTACGCGCACGAGTTTTTTATTTTCTTCATTTTTCACTTTTTTGCGGTTTCCGTGTGTACGTAGTTATACTGGGCCAGTAAAACGCGAATTACACTCTCGGCACTATTCCCATAAAGGCGAGAACCATCAAAAGCGAGAAACTTTAGAATTCGGGTCACGCTCTGGTAAGAGGAACTCCAAAACGTTTTTGCTCGCTTATTGGTTTAACAATTTTTTTCGCTTCAAAAGTTTTTTTTTTTGTTTCGTAATTTTTATTTATTTTTTTTTCCCCTCCGAGCCAACAAGTTTTCGCGTTCGCGAATTGATTTTCGTAAAAGTTCGCGGTTCGTCGAAGCTTCCGGCTCGAGAGCCCACTTCGAGAATTATTAAATTGAACGGTAGGTCGAGATGTGCGGAATCGAGAAGCGATCGGTCATTTCGATAAAAGAGAACTCTTTTTTTTTATCGCCTTCCCTGAGAAATTGAATAAAAATATTTCGCGATAAAGCACAGCAAAGTTTTGCTTTGGCTTTCAGCTATGAGGAGGAGTTGGAATTATATTAATCGTTGATGACACAGACACCTCGGGGGGTTGTTGGGCTATCGCATTTTTATTTCCGGACTCAGAAATTGCTGAAGTGTGCCGTAAAAAGATTCGCGATTCGAAATGGTGGAAACTGAGATGACGTCGAATTAATCGTGAAGTAGAAGAGGAAAAAATAATGGTGAAGACACGAGGACTAGCCGTTCGATGATTCTCTTCCCCGAAGGAAAAACAGGTAAGCATTCGGTAGACTTACCTTGATTGTATCCCCGTAAGAACGTTTAGCGTTATTTGCAATAATTGTAAACAATTAAGGTTCGTAACTGTACTTTTTGCTTTCTTGTTTAAGAAGTTTCGATACCGGAATTGAAATGGTAGTAGGTGATTGAGAATTATATCACCGAGAGATTAACTTAGGATGCATCGACTGTCCAAAAATCAATCAGTTTTACAACATAGTTTCGGAGATTTTTAATGTTCAAGTTGAACCTTTTATCCATTTGGTAATACATACGATACCTCGTAAACACCAGTTATAGGGCTGTAGGCCCAAAAATAATACTGATAAACCGATAAAAAAAAAAAAAACTAAGCAAACCGTGATTATAGCGTTAGGAATGATGTGCTAAATAATCGAGTGATTTCTCTACTTCGTTGGAATTAATATTCGCAAAAAGATGTGAATTTTGAGCTCGAACCGTTTTTTTTTGGACATTAACGAAATTTGTAGGTTAAACGTGGCAACACTGGATTAACGGGCTCTGTCTAGTGAGCCACTCCAGTCAAGCATTAACTGACAGCAATTTAAAAATCGACGAGTCTCTGAAACGTACATAATTTAACAGTATTCGAATTTTATAAAGATATGTATTTATTCATTCTATCTGTAACATGAACATAATTATAATATCCATTTGGCATAGTTTTCATAACGAAAAATCATTTAATTTTATGTTTCACCTTGATTTAAAAAAAACCACGAACCACCTGCTTTACTCTTCTGCCTTATTAAATAATTTGGTTGTTCGTTACGTTCAAATTAATACTTGTTGTGATACCATTATTCATGATAAGCATTATTATTCTTGTAGGTTAGCATTGATGATGAAAATGCTTATAATGGTGAATAGAATTACAACAGATATACAGGGTGTCCGATGGCAGATTTCAACCTTTAAATGATTATAACTTTAAAACGCGAGGTGCAAGAGGAGTGCGGGGCGGGTAGCTGAGGTCGCGTGCGTTGCGGATTTTTTTAGTCGCCATGGAGCGTTGGTCTGGAGAGCAACGTGCTTTCGCTGTGGAGGCGTATTTAACCAGTCGTTTTTCGCTTACTTTGACGCTGCGTAAATTCGGTAAACGCTACAACATTCGCCGAATAAGTGACGCGCCATCGATAAATTTGATCCAAAGTTGGGTAGCAAGATTTAAAGCTTCAGGCTCCGCTGTAAACAGGCATCGCCAAAATCAAGCAGCCTCTGTATCAACTGCGGAAAACATCCAACGTGTGAGTGATTCTGTTTTAGAAAATCCACGGATGTCATTGAGAGTGCGTTCGTTTGTTTTGGGTATTCCAAAATTGACACTGCATGAAATTATGAAGAAAAAAAAAAAAAAATTCATCCGTATAAAATCCAAATAATTCAAAAATTGAACGACAGTGACTACCCAACAAGAATATCATATGCTCAAAAGATGCTGGAGACTTTTTCCACCGAAACACGACTAAGAAACATTTTTTATAGCGACGAAGCACATTTCCATCTTGGAGGTTATGTCAACAAGCAAAATTTTCGTTACTGGAGTCTCCAAAATCCAAGAGAAGTGCATGAGCAGCCACTGCATATTGAAAAGGTCACTGTTTGGTGCGCTATTTCGGGGAACGGAATCATCGGGCCCTATTTTTTTGAAAATAATCGTGGCCAGATGGTGATGGTCAACTCAAAAATTGAAATCCGCATTTGATTTCTTTTCATTTTAATAAATATTTTTTAATTACTTTGTCTATTCATTTTTTTACGAATTTTTTAAGTTTGAAATCTGCCATCGGACACCCTGTATTAGTTTCATTCTAATAAATTATAAACATCCTTGTGCGGAAATTGAGTTCGGGCTTTGATCGGGCCCATATTAATTTTCCATAACTTTATCAAGGCCCTAGTCTCGAAGCCTCACATGGGCCATCAGTGGCCGGTTACACTTTGCTACCGAAGGCCATTGAAGGCAAAATAACCAGGACTTTTAATATTGCCTCAACGGTGCCTCATAGCAAATTATTGCAGCCATATGCGTACGTGAGTGTGTGTGCACTGTGAAAAAGAAATGTGTTATTTCAATACATTTGAGGCTGAGAATTCTGTCGCATATTTTGACACATTTCATTCCGCGTTCTTCCAATGAACGCACTGCATGCGTGCTGGTTCAAGGCATCACAGCTCGTTTACTATACGCATAATTTAATTATTATATTTAATCGATCTCGAATAATTATTATGCCACAAATTCTTTAGTCAAGCAATTTATACTGATTCGTCCTTATAATAGAAAAGTCTAGTGGTATTGGGAAAATCGCTATTAGGAAATCTACAACTACATCCCTTAAATGCCTTTACTTGGTATCCGTACTTAGACCATAGTTTCTGTCAACCTACCTATCCTACCATTCCCTAATACAGCGGTTTTTAAACTGTGTTCCGCGCAACCCAAGGCTTCCGTGGGAAAGTCGCAACCAAGGGTTCCGCGAATTAGTTACTTTTTGTCATTAAAGCATAGCATTATTTTAGCTATAAAAAAAATTACTTTGGCATACGTGCGTTGAAAATAGCAATGTTGAATGTTTTCCACTTTTATTTAATTTTTTGAAAAAAAAAACGAGTTAGAATTACCAAATGAAATTCAAAATATCATAATGGGACATTTGGTAAGCTTGCTGAAGTCTTTATCAGATTACTTGCCAAATTATTCTGATCATGACAACGAGTGGGTACAACATCCATTTGTTAATAAAAGTAAACCTGCGATGCTAACCGTACTGGAATATGAATAATTGATAGATGTTCAGAGATTATCCGCACTAAAACACACGTTTGAGTCTGTGCCACTTGATGAGTTTGTTTGGGTTAGTGTTAAAAGTGAATACCCTGAAGTTGCCAAAAAGACAATCCTAATCTTGCTCCCTTTTGTAACAACGTATCAATGTGAAGTAGGCTTTTCCACTTATGCCTATACGAAAAACAAATTTAGGTCTAGAATGGATGCTGCCTCAGATATACGAATAAAATTATCGGGCATAAAATCAAACTTTCAAGCAACAATTGAAAAAGTAGTAAAGCATTTCCATTCGGTTCGTTAATCTTTGTTTGAAATATCCTTTGTAATAAATGTTTTTACTCTCATTTTAAATTGCATTATCTTTTATCATTTGGTATGGGATTCCGTAAAATCACAATGATTTATTGAGTTTTCCGGGGCCTTAAAAGTTTAAGAACCGCTGCCCTAATAGGTGCCCGGCCCGGCTCTTTTACAGAAAACCCTACTATGGAATACACAAATAATCCCTTGAAGGCCCCCAATTGTATTAGGGACACCCTGCCAATTTTCCGCACGGGTCTTTGATGGGGTAAAAGGCGAAGCAGCTTGACATCACTTTTTTCAACGCAGCTTTTCTGGAAATGTCAATGTTCTGGCCGGGTATACATTACCCGAAAGTGTACTTGCTCGCAATGTATTCCGTCCGGAACATTGTAATATCAAAGCATAGAGTGTAGGCCGAAAAAAAAACGATGTCGTGATCTACCCAGCCTGTTCCATGAAAGAGCTCGATCGGGTAAATCAGAAGAGGCAAGCCTGGCCAGGTCTCCACACAAAGTTGGGAATGCCCGGTCACATTTCTGCACAAGTGATGCCTGTGTGACGTCCAACATGTGAAATACGATATTGCTTACTGGTACGATCAAAGCAAGTCTACTCTAGACATCCGGATAAGTCTCTCATACGCATCTGGATCAATGGCTCTTTTTTTTTCACTATACGGAACTGAACACGTCAATTTAACCGAAGGAAACTTGCACACCATTTTCTGAATTTAATAATGGAATCGAGCGAAGTATATATAAGATGATGCGTACAGCTCCTGGTATACGCAAGCTTATATCGCGCGTCTGATAACGGCGAGAGATAGCAGATGAGGTACATAAAGTTTCGCGATAAATTTCGAATCTGAGGCACCTCCTTGTGCCTGACGTCCTTCGCAATATCTGGGCCCCAAGGGGGTTGAGCGTTCAAGGGGTAAAGAGAAGAAAAAAAAGAGGAGAGAACAAAGGCGATGTAACGCGAAAAAGGTTCTTCCTGCGCTGCCAAGAGGATACAGCGTTATACCTTGCGGCACAACCCATCTTTTCTTTCTCATCTACAATCCTCTCGTTCTGAATGTATACTTATATATATATATATGGGGATCTTTTGAACCCAAAATATCTATTTAATGTTGATTATCAGTGCATCTTCCGGTTTTGGAGATCGTCCTTAAATTTTTTGTAACAAATGGACAATTTTGATGACAGGAAGGTCCTCGAAGTCAAATGTCCTCGAAATCACCTCTTTCCAACATAAATCCATACAGGGTGTCTCAAAATGACTTGACATTTGAATTTATTATTAAAACGTATTATTTATTTGAAAAGTACGAATATTTTAATTTTAATATAAGGTACAGACATGGAGATTATGTGTGAATGTGTGCGCATGATCTGCTGGCTGTAGTTCTTGTATCAATTGGATCTTGTAAGCATGCGTATGCGGATCTTTCGTCAAAATTCGCTGCACAGAGTATCTTGAAATGTTCAATTGCTGAGCACGATGCCGAATCGAGGTGGAAGAACTTTCGTCAACACTCGCACTCACTGCTGCTATGTTTTTATTCGACCGACCGGTACGGGGAGCCACTGCTTTTCGTGGTCAAAACTGAAACACTAACCTCAAATTTTGTGATTAAATTCAGCACAGTGTTGCGAGATGGTGCGTTACGCTGATCAAAAGACGTGCGGACTTTTCGAAAGATCCCTGCAAAATTTTCACCATTTTTGTAGTGAATTTTCACAATTCGACTCAAACTCAACACTTCCTGATACCAGTTGTCAAAGATTAGTACTCTATGTTCGTCACAAAAAAAAATAGCGCGCATTTTAAAATGTCTGCATACACTTTAGGATTTGATCCAGAGAGGAGATAAGCAAAGAGAAAAAAAAAGTAAGAAATTAAGAAAAAAAGGTAGAGTGTTATATTTTCAGGCACGGTGATACACTGAACTTCCTGAGGAAAGGGTTAGTAATGAAGAATGGACCGTCGAGCCAAAAGTTAGTCCAAAATGGGCGATTCGTGGATCGACAAGTCTAGATCATATGGTTAACATTAACGTTTTTCGAGTATAATTTGCTAGAAGACCTTATGAAAAGTAACTATTCAAAATAAAATGATGGTAATGTTTACTTATAGTGAAGACGTAAATAATTTTTAACACAAGCCTTAAAATCTTAAGACGTAAAACACAAGCCTGGCTTAGAAGTACGAAACTACGCGTTAATTATAAACTGTTGTATAGTATGTTTGTTGCCCTGAAAAATAGAATTTCGGTTCAAGACTTCTTGTACTTCATCCTCTGTTCTTATAAGACACATACCACTATGCATGTAGCAGGTCGTATCATATAATACAGTACAAACCATTATAAAAATCGTTGCAAGCCACAAACAACATTTTTTCAATATATATATTAGTTCTGTTCGTTATTAGGATCTCGAGGGAGTTAAGGGATCATCACAGTGTAACGGGTCGAAAAATAGCTCATGTTCGCGATTTTTTTTCGATGCTTAAAATACGCCAATCAGGCTGATTTTTTAATTTCAAATCAAAGCACTCATGAAGAATAAAAAATAAATTATTAAACGTTTATTTTTTTTTTACATTTTTAAAAAATGTTATCTGAATCAAAATTTGTAAAAAGATTATTAATCAGTATGAAAGCCGCTATCTAACGATCGAGGTTTTTTTCTTAAATCAACATTGGCAAAATGGCGGCGGTTTGAAAAAAAAGGTATCGAGTTTAGCCGATTCTTTCGACAATTTTTCGTTAAAAAAAAATATGAAGATTGAATAAAAAAGCTTCCGTAGCAAGATAAAGAATGGCGTGAAGAATGTTCTGTCAACATTTGAGACGGATAGCTTAAATACTCTTCCTTTGAGAGTGTACACCGTTTTGAAAAATGACATTTCGAGTAAAAACGCTTTTAAAGTTTTGAGTGCGGAATTTTCATATAAATTGTCTGCTTACGATCAATCGGCGGTACCAGGTTCAGACAATATCCACTCTGCTTCCTCGAATTGCTCGTTGTCAGCAGCCATCGATTTTTTGAAAATTTTACACTGTGATGATCTCTTAATTTCTGTTAGTCCCAGGGCATGTCCATTTTATTCAAACCTACGATATTACACCGCATTGAACAATGAACGTATAATTGTAAGATTGGTCATTGCGGTTAACATACGTGCATTATTTATGCAACTGCTAAAATATCAATAAGCAATACTAATTTTTTGGCAGTAACTATGGCTATAAAATATAATTGTCACCTCAGGGATAAAATATGGCTGAAGTATAGTTGAAAACCTCATACATTTATCTCAGTGTAGTGCCACGATCAAATCTCTCGTGGCAGTACTTTGACAATAGACAGATATGAAAGGCGAAGTACATTGCAAATAGTGAAATACCCATTCGAAGTTAAACAAAAAGGAAAAAAAAAACCTTTCGCGTAGCACGAATAAAAAATCCAAGCTATTCGTGCAGACAGGTAGAAGTAGGTACATCAAGCAGAAGTGGACGTATAAAACGCGAATTAGGTCACGAAGGACTTCTTCAAGATCCTTGAAATACGCGAGAACGCTCGCTCGTTATGTTTACAACGGTCGATGAAACGTTGGCCATTGAAGGAAAAATGTTTTGCACGTAATAATAAATGCAGAGCCCATTGAACGAAGGATACGGAGAATCGTGTGTTACTGAAGCTGATTGGATGTCGGTTCAAAAATACGGGTGGTGCAATATTGTTTGATTTTGTGATGGAATTCCAAGGTAGTGGACGCACAGTAGATAGCGAAGAAAGACTTTGACTGCGAAAATATTTAAGGTATCCCTTCCGCGGAGGGCCGTATCGTGTGAGCGCATGAGCAGGGCCCCTTTGGAATCATTAGTATTGGATCTATCCATAGTTTCGTAGCGAAATTCCGATAGATGTCGTTCGCAGTTGTTTCTCCGCTCGCACATGCGTCAACCATATGAAGCGTCGTATATCAAGGAGTTTCGATATCAAAATCGAAATAGTGGTAGGCTATTAAAAATTATATCACCGAGAGATTAATTTAGGATGCATTGACTGTCCAACAATCAATCAGTTTTACAACATAGTTTCGGAGATTTTTAATGTTCAAGATGAAGCTTTATCCATTTTGGTGATAGATACGACACCTCGTAAACACCAGTTATAGGGCTGTAGGTCCAAAAATAATAGTGATTATAGTGATAGGAATATCGTGCTAAATAATCAAGTGGTTCCTCTACTTCGTTCGAAATAATATTCGAAAAAAAGATGTGAATTTTGAGCTCGAACGGTTTGTTTTCGGACATTAACGAAACTTGTCGGTTAAATGTGGCAACACCAGAGTTGTCCAAAATCTGTATCGGGCGTTACGTTTTGCTCGATACAAATGTATCGAGTATCGAAAAAATTTTCGTTACTCGATACAAAAGTATCAAGCTATTGTTGGAGATCGCGACTTTTGTATCGAGTCGCGAACTCGATACTTGATACTTGAATATCGAGTAACGAAAATTCGATACTCGATCGAGTATCGAGCAACGAAAATTCGATACTCGATACTTGAGTATCGAGAAACGAAAAGCTTTTCGTTACTCGATGCTTTATTTACACCATTTTTTTTAATATTAAAAAATGCAACGGCTATAAAAACTATCAGAACTTGGAGTAGAATCAATAAAGAGTATGCCAGAATTTTATCAAATCTTTTTCTCTCTAAATACGTGAGACATGAGCTGCAGGACAAAAATGATCCATATGATCCGGAGTGCCAGCAAAAACCAAATGATCCACGAAGGGTTGAAGTCGACATTTTTGGTTCAAAGTTCGGTAATTTGGCTTGAAATTTCACTAGTATACTAGGATGGATTTTTACTTAATTGTAGATGAAAATCAGTTAATTGTTCAATATTCACGTTCGCGAAAAGAATACCTTAAACGCCTCTATTTCAATATCGAAAAAAATCGTGCTATGATGAAGTATAATTTGACACGTGTGGTGACCAAAAATTCAACTACGTGCTCGCACAATCATAAGACCCAAAAGGACACAATAAAATAATAATCATCCCGGGGATCCTCGGCGCCAAACAGGGAACGATGAATTCAAACGTGAAAAAAAAACTCCGAGGCAAAAAAGCCTCAGTGCGAAAAAATTTCTATAGCAGTTATATCGTGACGTACCGAAGCCATTATCGCAAACATTTCCCAGTGAAGCACTAGCTAGACGAGAAAAAAAAAACTCTTCAATTATCACTTCAACGTGTCATCCGATTTTGCATAAAAATGAAAACGAAAAAAAAAAACTTTAAATCACAAAGCAACGAAGCCGTAATTATATGCGTTTTTCTCGTCGTTCCACTGTTTTTTTTTTTTTTTTCTTAACTTTGCGAAAGTAAGCTGCGGGGTATGAGTGAGAGCACAAAGGATGCTTCCGTCGTTATAAAAATTGTGCAGTTCCTCGTGAATGGAACGCGAGGCGTGAAAGCCTCGACGCTGACGTTTGCCACGTGTGCGATAAGATTTAAATTGAAACGGCGAATGAAGGAATGGGACAATAAATTCAGATTTGTCACGAGGGATGACAGAAATTTCCCGTTTATACACACAGTATGGGGCAAAATGTGGCACGGTACAAAATAGGAAGTGAGGTTGTGTGAGTGACAGCACATGTATACGAGTCGACAGCGACGCCATTCGTGTCGTTGTTCAGTCACCTTACTCAGAGCCAGAGTAAGTGGAATGTGTCAGTGCGTTTTTTAGCGTTGCGGCTACCAAAAACACTTTTCGAATGGCTTTTCATTCATGTTCTTGTTGAATACTCATGCCTAGCAAGGTATAAGTACACGACTTACATTAACTTTTGAACCAGTGATTCCTGGCCTTCTTATGACCAGGGACCACTTTGATGTTCTTGTTCATAGCACACTGATAGAAAAATTCTTTTGAACTAGATGCATCTATTTAATTTTTTTTAAATTTGTATTAACTAGATTTTTAGTGAAATCAAATTTTTCTTATTGAATTCCATTATTGAAATTATTTATTTTAAAAATATTTATTTATTCAAATGAAGATCTATTTAATATCGTCTAATAACAAAATATTTTATTTATTTCTAATAAATCTGGTAGTATAAGACAAAAGAGGCAGATGGAAAAATGGTACACGAGTCAGTCTCTCAAAAATCGCATGGCTTTGTTTTCATTAGAAGACTGATGTGTCATTCTACAGTTGAGGAAAAGGGTCTTTCTATACATAAATAGTCGCGCCTGTTAATAAAAGGTACCACGACACCTTTCTTATTTTTCCAAATAACAGCTTTGTTAGTGAAAGAAAAAGAAAAATAGTTTATTCGTGCGATATATCGTGTTTTATCTTTATTTATTTAATTTGAATCTCATCGTTATTCATTGAATTTGAATGTACATTCAATATTTCAAAAGAATAGCTTGAACAAATAAAAAAGAATATTTGATACAAATAGGGTCGTAGTAGGCCGTGAGACAAGGAAAAAAAAGATTTGATTTAAATAGATACTATTATTGACTAATTTCAATTTTTTTTTTAGCAGTGCAGGTACCACAAGATTTAAGAATAATAAACTGTGTCAATCTTCAAAATAAACTTTATCTCAAACTTTCAACATATTTTTTAAATGCAATAGTGGCATGGACTGACATTGGGCACCATCTTAATATTATAATAATATAATGATCGGAAAATTACTCATGTTCGCACAAATGAGTTATGGAAAAAAGCATAACATAGTACAAGGTGATTCCCCCACAATTTAGTAGGGTAAGTCCGGGGGAGATGGCCCTATTAATTGGGAGGACCTATTGTCGAGAAACTATGATGAATAAAACAACCACTTTACTCGCAAACGAAACTTTAATTATATTTATTATCAAACCTTAATAATAATCACTCCCAAAATCAACAAATGTAGTTATCATCAACCATTAACCTTTTCATTGACATCAACCATTAACCCTTCGTGGTCAACCTGGGTAGAATGGACCTGTCGATCAATTTTTGACGTAAATAGATAATAGTCCCCGGCTTCGAATGGAACTGCATTCACCATCTTACCTGGAGTTTGAAGTATTTTCATACCATAAAATTTACCCTCTTCACATTTCGGAATAAATACCTTTTTTGGAACGCGCACTATGCTACTATTTTTTTTCCCAAAAGTAGCATATCTAAGGAGTATCACGTCCAAATTTTTGGTAAAAATGTTGAAAATTCACGGAACTATGATTTTTTTTAGCGAAAAAGTGTATTTCTTGTTTTTTCACCGCTTTTTTTTTTTTAACATGTCAAGATTTTATTTCTTATAAATACATTTTTCGTACATCATCTGGAAAGTTCAAAGCATGTTCCGTAATTTTTTGAATCACTTCGGACGGATAGTTTGGTCACAATACTTTTGTGAAAACTGACTGGGTAGAATCGACCCAAGTGTGACCACTGCGATTGAATATGGATGTGTGACCATGAAGGGTTAAAAAAAATTACCATTAGCCATCTCTCCCAGAGTGTCCGTGTGTGATGGCCATAGGCCATTTGAAAGCTTACCATTTCGACTCCTTTTTTTACTGCCCCACTTGGAGCACATGTCTTCATACTCCGTACAATTTTCATGCATCCAGAGCTTACAAATGTAGATTTGTAAGATATTGTAACTTGTAACTTAACTTGTAACATTTAACTTCTTAGATAATCTATTTTCAAGGGAAATCTCTTAGACTGCACTTTTTTTATGTGTTTACACAGTCTCTTTTCATTGTCCGTGCCAAACGTAGAATTTTCTGCCAAACGTAGATTTTTCATTGTCAGTGCTAAACGTAAATTTTTCTCGGTATGCTGTAAATAATGGAGGCCCTATACACTGAGATTGTTGCGTTTTGTACTTCAGCCATGGCTTTATTGAGGTCTTCTTCATCACAGGTACTTCGAGCAGCTACCACCTTTCGCATGTAGTTGTTAGGCATTTTGGATCAAAGATATTCTGAAAACAGTACTAAAGATTTTATGGCCATCTCCCCCAGAAAAAAATGAAGCCATCTCTCTTAAGTCTTAAGGGAACATCACAGTGTAACGGGTCAAGAAATAGCTGATTTTCGCGATTTCTTTTCGATGGTTATAATACGCTAATCAGTCTGAATTTTTTATGTCAAATCAAAGCACTCATGAAGTACAGAGTTTTTTTTTAACGGTTGAAAATGTCTTCGAAAAACGGAGTCCTCACGGTGTACACGGTTGTGGCCGTAAATATTATCTGAAACAAAATTTGTAAAAAGATTATTAATCAGTATGAAAGCCGCTATCTTGCTATGGCGGTTTTTTTAAAATGCGAATTGACAGAATGGTAGAGGTTTGAAAAAAAGTATCGAATTTAGCCTCTTTTTTCGAAAATTGTTCGGTAAGAAAAATATGAAGATTGCAAAAGAGCTTTCATAGTAAGATAAAGAATGACTTGAAGAATGTTGTGTCAACATTTGAGACGGATAGCTTGGAAACTCTTCCTTTGCGAATGTACACCGTTTTGGAAAACGACATTTCGAGAAAAACGCGTTTAAAGTTTCGAGGGCGGAATTTTCATATAAATTGTCTACTTACGATCAATCGATGATGCCAGATTCATGGTTATAACCGTCTATACTATCGGATGATGCAAACAAAAAAATGTATTTTTTGAAAATTTTACACTTTGATGGTCCCTTGAGTATTCCATTTTACCCACCTCCTCCTACATATATCGTACACGCGAATTGTATTTTATGCGTTTAACAACATTACCGCGAATCGTTTTCTCGGGTGGTGTCATATCTTCGTTATATGTTCGCGGGATTTTATATTACGGCAGTTGGCACGCATATAAGTGTCGTAAAAAAATATGCACCGCGGGGGAACAATGAAGAGGAGAAGAAAATTGCGAGAGAGAGAGAGAGAGAGAGAGAGAGAGAGAGAGAGAGAGAGAGAGAGAGAGAGAGAGAGAGAGAGAGAGAGAGGAGAGAGAGAGAGAGAGAGAGCGAGAGAGAGAGGCGGAAAATGAAGAGAGAGAGAGAGAGAGAGAGAGTGAGAGAGAGAGAGAGAGAGAGATGGAGAGAGGAGAGAGAGAGAGAAGAGAGAGAGATGAGAGAGAGGAGAGAGAGAGAGAGAGAGAGAGAGAAAGAGGCGGAAAATGAAGAGAGGCAAGCGAGAAAGTAAGTCAGGTAGAGAGAGACAATAAAAGAGAGAAAAAAACGAGATTTGTTAAAGGAGAACGAGTGCGCGAGCAAAAAGAAATGAGAAAGACCGCACACGTTTTGCACGAGTGTTTATTCACACTCTCTGAAAGAGGGGCGTGCGATATGTGGGAGGGTCGAGAACTCTCGCCGTGCGATATAAAAAACAAAAAAATTCTTTCCGCGGGGTAAAGTGTATATATATATATATATATATATATATGGTAGCGAACAGTGTATGAAGAAAAGATAGGAATCGGTCTCCGGAGGCAAGAATTTCTGAGTTCTCCTCGGGTGGTATTCTCTTGGTCGT
>OZ010720.1:19403123-19431707 GCA_963932345.1 Ophion ventricosus | reverse complement strand
AAAAAAAAGGTCATAACCGATTTTATAGAGATTTGGACGTAAAATAAAGCTACCATATTTTTTGGAAAAAAGATTTAACATCCTAAAATAATGGGATCGAAAAAAAATTGCGGGTTGGCCCATTGTGCCTCACGAATGGGGTACAATGTGTCAGATAAGTGTGTACATTGTGTCAAGTGGCTGCGAAACGTAGAGTACAACGAGCCGGGTTAAAAGTCTTATATTTTCCTATTATTTTCTCCAAAATGTTAAGGCACATAAAAGAGCAAAATTCAATAATATTTAAACATATTTTCATCAAAAAATTTGGGGGAAATTCAGCCGGTGGGACCTGGTTTCCGGAGGACCCCTCAAAAAAAAGTGTCCTCGCGGTGTCCAGGATAACTCATGATAGCTTTATCTCAAATTAAAAAACCAATTTTTTTTCTGTTAGTACACGGAGAGAATTAAAAAGTAATTTTTGTCGAGAATTTCACGGTAAAAATTACCGTGATATATTTCAATGTGGTGACAAGGGAGAAAAGCATAATAATTCGTATGCGACAAGTTTTTTTTTAACTCACGTTACAGAAAATTTCAACTACGTAGCTAAAATTTTACTATACAAAAAGGGTAGCGCGCACGATAATTTTTACCGACAGCACAATACATTTTTCTATAACACTCATCAAATTTTATAATAAATCTTAAAATAACTGTTATAAAGACGATACTTTTTTATAGACATTTTTGAAAGGCATAAAATAATAAAATGCACCAGTAAAATTTCGCCGATATTATATATTTTTTTAATTTAAGTTTTGCGTATTTTGTTACACATCAAAATTTACTAGAAAAATCTGGTAAAATTTTCTATCTGAAGAAGAAATTTTATTTTATTTTCGTGAAAATCTGTGTTTTACTCAGTAATAATAAGCGAAGTTTCAGGGTTGTCATCTGGTTACCGTTACTGCACGGTAATTTTTAACATTTAATTCTCTCCGTGTAGATAAGTATAGCTCACGATTGAACGAAGGATTTCTAAAAAAAATTGAAATTTGAATTTTTGGCAGAGTTGTATGCAAAACGGTTCCATTTTAGGTAGAATTTACACTACGTATAGCCTTGTAAAATTAGTTGTAATCGAAAAAAAACCTTCGTTCAATCACTAGTCAATGCGATTTTGAAGAAGTGTGCAAAATGTCAATAAGATCGGTGCATTAGTTTTTGAGAAAACGTGTCCACCGACTTCAAAGATAGTGTTTTGAGAAAAATGCGTATACCTGCGTCGCTCCCGGCCGGTCTTTTCAAACGGGGGGAATTCCGAAAGGCTCTTTCTCCTAGACTTGTACTCCGATTGACTTAAAACTTTCGGAGAATATTCTACACACATTGTACTATTAGATAATAAAATTTTAAAAATGGATTTTTTTAAATTTTCAAACCCACGTAACCCCTTAAAAAAACTCCTGAACCAGCATTTGACTCAACTGAACCGCTCCAACCTCCTTAATTGACCCACCTCGTAATCATAAAATTAATTCTGGCGACATCAAATCAATTTTGACCATAATACAAAATCGATAACCAAATATATGGTTTTGTCCTCGGTAAATGTGCAACAATCAACTTTCGACGGAATATCTTTGCCTACCTAGACTTATTGTCCGATTGAAATAAATCTGACGAACATTGCCAGAGGCCTTTGCGCTCCAAATAAAACCAGAACATTTCTGATCCGTGTTGATTCCGTCCCATCATTTCGGAATGACATAGGAACAATTACACGCTGGCAAACGTAGTACGTTTTTTTTTTTTTTTTAAGAATCGAATGACAAAAATTGAGCTGTAATGGAAAGATATTGGCGACGTGCTGGCTTGAAACGAGGCACGTTAAGTGATCATCACGGTGTAAAATTTTCAAAAAATCGTTTTTTTTATTGCATTACCCGATGGTATAGACGGTTGTAACTATGAACCCGGCATCGCCGATTGATCGTAAATAGACAATTTAAATGAAAATTCCGCACTCGAAACTTTAAACGCTTTTTTGTCGAAATGTCGTTTTTCAAAACGACATTTCAAGCTATCCGTCTCAAATTTTTACACAACATTCGTCATGCCATTCTTTATCTAGCTATGGAAGCTTTTTTTTTTATTTTCAATCTTCATTTTTTTAAACGAAAAACTGTCGAAAGAATCTGCTAAATTCGATACTTTTTTCAAATCACCGCCAATTTGTCGATTTTTATTTCAAAAAAACCTCCACAGCAAGATAGCGGCGTTCATACTGATTAATAATCTTTTTACAAATTATGTTTCAGATAATATTTACGGCACCGTGAGGACTCCTTTTTTTTCCGAAGACATTTTCAACCGTTAAAAAAAATGTAAAAAAAAATAAAAATAAACGTATAAAAATTCATTTCCTGTTCTTTCTTGAATGCTTTGATTTGCCATAAAAAAAAATCACATCGATTAGCGTATTTAGACCATCGAAAAAAAAATAATCGCAAAAAATCAGCTATCTTTCCACCCGTTACACTGTGATGATCCCTTAGCATATCGAGTACGTTCGATCCGGTTTGCTCAAGAAGTAGCTCGTCATAGCGCATCGTTGGTGTCCAAGCCGTGCCGGATTTACGTCGATCCTTCGCTCCTTACAGCCGGGATGGCTTTTCTCGCAGGATATACAGAGCAAACGTCTCACTGGACGTGGATATGGGCAAAAGGGACGGGCTCGGGATTACAATGAAGGGAAAAACCGGTACCTAGCGTGTGGTCCCGTATAAGGAATACAACTTTTAACTCATCCTGAGCCTTCTCCATATACATACACACACATATATTTATATACAAGTGTACATAAGATCAAGGAGGTCGATTTCTTATTTCTTTCAGAGTTCATGTACACATCTCTTCACTCGCTCATACAATCACTCTCTCACTCTATCTCGGATCCCCTTTTTCTCCTGGCTTCATCTTATTCCCTGTAAACTCTCTTTGCGAAAGATATCTATATGTATATATATATATATATATATATGTATTATATATTTATATACAGTATTGAACGCGAGTATCGATACCAGTGCGAACGTATGCACCTGCGTCTCTTCCATGCACCAACATCCCTCGCATCAACTTTTTCCTACCATCTTTTATTTCCGCCCTCATTCCCCCGGGGATTTCGTGCCAAATGTTCACGGTGAATCCGTTGCTTCGCTTGTAACTCTCCGCAAGATGATCGAGCTTTTCACAAACAACAACGATCTCGCGCGAACGAGCAGAGATGTTGGGATGCGACGACAAGCGAGCGGAAAGCTGGGCATCAGAAGGACGACGTTGGAGGGTGACGCGGGGAGGGGTTTGGGGGGAGGGGGGCTTGATCGAAATTTCCCAAATGACACCTGTTGCGATATCGCGTGTCGGAGCATCTTCCGCACAACTTCACTCGTGTTGGTGTGTGAAAATATTAGGTGTATGACTTAATTTTTACAGATTTTTTCTTCGAGCTTAAAATTATATTTAAAATAAAACTATTTTCGCGGTCTTTTGTGGTTTTGAAAGGATCGGACGCAAGATTTCAGAACATCGAGCGACAAGTCTACGTGAGTTACATAACCTCTCAAAATAGCAGAGTTTACGATGGCAACTGATAAACAGCACATTCGGCACTGCATTTCATACGAATTCCAACACGGAAAAAATACTTCTAAAGCACGGGAATCAATTTGTAGTGTTCTTGGTGCCGACGTTCTGTCTTATGAAACGTGTAATTATTGATACAAACGTTTTAGAAGTGGTGATTTCGATCTTAGTGACCAGTCGCGCCCTGGACAGGATACGAAGGGTGTGCTTTATTACGAACTCATGGAAACTGGTCAGACGGTGACTGCGGAACGCTACAGCCGACAATTGAATAAACTGAGCGAAGAACTTGATCAGAAAAGGCTATTTACTGGGCAAGAAAACAGGCAAGTCATACTGCTGCATGACAACGCTCGACCTCACGTTGCTCGCGCGACTCAGAAGACCCTCTTGAACTTGGGATGGGAAGTTCTCCCGCACGCGGCATATTCACCAGACTTGGCCCCATCCGACTATCATTTGTTCCGGTCAATGCAGCATGCTTTAGTGGAAAAACAGCTCAAAAAGCTGGACGATGTGCGTAAATTCGTTGATGACTTTATCGCCTCGAAGCCTGCAAGTTTCTTTGGCGACTGCATTCGTATGTTACCCTGAGAGATGGCGCAAGGTCATAGAAAACGATGTACAATATTTCCAAGATTAAGTTCGTGGTTCTCTATTTTTTTATATTAAAAAAATTTGCTGAAAAATCTGTAAAAATTAAGTCATACACCTAATACATTTTTTAATTGGGAAAAAACGATTACCGGGACGAAAAAACATCGATGTTCGTTGAGCTGTTAGAGCTTGAGGAAATTTTCGTTTTCAAATTTTCCATTACGTAAAACAAACAAATTTTAGCCGATAAATTTTCGAAATACATTATTGTTTATGCAGAATTATAGTTTAATTATTTAATGATTTGTACTTAAAGTTTCATAACTATAAAACGTTTTGTTCCTTTCCAAAAAAAAGAATATCAAAATTAGCAATTTTTTGTCGTTGTCCTTTTTTCCACTTAAGCGGCTTCTTGACCGGGGCTGATACTTGGATGGGTGACCGCCCACCCACGCGCAAGACAGTTTTGACGTACAGGAGCAAAGCTCGAAAAAAAAAGATTCCTCCGGACAATGGCACAAATTGCTCCATCGGTGAATAGCTTTATCGAAATAAACGTAAAGCTTGGATGAACTTCATGAAAATTGAATAAGTCCACTTTTACGAGACGCGCAGTTTCGAAACCTCGCGATGTATCGTGGACCGGATCTACGTGGTAAAGTTCTATACGGGATTTCAATTGTGTCGGAGTTTCTTTACGGGGACAAGAAGAGGATAAAAAGAAGAGAGAAGGAGAGAGAGAGAGAGAGAGAGAGAGAGAGAGAGAGAGAGAGAGAGAGAGAGAGAGAGAGAGAGAGAGAGAGAGAGAGAGAGAGAGAGCGAAAGAGAGAGAGAGAGAGAGTTCTTACAGATATACATCCAACCAGAAACGAAACTATATCGTTGCATTTATTTTTCACATGAAAGGCAGTGTATATACTCGTTTCGCAAATCCGGATGAGCCACGGCTTTTAAACTCGAATAAGAATATATACGTCCGAGAAATACCGGGAGATTGCTTCGAACTTCAAAGCTAAATCCCAAGAAGATTTATTTAAAAATATATCGAATAAAATTTTTATGAACTACTACGGAAGAGTACAAACTTGTTCATTGCTCTTAAGTTTGCCCACGTGCTAACACGTGCTGATTGCTAGTTAGAACAGGATTTTTAAAAAAATGTTTAATCCATTAATCAAGTTAATTAATAAAGTAAAAAAGAAATAAAAATTTACTTAATTAAAAAAATAATTTAATGAAATTAATAAAGACAAAAAATCTTTTTAATATGTAAATTTTATTTCATCATTCTACAGACCTTTTGGAATACGTCTGTGAAAATGATTTAATGATATTCATAAAATTAGCCGAGTTATAGAAATTTTAATGTATACGCTCAGGGAGCGTGGTCGAGACACAAAAAACTTTAAGGGGTTCGCCTAGTTGTAACAATCGAAAATAGCTAATTTGTGGGATTAAAAAAAAAATCGTGACCATAAATATCTACAAAAATGAGGTATTTGAAAAAGTATCATCTAAAGGAGCGATTCTTAAGCTGTGTTCCGTGGAACCCAAGGGTTCCGTGGGAGTCACAGGCGTTCCCCGAATTAGTTACTTTTTGTCATCAAAGCATTGAATTATTTTAGCTATAAAAAAAATTACTTTGATATATGTGCGTTGAAAAAAGCAATGTTGAATGTTTTTCACTTTTATTTAATTTTCTAAAAAAAAAACGAGTTCGAATTACCAAATAAAAGTCAAAATATCATAATGGGACATTTAGTAAGGTTGCTGAAGTCTTTATCAGATTACTTGCCAAATTATTCTGATAATGAAAACGAGTGGGTACAACATCCATTTGTCAATAAAAGTAAACCTGCCATGCTAACCGTACTGGAATATGAATAATTGATAGACGTTCAGAGCTTATCCGCACTAAAACACACGTTTGAGTCTGTGCCACTTGATGAGTTTGTTTGGGTTAGTGTTAAAAGTGAATACCCTGAAGTTGCCAAAAAGACAATCCTAATCTTGCTCCCTTTTTTTAACAACGTATCAGTGTGAAGTAGGCTTTTCCACTTATGCATATACGGAAAACAAATTTAGGTCTAGAATGGATGCTGCCTCAGATATACAAATACAATTATCAGGCATAAAACCAAGCTTTCAAGCAACAATTGATAAAGTAGTAAAGCATTTCCATTCGTCGCGTTAATCTTTGTTTGAAATATCTTTTGTAATAAACGTTTTTACTCTCATTTTAAGGCAGTAGTCTGCTTTACAGGCTTCAAAAAATCGATTTTTCGTTTTTGTCTTAAATCTATTCCAAAACTATCCAAGAATATGTGTTCAAAATTTTAGAGGCCAATTCGACATATTTTCGAAGCTAGATCAGTTTTAGTGGCCGAGCGTCGAGCAGGTGCGAATGCTCGGGCAGAACTTTACAGCCCGTTTTCTCGAGTTTTCATTTTCACAAGTTTTGGAAAACGGTGCCGGCGATAGTAAAAACAATATATGTCTGATCGAAAAAAACCAAAGTGATCTAGCTTCAGTATTGAATTATCTTCTATTTGAACTAAAAAAGTTGGACAAAAGTACTATTTAAATTACTTGTTTTGCAACTTAAAGTGAATTTTTTTTTTCAAAAAAGTGATTTTTTTTTTCAAACTTCGAAAAAATTTGGAATTTCGTCATTTCTTCGGTATTTTTTCAGTTCATATAGAAAAGGAACTTATAAAAACTAAAAAAAAATTTGGTTCCACTGTTTCAGATGCATCGCACGACCTCCATCACCGGCACCGATTTACGAGTGCACACTCCAGGCGCCCCAGAAAAATCGTTACAACTTTGGCAAATTTCAATAATTTGTAATAATAAAAATTGTTTTTTAAAGCTTGAATATAATATACTATCGTCTCAAAATTTCGTTTACCGCAATCATTTCCTTCCCTTTCAAAAAAATTGTTGAAAAAACGCTTTTTTTTCGGCTCCTAAAGCAGACTACTGCCTTAAATTGCAGTAGCTTTTATTTTTTATCATCTGGTATGGAGTTCCGTAAAAACACAATGATTTATTGAGTGTTCCGTGGCCTTAAAAATTTAAAAACCGCTGATCTAAAGAAAACTCTGTAATTTTTTTGTGTAAAAATATCGAATTATAATCGAAAAAAATTGACAAGGAAATAGCAAAAGGCAACGAAAATGGTGTGGTGAATCTGGCGGAGGGCGGGAAGGGATGTGATCGACGAGAGACTCTATTTGTTAGATTCGATAGTAATAGCAGGACCAGCGATTGGAAGAAATAAGCGTGTTTGAAAAAATACAGAGTAGATACTGTAAGATGGCATTACGAGTGGATAGAACAACAACAAATTATATATTGAGAAGATAACTAGGAGTGCCTGTTATAGGAGTATTTGATAAGAGAAAGAGCGTTATGTTAAAGAGGTGATAAAAATAGAGAAGACAAGTTCGCCAAAAAATTGCTTAATGGAAGAAATAAAATCGAGAACAACTGGAGGCCCGACAAAATGGGGGAAAAGTTTAGTGAAAGTATTAAGAGATATGGAAATAAAAGACAACAATCAAGAGACAAGACAATAGAAGAGAACAATGCTAAGGGAACGGACAGAATTGAAAAGAATAGACGAAAGGATAAAAGAGGGTCTAGAAAACTTAAAAGAGCACATTTTAAGGATGTTTTATTGTAGATGACTAAATTCGTCTCAAGGTCAGTAATGATGTCATGAAAAAAAAAATACATGGTTCGATTTAAAAAAAAAGTGAAGTTGACCTTAACGTAGCTTTGGCACCTTCACCGAAAAAAAAATAACGATGTTCCCGTATGACGTCCTCCTCGAACAATACAACGTTCATCTGAAACTTTTTTACATATCACCAAAAGTTTGAATGCCCCACCCTGTATATATTGTATTATATATACATATGTATTTTTTTGATATGGCAACACTAGTTCGAGTGATAGCAACGCAGGATTCTGGTATTTCTCTCCCGACGTATATGGTATCGTCTCTAAGAGTGTTTTCACCGTAATTTGCGTCGAGGTTTTATCTCTCCCTCTCTCTCTCTCTGTCTCTCTCTGTCTCTCTCTGTCTCTCTCTCTGTGGGCTATTGACTCGCCTCAACACGAGGCAGGATCGCATGAGAGCATCTTGCAGCATCCGGCATACAGGAATGATCTCGTTGATACTTCCTCGTAAAACGTAACACGCCCCCTGTTGCAATTCTCCTCTTGGGCTACTCTCAACAGCTCCTTTTCCACACATACACACATACACGCATACTCTCTCTCTCTCTCTCTCTCTCTCTCTCTCTCTCTCTCACTCTCTCTCTTTCGCTCTTCGTCTCCCTGTCTCTCTCCCTACAAAAACGCGAAACAAGTATGAAACGTTAACAATTTCCTAGGAAAAAGAGCCAGTTGTCTATACGTGTAAGGGAAAGTGGGGTAAGACGGGGCCTTTAAGGTTTTGCAATGAATAAAATGCACAGAATTTTTGTCGAGACTTACGGCGACTATGCTCTATTGGAGACAACAAGTAGATGTTGATTTAGACACTTCAAAAATAATGATTTTGATGTTAAAGATAAAGAATGCTCTGGCACACCGAAAAAGTTTGAAGACGAAGCATTGGAGACATTACTTCATGAAGACTCGTGTCAGACGCTAGCTGAACTTGCAGAATCATTAGGAGATGATCACACAACAGTTTGGAAACGTTTGAAAGCATTAGAAATGATTCAAAAGCAAGGACATTGGGTGCCGTAAGAGTTGAAGTCACGAGACGTCGAACGGCGTCTTTTCACGTGTCAACAGCGGCTTCAGCGGCAGAAAAGAAAAGGTTTTCTGCATTTTATCGTGACTGGCGATGAAAAATGGATACACTACGATAACCATAAGCATAGAAAATCGTGGGGTAAGCCCGGCCATGCATCAACATCGTCGGCAAAGCCGAATATCTAAGGTTACAAGCTTCTGCTCTGCATTTGGTGGGATCAGCTGGATATAGTTTATTATGAGCTGCTCAAGCCGAACGAAACCATCACGGGAGATCGCTATCGACTACAATTGATGCATTTGAACCGAGCATTGAAGGAAAAACGGCCGCTGTACGAGCAGAGACACGACAAAGTGATTTTGCAGCATGACAACGCTCAGCCACATGTTGCAAAACCGGTAAAAACCGACTTGAAAGCTTAAATGGGACCCAAACAAACCCAAACCCAAAGTCCTACCCCACCCGCCGTATTCACCAGACATTGCTCCTGCCGATTATCATTTGTTCTGATCGATGGCACATGGCCTGGCTGAGCAGCACTTCCATTCTTATGAAGATGGCAAGAAATCAACCAACTCTTCAATAGCCTCAAAAGACGTGTCGTTTTTTCGACGTGGAATTAAAATGCTGCCGGAAAGATGGGGAAAAGTAGTGGCTAGCAATGGACAATACTTTCAATGAAATATTTTTTACTAATTTTGAAAAATAAAGCATTAAGGGGAAAAAACTTTTAGGTGCCTGAAAATGAGTCATTTTTCATGAATTGTTTGAAAGCTGGTAAAATAATCGCATCATTTTATAATTTTGAAATTATCTTATTACAACTTTCAAGTGTTCAAATTTTTTTTTAACAAAACAAAATGGCGGCGTTATAAAGTATCCATTTAGGCGTCTTTTCTAAACAGATCTGAAACAGAAAACAAAAATATTTTTTTGATTATTGACATGTGTAGAAGATGATATACCTATAAAAATATAAAAAAAAGTATAACATTAAAAATTTAGTAGACGTTTTAATCAAATTTTCATATTTTTAACCATTTCCTCTATAATTTTTACCCCAAAAAAGTAATTTATTTACCTGATAACCTTAAAACTTTAGGTATATCCTTCCGATAATGTTATAGTGAGCTCCCAAAATTTCAGCCAGATCGATCAATAACTTTTTCAGCTATAACATGAGCAGTTTTTGAAAATGCAGTTTCGAGATAATCGCGCTTAAAGTTTGCCTAGTTCACAGCGCATGCTGTCCCGGCGCGCTCTCGACTATCCGCTATAACTTCGTAAATATTTCATATTTCGATTTTTTCGATTTTCCAGTACCCGTGCAGAAATTTGTTGTGGAGTCCTCAAAGCCTGCCACATCCCTATACAGATTTGATAGGGACGCCGCACGTAGGGAGTCCACATTGGAATCCAAGTGGAAACCGCGCTATTTTCCCGATTGACGTCGTTTGAGAGTTTTTCATTTGAAATTCTCAAACGGAATTTGTTGGATTTGAAAAAAAAAACATGTATCCTTTTCTGATTCCGTGCACAAATTTATTGGGAAGTCCCAAGATGCACCCGCATCTTTATAGGAATTTATTAGGGATACCGCACATAGGGAATCCTCATCGGGCCGTTTGAGAATTCTTACCACGTACGAATCGAAAATATGTGAAATGTCACGAGAAAAAACTCGACGTGTTGAAATATAATCTGCACGCTCCGTGAGCTCGTACGTGCGTGGTAATATTGTGTCAAAGTGCAGTAAAATAAATAATAAACGATAATTACAGTGGATTATCAGTGATGTCATTCAAATCGAGTTTGAAGATATTCTTTTTTTAAGTGATTTATATATTTTTAAGATAAGATTTATACTTTTTCATGATCCACTCGTTTTGTACATCTATATATTTTGTTGAGGAAATTTAACGTACAGAATACGATATGATCCATGAAGGATCGTATCGTATTCTTTGTTAATGTAAGAATTCTTCAGAATTCAGATCGGATACGTACATTGGAATCCATTGAGGAATCCCGATTCGAATCCAATGTACGAACGTGACGTTTTATTATAGGGAGCCAATGGGCCATCCTATTGGACCCCATATCAGGAAATAGGGATGAGCATGGGAATCCAATTGGACTCCTACGACATTTTATGCACGGGTATATTCTCAATATATTATACTTTCGAAATATGTGAAGAAAAAAATATCGATTTTTTGAACATTGTAAAGGGTTTTTTCCTTTTAATTTTCACGAAAAAAAAAACAGCGGGAACTTATTCAACATCCCAATAGTAAAAAAAAAAATATTTCTTCACTCATCGAATAGTAACGTGCACCTCCCGGTTTCCAACAATTGGCTCATTGAAAACCTTTGTGGTAAAGCAACCGCTTGACGTTACTCGCATCATCAAAGCTCTAATGGAACATCGATATAAGATGGATCCCTATCTTACTTAGCTACTTCGTCTTGCCCCACCTTCCCCTATATAACATCAGTTTCCAAGACAGACCAACGTGCGTAACAAAAGTGAGGAAGATGGAGCGCAAGAAAGCCGAATCGGACGTTGAATTTCCACGGATGCAACTCGCTCTGCGTTTTATACGATGTCTTCTATATACCGCATGGATGTAATGCCTCGTTCCGTTGGAAACACGAGACCGAGCGCGTTTCTACGTTCCGCGTTGAAGCAGCAACAGCAGGCGAAGCAATAACGCGGCAGCGAGCCTTCCTCATGGTTGCTGGACGTGTATATCATCGCATCGCGCTGAAACGAAAGCTTCGCAAACGTGCGTGTTTCTTGGCACATTGAGCAGATCACGGGATGCCATGGTAAAGTTGGCTATGAAAAATCTCGCAATTACTTCGTTGCGGTTTGCAACTCGTGCTGCGATTAATTGGTACGAGCGCTGGGGGCAGGTAAACGCCTGGATGTTCAACACGAGGCAGAGTCGTAAATCCGTTGAAAAGTTAACTGGTTGGTTACATCTTAAGGTGGGCGGTCGGTATTAAGGTCTTGTAAACGCGATTCCATCCATTTTCGTATGTACATTTACAAAAGCCGTGAAAAAAAGCCACGCATATATTGCCGATTTTTTTTTATACAATATTTATTCAATCTTTCAAGGGGCTATTTTACCGTCATGGCTCAAAAAATAAGCGATTTTTTAAGAATTTTTTTTAACTGTTGCATTTATCGGTACAAACTTTTTTTTTCGCCTAAAGGTACACTCTTGTAGAATAGAAAATAATTCTTTTGTTGTTGCATATAAATGTATATTTATTTAACAATTTATTATCGTGTAAAGGCACGAAAAAAGTATGTCGCTGGCGTTGAAGATTTGCGCTCCCCAGGTAATATGAAACAAAAAATTCAAAAAGATTCTTAATCTGTATGAGTGTCGCTATCGCTCGAACTAGAACTGTTAAAAAATATTAATTTTTACTTATACTTTCGCCCGGATTATGACGAAAAAAAAACGTGTTTTTCGAAGAGTTTTGCAAAAAACGACGCTATTTTGTTATTTTTCAATATAAAGTAATTATTCTAGTTCGGACCTTAGCGACACTCACACAGATTAAGAATGTTTTTGAATTTTTTGTTTCAGATTACCTGGAGAGCGCAAATCATCAACGCCAGCGACATACTTTTTTTCTTGCCACATTTCTAGTGGAGTACTATAATCGGTTAAAGCCTCGTCCAAATCCGTTTCTCGGCTATGATGATGTTCCCTTGTACGTTTCAATTTGGCACACGCAAGGATTACAATTTTCCATACAAACTTTTACATCCCATTTTACCCCCTTAAGCGGTGATTTTCGAAAAATCCGAACTTAGTGAACCTCTTCACCTTCTAAGGAACATATCGTCCTAATTTCATGTTTCTATCTTCTGCGGTTTAGATCGCGCGTTGTCTATATGTAAATTAGTCAGTCATATTAATGATAAAACTTTAAAAAATTGTGACTAGCAGAAGAATTTTCGTAACCGCAATTTTTCCGAGAAAATCTAAAAAGTCTAAACCCTCTAAATTTATGCGAAAGTTTTAATTTCAGTTCACCGTTGGGTTTAATATCTAATTGTAGCTTATTTTCATCAAGTGCCACTGTAGTCTACTAATGATTTAAAAGGGCCCTGGCTCATGCACCCACAAAATACGGTCCTCCGCGAAAGGAATACCTTAAAACGCTGTGTATCAGCGGGGTAAAGGCGCCAACAAGTTTTTCCTGTCGCGACAGAGAAACGCGGCTGTGGGGAATACACAGTGATTATTTTTCTTGGACATGGCCCCCGAGGGTCCGTCAATTGATGGCAAACAAGAAGAGAGCGTAGGAGGTTTAGGAACATTTGTTTTTGGTGGAGGAAGAAGGGTCGCAGGATACGGGATGCTCGATTGGCTGGTCCCTAATGGTAGCAACAGGGTCCAGTTTGACCCTCTCACGGCTTGCTGGAAACTACAGCTGTCGTAGTAGTTTTTCCTCGATTCTGTAACAAGAGACGCCACCTATATACACACATACATATACGTTTACATATACGTTTGTGTAGAGTATGCAGTGAGAGGGCCCAGAGGTATATAGAAGAGTGGAGTGAAACTGCCGGTCCTGTGTGGAAAGAGTGAGACAGAGAGAGAGAGAGAGCGAGAGAGAGAGAGAGAGAGAGAGAGAGAGGTACAGGAAGAGATGGAGAGAGAAGGAGATTGAGAAAACCTGAAGACCCGGGTGGCTGGTATACAGGCAGTGGTATGTTTGCCCATCATTGTTATACAGTTTGCGGGAGGCTGCCTAGGCTGACATAACAATCTCGAAATTGTGTCTGCTTTGAGGCGTCTAAGACAACATTACCACCAAGGTACACCAAATCGACTCTGGAGAGGAGCAACTCAAGAATAGAGTGAACGAGAACTAGAGAGAGGGAGAGAGAGAAGAGCAGAGAGCTGATGGTTCGTAGCTACAGATCCTCTCTCTCTCTCTCTCTCTCTCTCTCTCTCTCTCTCTCTCTCTCTCGCTGTCTCTCTTTTCCATTCTCCTCAAACGTCGTCATAGCATCAACCCAAGGTGGAACTGCTACCGTGTCTTCAGACAATTTTCTCCTCTCACGCGTGTAATTTCACTTTGCTTTGTCGCCGACAATGGGCTTATATTTCATCTACCAAAAACGATCAACGCCCCCCCGTTAACGCCATTGCCATTTTACGCGCGGCTGTTGAATCCCTAAGGTACCCAATCTCCGCACGTTTGGCATTTCGTTGTATGTCTGTACACATTCGTATCTGATGCTATAACGTTGCTCGTTCTCGCGTTGTTCCGTACTTCAAAGACCTTAATGATTCAGTACAATTGCCAGGTCTAATGCCGTTTTATTGATGCACGCGGAGTGACATCCGGGTGCCAAATAGTTTTACATATGTAGCTATGGGGGTGAGTTATTTAAATCGTACACGCTGCGGACTTTTTTCTGGTTCAACACGGAGTCAAAATCAACACACTGTTGACACATGCATATTGTATACGGATTTTTGAAAAATATCCCAAAGGTACGCTTTGGGAAAACCGTTTGGGTTTGTTGGGTTGTCCAAAATTGTCCTTACGACGAAATAAAAGTTGACGGGCTAGTTGCAGGCAGATCGCAAAAATCGTCAAAAGATCGCAAAATCAAAAGTAACAACGCCCACTTCGCCGGTATTCGGCTAGGACTCTTTCCCAAAGTATTTCCGGTTGCGGGAATCTTCAACCTCATTTCCAATGAGTTCATAACTCCGGGGTAATAAAGTGTGTCCCAAAATTAACGCAAGAAGTAATTTCGACAGAAAACACAGGTTTTTAATTGAAAATTGTACATTTTTGATTGATTCATAAAGTATACAGTATAGGGTTATGTATGGAATAGCATATGCATTTGTTTCTCAACAATCACTCGTGGATTTTCTGAACCCCAAATGCGACAATTTTGTCGATTAACGAAGCCATCAAGATGAAAATGAGCCTCATCGCTGAAGATGATTTTATTTAAAAAATCAGCATCCACTTGTTGTTGTTCCATAATCCATTCAACGATCTCTCTTCGCTGTGCGTGGTCAGTAGGCTTCAGTTCTTGAGTCAATTGAACTTTGTAAGCATGAGGATGCAAATCTTTCGTGAGAATACGCTGTAGAGCGCTTCTCGAAATGTCTAATTCTTGACCACGGTGCAGAATTGATGTTCTTGGACTCTCAGCAACACTCTCACGAACTGCTTCAATGTTTTGTGTTGAACGATTTGTTGAAGAACGGCCAGGGTGTGTAAGATCACTAATTAATCCAGTTTCCCTAAATTTTTAAATCAATCTCTTCAAGGTTGATGAAGTTAAATTACTATTCCGATCATATTTTGTACGAAAATTGCAAACTGTAGATACCAAACCTACATTATTTCAAAAATATTGCTCAACGACAAAAGCGCGTGGTTCTTTCGTGTAGCCCTCCATTTTTACTAACCCTCAACTGTCAGCTGTCACGCTGTCTTTTTTTTCGTTGGCAACACTTTACCGCACAAATGGCGAAAAATTCAAATCTTGCGCGAATTTTGGGACGTCCTTCAGATCCCCTGTCGATACGCAATTTCAACAAATCGTATTAGGAGTGTACGCTTATTTTAAGGGAGGTTTCTACTTTGTTGGGCTAAAAAAATTTCGATTTTTCGCGTAAAAATTTCGTGAAAAATCGAAATATAGAATGTTGAAATTTGGTATGCTTACTAAGCGGCCTTTATTGAACATGATAATATTTTTTTTAAGTTTGACAAAACATGGTACTGAGAGTGGGAGAAGCCACGTATATCGATGTGCCGGCGATGATATTCTTCGCTGAAGCAAAAAAATCAAACCCTTTTTTACTTTGTACAATATTGTGTATAAGACGAACTAGCATCAAGAAGAAATATTGAAAAACAAAATAGTGATTGATCGAAGGCGAAGTTTAGTTTTTTTACCAAACAATTTCGCAGTTTTTTGTTCATAAAATAAAACCGTTCGAATATTTTTGGATAATTCTAGTTCAACTAATGAAGACGTTTGTTGTACACGTGCCTGCCAAATTTCATAACGATTGCTCATCTAGAGCGTGTAGGAGCACTTTCGCAAACTTGGAAAACGTGGTTTCGAGAAAAACGCGTTTAAAGTTAAACTGAAGTTTATGTGCGAATAAAATGAAAAGTTTCATACTTACATCTAATCTCCTATGGCAGGACCGTAGAGTACACCTTTCGCTTCTTCAAAAAGTTCTTCTTGAGCCGTCCGCTCCACTCTTCGGGCTTCTTATGATGCAGCGGAATGTATGGCGTCAGCTTTTTTCAGGCGCACCATATCCCTTTTCCCGTGCAGAAATATTGTCATGGATGCAGTCCAATACGGACTAGGATCCTGGTTCCTTAAGCGGGATCCATTCGGGCATCGGATCGAATCCGAGAGCGAAATGTAACGCTCGCAAATCGGATTCCAGCCAGGATCCTAATCTGTAACTATTAAGGACTTTGGTCAGAATCTAAATAGAAACTTTCCATAGGATCCAGGCTGGAATCCCGAACTTCTAGAACAAGATCTAGTTCGATATCGAATCAAATCGTTTTCTGAAATCATTTATTCAAGGATCGGAAAAAGATTAGGTTAAAATTGGCACTACAGTATAACTGTCAAAACTTATATATTTTAATAACAGAATTTCGAACAAAATTCTTTACATTCAATAAAGATTTTTGAAAAAAAACAATACAGAGACCTTAAAAGAGATATTTCCTGGAGAAAAGTGATATAGGTTATTTATTCTAAGTAATTATATTTAACCCTTCGTGGTCATACTTGGGTCGATTCTACCCAGTCAGTTTTCAAAAAAGTAATGTGACCGAACTATCCGTCCGAAGAGATTCAAACATTACGGAATATGCTTTGAACTTTATAGATTATCTACAAAAAATTTATTTATAAGAAAGAAAATGGCAACATGTAAAAAAAAATTCACAGAGAGGTGAAAACGCAAAGAAAGACACTTTTTCACTCAAAAAATCATAGTTCCGTGAATTTTTAACATTTTTACCGAAAATTTGGACGTGAAACTCCTTAGATATGCTACTTTTGGGGAAAAAATAGTAGCATATTGCGTGTTCCAAAAAAGGTATTTATTCCGACATGCGAAGACGGTAAATTTTATGGTATGAGGATACTTCAAACTCCAGGTAAGATGGTGAATACAGTCCCATACGAAGCCGGCAACTATTATATATATTTACGTCGCAAATTGATCGACGGGTCGATTCTACCCAGTGTGACCACGAAGGGTTGAATTAAATGGAGATCGTTCGAACTAAGAAAATATGTATTTAATTTTCTAAGAAAAATGTATTTAATACGTATTTGAAATATGTATTTCAAATTCTTGCCACGACGTCTCCGCCTTGTGTTACGTTGAAAATCCTTTAAAATGAACGCATACACCTAATCCTATTGGAGCTTTCTCTTTGGAGAACATACATTGGATGTTTCATTACTCTTATTCGAAAAATTGTTGGGTGCATCGAAGAGAAGCCTGCAATGTACTCAGCCGCATGGAGAAGGTCTCCTACGCTGGAAAATTCATAAGTTATCAGGCAACCGTATAAAACTAACTGGGTATGGCGTGTATACGCGGATGAGAGAGACCCCAAGGGCACTCCATGAATGTGGTGGTTGCTATGGCAATAGGGAAATTTAGCAGTCTCCATTTTGGACCAATGTTACGGTTATGTATGTATGTTAGGTTGTTCGAATGTTGAACATAAACTGACCTCTCTCTCTCTCTCTCTCTCTCTCTCTCTCTTTGGCTAGCTTTCTCAACTGCTCGAAAAATTCTCTCGTGAAAAGAGAGGCAGTTAGAGCCACTGGAAATTACACGGCTGACCGTTGTACCCGGTAAATGCATATTTTACATTGTACCGGAAACAGCAGAGACGTCGTTAGCGCGCGCGCACACACACACACGCCTCGGATTTGTAATTAGTGAATTTTTCCTCTCGAAGGATTTTTCCGATTTCCGTATAAATGTATAAATTACATCCACTCTTAAGAGGAGAGATACCTTTACAAGGCTAAAAAGTTGATGATTTTGTGGAATTTTTTTGAAAGGGAAATAGTTATTTCAGATTTTTGAAACTTTACCATTTATTAGGGTGTACTTCGATCCACCAAAACATATTTGTTATGTTACAAAAAAAATAATAAATGGCTGAGATATCCCGCTGGTTCTGAAGCGGGTCGACTAGGGACTTCGAAAATGGAATACACTCTGGTGTTCGTTGTTTTCATCTGAAACTAATAGGGTTGAAGATTTTCATTGAAAACATTCAGAGTTCGTCTGTAAGCCTAAAAAACAAGAAAAAAATTAAAAAATTGGAAGAATTATACCATTTTAAAATAGACATTGCTATTTTTTATGAAATTTTTCTTCTATTTTGATATGGAAAAGTACTTTTCTTGGTCGATTTTTAAAGACATTTATGCTTACAGACTAGGTAGTGATGTTGTTCAGTCACGTACCAAATTTTGTTAAGATTGTTTGAATAATTTTTACGTGAGGATGTATGCCAATTTGAAAAATGTAGTTTTCAATAAAACGCGTTTAAAGTTTGGTCACGGAAAAATTTTTGCACTGAGTTCCAATAATGATATCCAATGCGAGCATGGTTTTCAAAATCGATGTATATCCTTCGTTGAATAGTCCAGCCGCAAGATAGGATGCAATTTCGACGATTTTCAGTCCCGAATTCAAGTGCTTACGAGCCAAGATCCACACAGTTGAGTTGAAACTTTCATTGGCGTTTTGAGCATTTTGAGTTTGCTCAAAAATAAGCGTGAACGCATTTGGAAACAGTAGAGTATAAAAGATAGATAGCCCCGTCGGTAACGCACGACTATGCATTAAGTGCCCTCAAGCGTCGGGAAGTTGTGTTACGTTTGTTGCTATAGCTTCCAAACAGTTTCGAATTTTGGTTTAAACTTTTGGTACGATATCTTAAAGACATTGGTCTAACGTTTTATGAAGAAAAAAATCCATTTTTTGAAAGTTTTACAGGTATCTCCTCCGTTAATATCATTCCTACCAATGGGTGCAAAAAAAAACACCGTCAAAGAGCCCTGATCGACGTAACGTAATCAAGCCCTTGGGCGAATCGACGTAAAAGAGAAACTGTTCGTGACGTAACCGCGTAGATTCATTTTATAACGAGGTACGGAGTTCATTCTCGTAGAATCGCATTGTCGCGAATCGAGAGTTGAAAGGTAGAGGAGGGTTGTATCAACTTTTTGACGTGAAGCGTCGCAAACTAAAAGCAAAGCAAACTCACCGCTTGTTGGAGCGAAGGAAACGAATGTCTTTGTGATATGGTCACGAACGTGACGTGGCAATTGAGGAAATGTACGAGTGATGAATTAATAGGCTAATTAGCGAGGGAAGAAAATCCGTCGAAGTTGTATCAATTAATGAGGAACTCGTAAACGTTTTATTGATATCGTTGACTTTCGGAGAGTCCGAATGAACAACATGGAAATAATGAGAGCTCGAGTATAAAGGTAATTAAGGGGGAAAGTACATGTAGATGACGAAAAGATTGCCATTTTTTTTTGGGAATGAACAAAACGTTTTATATTCATGAAACTTTAGGTAAATCTATTACATAATTAAACTGTTTAAATAATTTTTTACATTAGAAGTATTGCAAAAAAGCGATGGTATGGTCTTCCAGAAGCGTTTTGGCGGCAGTTGTCGATTTGTGGAAAATCCAACGACTTCAATATTGATCTGAAAAATACGAGCCAATAATTTTTAGTATTTTAACATCCAAATGCTGAACTTGTACCTAAGAAATATTAAACATGTTCAAAAGTTGAAAAATGGGATAATTCAGAAAAAAAGTAAAATTTTACACAACATTTTCGATTTTTTTGCAATAAAAAAGTAATTAACAAAATTAATTTTCATAATCACGTAGGTATAAGTTCAATGTAACAATGTTATTGAGTTGTGTGTATGATTTTAGCAAGATCGGTCATCTCGTTCCAAAAAAATGTTTTCCACGAACTTAAAAAATGTATTTTTGAGGAAAAACGTATTTAATATTTGGAACTACGAAAACTCAATGATTTCAGCGACTTACAGGCTAATTACTTACTTTGCCACCGTATTCTTTAAACGTTTAACTAACATTTTACGAAAAAGGAAAATCGATTATTTTATGCCGCAAAATGTATTTCTCCCCTTAAGGTGTTTCGATACCAAAATCTAAATGCTGGTAGGCGATTGCATTTAGGATGCATTGACCGTCCAAAAATCAATCAGTTTTACAGCATAGTTTTGGAGATCTTTAATATTAAAGTTGAACCTTTATCCATTTGGTAATACATACGACGCCTCGTAAACACCACTTATAGTGCTGTAGGCCTAAAAATAATAAAGATAAGCGGATAAAAAAATTAAACAAACCGTGACTATAGTGTTAGAAATATCGTGCTAAATAATCAAGTGGTTTCTCTACTTCGTTCATTAATAATATTCGAAAAAAGTTTGTAAATTTTGAGCTCGAACGGTTTGTTTTCGGACATTAACGAAACTTGTAAGTTAAACGTGGCAACGCCGCATTAACGAGCTCTGTCTAGTGAGCCACTCCAGTCAAGCATGAACCGGAGGGAATTTCAAAATCGGCGAGTGTTCGAAACGTAAAACCAAATGTTTTTTCTTTATGAAAACCATGCCAAATGGATATTATAATTATATTAATGTTATAGATAGAATAAATAAATACATTTCTTTAAAAAGTTCGAATGCTATTCTATCTACGTTTCAAACACACGCCGATATTGAAATTCCCGCCAGTTAGTGCTTGATTGGAGTGGCTCACTGGACAGAGCCCGTTAATCCAGTGTTGCCACGTTTAAGGCCTTAAGCCACTGTAGGATTTTCCAAAAATTGATTTTTTTTAAAGTACCTTAGTACCTATAAAATTATATTCCAAAAGATTATGGGTGTGAAAAATCTCTTAGTACTCGATTTTCGAATTCTAGCGCAATCCCTCTTGATTCATGTCGTGATTTTCTACTAACTTTAAACGCGTTTATCTCAAAACTACATTTTTCAAGGCGGCCGGACTCATAACTCAAACAAATTTCAACCGATTCACTTGAAATTTTCACTGTATATTTAGTATTACATTTTCTGAGGCACTACGTAGGATTTTTGTATTATATTGGATAGTTCCTTTTTTATAAACAATTTTCTGACGATTTTCTCATGGCATTTTATACTTTTTGTTTTAGAAATGCGCCATTTTGACAAAAAAAACAATATATCAAAAAAATCCTACGTACTTCTATAGCTATTCTTATTTGTAATCGAAAAAACTTTAGTGTCTCATCATAACTCAAAAATTATAGGAGCGGTTGGTCCGGCCGTTGACCTTCCAGAAATAAAGGCGTCATCGGAAAAGTGCTGCACAGTCGTCATTTTGACATGTATCGCTGTGAAAAAAATTTTTTGTATAGTCAATGACGCGTATAATAAAACCCCTATTTTGTAATTTCGATTTATTTTATGGTTTTGCTAAAAAAAAATCACATAATATGCCGTTTCTTTTGACTCCTAGAGTGGCCTAAGGCCTTAAAGGTCCACTCTTACAGAATAGAAAACACTATTTTTTGTTGCATATAAATGTATATTTATTTAACAATTGATAATCGTGTAAAGGCATGAAAAAAAGTATGTCGCTTGCGTTGATGATATGCGCTCTCCAGGTAATCTGAAACAAAAAATTAAAAAAGATTCTTAATCTGTATGAGTGTCGCTTACGCCCGAACTAGAAATATTGCTTTATATTGCAAAATAACAAAATGGCGTCGTTTTTCGCAAAAGTGTTCGAAAACATGTTTTTTTTTTTCGTCATAATTCGGGCGAAAGTATAAGTATAATTTAATATTTTTAAATAATTCTAGTTTGGACGATAGCGACACCCATACAGATTAAGAATCTTTTTGAATTTTTTGTTTCAGATTACATGGAGAGCGGAAATCATCAACGCCAGCGGCATCCTTTTTCGATGCCTTCACACGATTATCAATTGTTAAATAAACATACATTTATATGCAATAAAAAAATTCTTTTCTATTTTTTCAAAGTGTACCTTTAGGCGAAAAAAAATTTGTACCGATACATGCAATAGTCAAAAAAGAAAATATCATTAAAAAATAGCTAATTGTTTAGCCTTTACAGTAAAATAGCCCCTTAAACAAATTGAAAAAAATATATTAAAACGAAGAAGCGTAAGAACGTATTTAGTTAAGACGTAATTGAAGTTGTTCGACGATACTCACGGACGCTGAAGTGTAGTTGCAAGCAAAACGAAATATTGCCATGGAGCTAAGGATTGTTGGAATTAGTTAATTGCAACCTAATTGCAACGGGATAGCAATTTAATTGCGATCCCGAAACCCCGAGTTTTCAATTAAATTGATTGCGAAACTCTTCCCCCCTTCATTTATTCGACCTTATATAACGCGACGGTTAAATAAAAATTGTAGAAATTAAATAGCTTCAACTATACGTGACAATTTATTGTTTAATTTGACAAACGCCATCCCTCGTCAGGGATCGGAAAAGCATCGTAATAAAATTCCCTCAATTTTAGAGCTTGCTATACGTGTGCCTCGAAGTGTTATTGTTAGCCCAAAAAGTAAATTTTCATTTGGAAAAACAAAATTCTACGTTCATCAATGAACAATAATAATTTAATTAGTATGGCTAAATAACTCGTCTAATTCAAGGAATTATGAAATATTTCCGTCGCCATAGTTTCCATTCCCGTTTTCGTAAAAAGGAATTGTCTCGAAAACGAATCTTTACCACAAACGTCACTATTATACAAACGTCACAAAGCTTAATATCGATCCTGATATTGTAACACGATCACTTCTGTTAGCATGTCACTTTCACTCGAACTGTTCAGCTTAATCGAGTGAAAATGGCCCTTGTCATATAGGCCCTCCGATCGTCCCACAAAGGGCTGATAATCGAGGGCCTAGCCAAAAAGAAAGTCAGCGAAGCAAATGATGGAACGGGGAAAATGCGCCAGGAAGAAATTTAATTAAAAAATTCGTTTTTAAAACGCAAAATGATCGATGCATCATGAAAAAAAACTTAACAACTAAAAGTGATATGGGAACAATATTTTTTAAATCGAGATGACCGTGACAACTCTGTACAATATTCATATTTTAGAGAAATGTAGAAAGCAGGGTTCGCATGCACATAAATATATCCATTGATATTTATGGTGGATATATATTATTGATATTTATCGTAAAATATTAGATGAAGTAAAAAGTTTTGAGTGTTTTTTCGCTTTATTTCGACGATTAAATTAACATAGGATTATCCAATTTAGATCAAATATGCGCCGTTTTGTTCGATAACTTTTGTCCGTTTTGAAGGCAATTTCATAATTCCGCAATTGAAGAAGTCCTCGTCCCTATTGGTAAAAAACTTGACCAGCTCATTTTCACAAGCCTCTCTTGAGGCCAGTTTTGTACCATCAAGAAAATTTTGTAAATGCTTGAAAAGGTGATAATCGCTTGGTGCCAGGTCTGGACTTTACGGCGGGTGCGATAGAACATCCCATCCAAGCTCTCGGAGCTTCTGGCGCGTCGTTAAAGATGTATGCGGCCTGGCGTTGTCTTGATGGAACACAACAGCCTTCCTATTGGCCAATTCTGGCCGCTTCTGGTCGATCGCCTGCTTCAATCTGGTCAGTTGTTGACAGTAGAGGTCCGAATTGAGTGTTTGGCCCGATGGAGGCAGCTCATAGTGAATGATTCCCTTCCAATCCCACCAAACACACAGCAAAACCTTCTTGGCCGTTAATCCGGGCTTGGCGATCGTTTGGGCCGGCTCACCGCGATTGGACCACGATCTTTTTCGGCTGTTGTTCTCGTATGTGCCCCATTTTTCATCGCCCGTCACCATCCGCTTAAAAAATGGGTCGATTTCGTTACGTTTCAGCAAAGAATCGCAGGCATCAATTCGGTCCAAAAGGTTCTTTTGCGTCAATTCGTGTGGCACCCATACATCGAGCTTCTTCTTGAGACCAGCCTTATGCAAATGGTTCCAAACGGTTTTCTGGTAAATCTTCAATTCCTGGGCAATGAAATAAGTGCTCACATGCCGGTCCGACTCGACGATTTCCATGATTTTATCGACATTTTCGACGATTGGCCTACCAGAGCGTGCCTCATCTTCGACGTCCATATTACCAGAACGGAATCGTTGGAACCACCGCTTTGCTGTTGCATTCGATACTGTATTGGGTCCATAAACAGCACAAATTTTTTTGGCCGCCTGCTCCGCCTTTTCACCTTGGTCGTAGTGCTACTGAAGAATGTATAGAATTTTCTTTTTTTTTACCTCCATTTTGGAACGCTGTAACATACAACTGGCTTCACCAAACACAAAACTGTCCAAGAACTTTTTTTGAAGCGTAATATCACCTTTAAATCGCCGTATCGTATGACCCGATGCGATGTATACATCGTGAGATATGGCTCACTAAACACATCTAGCGGAAAACGCTCAGAACTTTTTACTTCACCCAATATTATTGATATTTATTCTAAAATACAACAAAAATGCGCATTTTTTAAATCCAAATAACTTTATCTTCATGCAACTATACATAGTGCTGTGCTGACTCGACTTTGAAATACCAAACTATGACGACTTATCCATGTATTTGCCCTTGGTATTTGTTATCAGTAGGCTTAAAAAGGCTACCAATATTTTTTCGTAATTGCCGAATATTCAAAGAATACCATTGTCTTTCGACGAGCTGCGTTTCTTCCATTGTTCTCAATGTTCTCATTTGTAGAATAACAACGCTTTTAGACAAGTAAAGATGTTGGTTGCGCTATGGAATTATGATGATAATATGATGTTGAATTGAGGCTTGGTTGGCTAGGCTCTGATTTGTGCGTACTCGTAACGACTATAAAGTTGTTACATTGTATACAACAACTCATCTGACTACACAATCAGTATCAGGTTCGCAGTCCCATGTTTGTGATTCGTTGTTGTTTCTGTTAATTTTTTAAAAAGAGATATTTAATTATCAATATTGAAGATATTGGAGCTTATAAATGTGAGAAGTTTAATAGGAACTTTTATTTTAACCGTTTATTTATTCCATAAAAAGAGAAACGTACCTAATTATTTCTTAATTGGAAAGACTTGATTTTTAATCAAGTCTTTCCAATCAGTAAATAAATACCAAAAAAATCCGTAAATAAATAAATATTGAAATAATCAAAATTGGGTTTTAATTTCACGTCCATATTTTTTTTAATTCGCAACACACTCTAAAAAGCAGCTCTAAAAAACAGCAAAAAAAATAGGGGTTATTTGAATAAATATCAAAAATATTGAAAATAAAAAAAATCGAATATATATCAAAATATCGGATATGTTCGATATTTATAATAAATATCGGATTCTTACGAACCCTAGTAGAAAGAAAAAGTTTGGTCGAAAGTTCCTCGAGAATTTTATGAATAGTTCGATAAAGAATATGGACTCAAAAAATGAAAGCTTTTTATTGATCAATAATTTTTCAACTCGCTAAGGATTCAATATTTATCGATGAAAGAAATAAACAAAAATTACGATCCTTTTTTTCAATTCATAAACTGCTTCTGCATTGAGAGAAGGAAGGAAGAAAAGCCGAGTCCTGTGAGAGATAATACTGGACCCCATTGAAATGGTCGTAATTAATGTGTGCGATGTTCTTCGGCCCTGCGAGTTGTCTCAGACTGTGCGTGGGTGTTGCGCGAGTATACGCCAACTCGGCGCACCTTCTGTAACAGAAAACTGATGAATCTTAAGTTTGCATAATGTATACCCATATATTGATATGCCCCAACCGATATCTCGTCTTCTTGATCTTCGTTCGAACGTGCGCGCAATGCAAATGCGAGGACCGTTTCTTCCTCGCTGTTTTTTTTTTTTTTCATAATTTTACGATACATCGTTTGATGACATGATAAAACAATGCAGAAAAATATTTCGATTTTTAAGGGAGATTACACGGGACAATTTCTTACTCGCGGTCTTTTATTTTTCATAATTCGTTTTGAATTTTTATATCCATATATCTAATGGAAAAAAAAGGACGAAGAAGATAATAAATTTTAATAATAATAATACAGTGAAACTTCAGTTATACGTTTTTCAAGGGTTACAAGCATGATGTATAAATGAGAATAACGTAGAAGTGAAATACCGTATGTATCTGAAAGTCTTTAACATTTGTAAATGGCGATTGGTGCATAATTCGCGATGTTTTTTTTTTTATTATTAGTACCGCTATTATGCTCATGTTTGGTTTTCTAATTGAAAATTAGATTGGTAGTAATGAAGTAATGAGCCAACTCAAATTTTTAAGGGGCCAGTTCACTTTGAAGCCACGAAAAAAAGGCTATTTTCGCGATTTTTTTTTGAGGATTTTATAAAAGATATGAATATAAAAGTTGTTGGGCTTGATAAATAAAGTCTTGAAATACATTTAAAAAAAAATTTTATTCATTTTTATTCATTTTTAAGTACAAAAACTATAGTTTAACGTAACGCCTCAAAAATAGGTGGGCTAGGTAGCTCCATCACAACTCGGCAACGGCTTGTCTGAAACAAAAAAAATCAAAGTCCATTAGATTCAGTATGACACCAGCTACAAAATGACCCTCGGATATAAAGTTTTATCAAAAAATAAAAAATGGCAGATGAAAAACGAAAAAAATAATTTAAAAAAACGCGTTTTTTCGCAGTTTTTGCGAAAAAAAGAGTAAAAACCCCAGATGGGATAACCCTGTTAAAACGTTATAAGGACGTTGTCGGTACTTCCCATCGCAGGGTTGTCCCAATACTATCTTTATCAGGACCTTGAGAGGCATTCCCTATTTAGGGTTCACCTGAAAAGGTCCTTATGCCGTATAGGGTTGTCCCTATGAAAATTTCTAGTCGGGATTTGATACAATGCAGTAATAAACCAACAGTTGCTTGTTAATTAGTTAAGTTCTGAAATATTAACATTAATTGCAATGAAATTTGACATTTTTTTCATACAATGGTAGAAGAAAATCTTTCAATAATATTTCTTACTTTTGGGTGCAAAAATAATTAAACGTCCCGTGGTAGCGTGTTTCAGACAAATAGCTTCACGGGAGGACGGTTTTCTCGTAAAGTATAAGACCTGGAATAAAAACCGAAAAAAAATTATAATCTATATATTATTAGCTATGGGACTACGTAGGGATTTTTTTTATCAATTTTTGAAAAAATGGCGCACTTTGGAAGAAATAAATCGATTTTTTGCCCAAAAAATAAGCGGTATATTGTTTATAAAAAAAAAAGTTTTCATTTAATCAAAAAACGGCTACGTACTCCCATAGAGAATGTAATTGTGAAGCTACTATTAATATTTCAAATCGATCCATGCAAAGGTGTCCGAGTAATCCGTCCTCCCAGTTTGAAAAAAGTGGTTTCGAGAAAAACGCGTTTAAAGTTGTACGAGCACTCAGCGCGCGTTCCGAGGCGCTGCGGCAAAATCGATAATTGAACCTTAAAAAAAAATCGCTACAGGGCCAATTGCATATTGTTTTTATGACCCCAAAGTATTTTTTTAACCAAAAAAAAACGTTTTTTCCAAAATCCTAAAGTGGTGTTATCCCTTAAACTATACGCACGCAGTTCTGGTAACGCCATCTGTTGGAAAACAGCGAGAACTTATTCAACCTCCCAATAGTTTGAAGAAAAATGTCATTATTTACACAGTAGAAGAGCGTAATTAATCGAAGCGAATTTTCTTGAGAACAGTCAAAAGCAAGACAGCACCAGAATGAGAGAGAAAGAGAGAGAGAGAGAGAGAGAGAGAGAGAGAGAGAGAGAGAGAGAGAGAGGTGGCAAGGGAGAGCAAGGTAAAACGCGATAGTGTAGAGTGCTACTGTCGAAACGTTGGTATGAGACGACGAAAACGACGATGTCTGAGACGACAACGACGTACTTCCCATTACCTTTTGGCAATTAGCACCGTTCAGGGCGTCTGATTAGAATTTTCCAAGAGGAGCAAACGCCTCTGCAGCAAAGACGAAAAAAATCGTCGAGTATCCTTAAGGTAGAAGTCAAGGGATAAAAAGACAGCGGGAGAGAGAGAGAGAGAGAGAGAGAGAGAGAGAGAGAGAGAGAGAGAGAGAGAGAGAGAGAGAGAGAGAGAGAGAGAGAGAGAGAGAGAGAGCGACGAAGAAAAGTTGATAGTGTGAAGGGTGGAGGAGGACTAGGGAAAAAAACGACTCTAGTGCCAATCAGTCTGATATCGGGACATCGTAACATTAAACGAAAGAAACTGGGTATTCCGAGTTATCGAAACGAGGTTGAGACCTCTGTGTGGGAGTAAAAAAAGTCCTACGTACATACATAGATACACAGACGTATATATTTACACGTACATCGTCTACTGGTGATTCTGCTCTGTTATATTCCGTGAATGGGCCA
>OZ010720.1:19372214-19402923 GCA_963932345.1 Ophion ventricosus | reverse complement strand
AACCGAGGCTACAAAAATATGCTTCGAGTGGAAAATTTCTTGGGCCGCGTGTCCGATACTTTTATACATACGCATATTTTGTTTTATTTATTTAGCATTTGTTTCTTTTATCCCCACAGCAAAAGTTGTTGGTTTGGAAAGGAATCTTTTATGTTATGAGAACGTCGGACTCTTCCATACAGTTATATAATATATATATATATATATATATATATATATATATATATATATATATATATATATATATATATATATACGAGATAAAAAAAGAATTTGCTAACCTCGATTTTTTCTCCGCGTTTTCTAGGGCTTTCCATTAACGTACATTATTTATATTAATACACTTGACATAGGCCCGGTTCCACAACTCTCGGTTAACCGACTTAAGCCGAGTTTATTGCGCTAAGCGTGGTTCTGATTTGTCCCTTCGCCCTTAAGGGGGGTAAGTTTGAAAATTTCAAAAAATCCATTTTTTAATGATTTTATTATCTAATAGTACAATACGTCTAGAATATTCTCCCAAAATTTAAAGTCAATCGGAGTAAAAGTCTAGGAGAGAGAGAGCCTTTGGGAATTCCCCCCGATGGGAAAGACCGGCCGAGAGCGACGCAGTTATACGCATTTATCTCAAAACACTATTTTTGAAGTCGGTGGACACGATTTCTCAATAACTAATGCACCGATCTTATTGAAATTTTTCACACTTCTTCGAAATAGCATTGACTAGTGATTGAACGAAGGTTTTTTTTTCGATTACAAATAATTTTACAAGGCTATACGTAGTGTAAATTGTACCATAAATTTAACTATTTTCCATACGACTCTGCCAAAAATTGATATTTCAATTTTTTTTTAAAATCCGTTCAACAACGAGCTATACTTATCTACTAACAGAAAAAAATTGGGGTTTTAATTTCAGATAAAGGTATCATGAGTTATCCTGACCATCACGAGGACACTTTTTTTTAGGGGACTCCGGAAACCAGATCCCACCGGCAGCATTTCCCAAATTTTTGGATAAAATTTTTTAAAAATATTGTCGAAACGTTGCTCTTTTATGTGCTTAACATTTTAAATAAATTTATATATTATATTTTAAAAACATTCAGAAAATATGCTTTTTTTTTACTTCGAACCGGGCCATAATCAATTTTTTTTATCGGTTTTTTTTTTTTATGCTGAATCTCACTGATTTTCCATACAAACGAAGGCCGGCTTTACGAGAGTGTGAAAAATGCTCGTAGTTGCCACTAGCGGCGCTGCCTACCCGTTGCACGGAGCGAATAGGGATCCAATGCGATGGCCCATTCGATCCGTATCAGAAAGTAGGGCCAAGCATGTTATTCCAATTGGATCTCTACGACAATTTATGCGCAGGTTGTTTTTTTTCACTTTGTTATGAGGTTGGTCCAAAGCTCGGAGTATCCCTTTTTGTAAAAAAAACGGCATTGGTACGTATTTTAGTGGTCTGCGCGTACGATTCGCGGTTGCAGCTAGCATAAATATAAATTTCTATCAATAAGTATCCATAATGACGCAAATATTGGCAATTTGTTCGGTGAATTTGCAAAGTTCCTTTGCCCCTCCTATACGTACGAAGTTACGTATGTCGAATTGGACAATGTATAAAATTTACGATTTACAGTATACATCACTTGTTACGACGTTTTTATCGACGTTTATATATATATATATATATATATATATATATATATATATAGAGAGAGAGAGAGAGAGCGAGAGAGAGAGGGAGAGGAATAGAAAGAGGTCGTTTGGTGGCGCGTACACTGTCGCGAATTACAGCAACTAGATTTTACAAGGTTCGAGAGAGTAGCGGCAATAGCAATGAAATACGTCGTATCTCTTTCCGCACATGGAGAATATACGATAGAGACGCATGGTTTCATAGTAAACGGATTTACTGAGGAAAGACGAGATCGTGGATCGTTTCTGGCGAAGGGGGTAGGCAGGGGGCCGGGGGGGGGGGGGGGGGGGGTGACGGCGTAAAATCACAGAGTGGAATAGAGGCAAAGACAGAGAGAAGAAGAGAGTTACGATATCGCATCGGTATCGTTCCTACCACGCCAAAACACGAAAATAATCCGAGAATGTCCGTCCCGAGGATATATAAATGTAATATACGATGTAATTAATGTTGAAGGAAAATTGTATCCGCCTACATCGAGGACCAAATTCCCTCTTCGAATGATGCATCAGCACATAGGGCTTTTCCGTCCTTCATTTTTCCATCGATAACGACCATGCGCGGCGTGGTGCGGTGGATTATGCATGTGGCGTTTTAGGTCACGAGGACCTCGAACCTTGCCTATTTTGTTGCACGATTTTTTTTTTTAGGCCACACGGTCCTTGAGGGCTCACAATCTTCGAGATCTCGAGTGGAACGCTCTCTTCGGTCTTCGATCTTTCCGCAGTCTCTTCTTTATCCACGTGCAACTGGGACGGATTTCCTTGTGGGCAGAGCGAACCCTGGCCCTGAAATTTCGGAGGCGGCAACGATTTTCCGGTTTCATCTTTTCTTTTTTTTCTTCTTTTTTTTTGAGATGTGTATTGAGGAGTGTAGGGCTGCAAGTGGCATGTGAAAAAATGTTCACACGAAATACGTCGAAGCCGCCACGAGTGGACCGGAATGGGAGTGTAAGACCGGAAGTGCTTCCGGTATGTGTGAGTGCTTGGGATCGTGACGTCTCGATTTTCATCATCGAGTCATCCATCGAGAAAACGCGATTTTTCTTTTTGAATGACACAGTGACGACCTTTAGCGTCTATTAGGAAGTTCTTCGGTGGACACCCAATGGAAAACTCTTTCATCAGCTTTGATCCCTGCCGGAGTTAGGAACCGGAAGAAAATCGCTCGGATAATGCACCCACGATTGTTTTCTTATACTGCAAATCTGACGGTGCGGCTTCAACACACTTCACTTCAATTGCACATTTAAGTGTATTATTTCTCTGCATATTTGGTGTGTTGTTTGATTATTTTTTACACACTGCATGCATGTTGGTTGAAGGCATGAGAGCTTGGCTACTGAATGCATAGAATATTTCATAAATCCAAAATAGAATTTAAATACTCAACACAGAATTATATATCAATGATTTTTTTATAAAAAAATTTCATTGCTAAACATTTGAGAACGATTTTGATAACATTTGATAATATTTTGCCTATACATGTAATCGAACCTACAACCTTCCGAGCAGAAATGGTGCTAGCCTGTCTGAGGTACGGGGTAGGAACTGGATTGCTCAATTGATCTCATACGAACTGTCCAGTGGCTGCCTCGCTATGAGCTAGTAATCTTCTAAATATTTTTTATCCAGCCCTTGTCTATTCACTGCCCGATTTATTTTTCATTATAAACATCGCTGCTTTACGATAAAAATACCACCTAATGACTAACAAGGAGAGGGCGCCTACTCGTCATCACCGATTTCGTCCAGATTGATCCCGACTAGAAATTGACGTTGGGTTTTCGTACAGTTCATTGCTGGGTCAACCCAAATCCTTGTTGGGTCATTATCGGGCTTATAGGGTGTGTAACGATCTTCTAGGGTTTTCTTCGGGTTCTGTCAGGTTTTTCCTCGGGTAAGCCCAATTTTTTGTTGGGTTCTTATCGCGCTACCCTAACCGGTCCCACCATTAACCCACTGAAATCAGTAGCGTTGCATGGATTTGGGTTGGGAATTTTTTAGAACGTTATAAATTGTTCTTCAGTCTCCCAATTAGACGTTTCAATTGATAAGCGATTATTTTTTGCTGATAAACCGCGAAGAGCACGATGTTTTCTTACTCGTAATCGAGTTAATTCTTTGCTTTGCCTGGCTCTCAACATTTTATGCGTACACCGATGCGTACACCGTGTAATGAAGTTAAGGAAAATTTGGATGGGCCCGATAAAAACCTTATCTCAATTTCCGCACGGGATACTTAATGCGGATCAACTATTTACAAATACACACAAAATATGCTCAATTTTACTGTAACACACATAAATGCATTGTTTGATATCTAAACGTGTAAATGTCGACAATTTCATTTTTTGCGTGTTTTGGATATGACATCAATAAAGTATAAAAATATAATACGATTCGAGTGTTTGCGAAAACACACCAAATGTTTTTTAATTCTCTAAAACACACACAAGCGCGTTGTTTCAAGTTGTGTATGGCATTTCCACGTGTCAATTTCCAAAATTACACACCAGTGTAACAAATGATACACATGGATTTGCAGGTGAATCCAGATAAATGAAAATGTCTTCTTGCCATATTGTATTTTTTTTTTTCACAGGGGCCTACAACAATTCTTCTCGTTTCGAACGAAAAGGAAGACATTCACTGGAAGTGTATTCGCCTTAGGAAAATGAGAAGAGGGAAAAGCACGAAAGGAAATGACTTTTGCGATGCGATAAAGATTTAAATTCACGAGGAAGGGCGTAGACGAATGGGGGAGGAAAGATCTCGTGGCCATTTCGTTTCGCGAATGAAAAAAAAAGGGCATTGCAGTGCGCGAAGACGTTTGAACGTTCGACGAGCAATAACGGGATATGTGTAAACTCGTCCACATATATATATATATATATATATATATATATATATAGATATATGTGAAAATCGACCCTTTTTTTCCCATGGAATTCTCACTGTTTCGTTGATTCTTCAATTCGGAATGTACACCCACCCCCATGTACGGAAAAATAAGAGGTACGCAGGAGATCACGAAGAACGAGGGTCCAATAAAATTGAAATGGAGTGGAAATACAAAGGTAATGCGTATATGGCCCTCTCTCTCTCTCTCTCTCTCTCTGTCTCTCTCTTTCCTCTCCGAGTCGAGCTACGTAGGGTCGTGAAAGAAAACTGTATATTTCTCTATGTGGCCGTCCTCGTAAAACGGTGATACAGGAACGACGTCTTTTTTTGACCCGGAAAACGATATACCAAGAAAAAAACCTTCTGACATCTCCACCTCATCCAGGATGTCTCTCCCGAAAGCGACTTTGGACCCTTGTCCATGCAGCACCACCACTCGTTGCTTCAATTCTCGCGACCTAGGCGCTCGTGTCCCAAAGAGAGTCAAACAATAGCGGGAGAGTGGGGCACAATGTGTCACGGGGCACTTTGAGCCACATGCGATTTCTCGGAGGTTTGTAGCTCGTAAAAACCGAATTTCTTTGTGTTTGACCGTGATTTATATTTAGTTTAGTCAGGCTTAAAAGAAAGTCGATTGCAGCTCACAGAGAATGATTAAAAATTAAAAATTGATTTGAGGTTTGCAAAAAAAAGTTCGTTCGCCGAGAAAACGTCAAATATAATGTCACTTTATGTAGTGGCTCGGGTTTTCGGTCCTAATCGATAGTTTTATTATTTATAATGCACTCAGTGACTTGTGTTTTTCCATTAGCAGTTTAATTAATAGTTTTTTTTTCATCAATAATCAAATATTTTACTAGTGGGGTACAATGTGTCACCGAGTTGTCGGGCACAATGAGTCGACTCCCAATGTTTTTGGCAAGGAATATGACCACGACAAAAAAAGAGGAAGCAAAATAGTGACGATGTTCCGAAGAAGCGCAATGTGTCACGGGGCACTGTGAGCCCCATGCGATTTATCGGAGGTTTGTAGCTCGTAAATTCCGATTTTTTTTTGTTGCAACTTGATTTATATTAAGTTGCTCAGGCCTAAAAAAAAGTCAATAGCAGCTCACAAAGAATTTTTAAAAATAAAAAGTTAAGCGATCATCACAGCGTAAAATTTTCAAAAAAATCGATTTTTTTTTGCATTATCCGATAGTATAGACGGTTATAACCATGGACCTGGCATCGCCGATTGATCGTAAGTAGATAATTTATATGAAAATTTCGCACTCGAAACTTTAAAAGCGGTTTTCTCGAAAAGTCGTTTTTCAAAACGGTGTACACTCCCAAAGGAAGAGTTTTCAAGCAATCCGTCTCAAATTTTGACACAACATTCTTCACGCCATTCTTTATTTTGGTATGGAAGCTTTTTTTATCTTTATTTTTTTTAACGAAAAACTGTCGAAGAAATAGCCGAAATTCGATACTTTTTTTTTCTAACCGCCGTTATATTTTGTCAATTTTGTTTTTAAAAAACCTTCATAGCAAGATAGCGGCTTTCATACTGATTAATAATCTTTTTACAAATTTTGTTTCAGATAATATTAACGGCCACAACCGTGTGCACCGTGAGGATTCCTTTTTCGGAAAACATTTTCAACCGTTAAAAAAATGTAAAAAAAATGACAATAAACGTTTAATAATTTATTTTCTGTTCTTCATGAGTGCTTTGTATTGATATAAAAAAAAATAGACTAATATATTTCAACCATCGAAAAAAAATCGCGAATATCAGCTATTTTTCGACCCGTTACACTGTGATGATCCCTTCATTTGAGCCTAGGAAAAAAAGTCGCTTGCCGGGAAAACATCAAATATAACCTTACTTTCTGTAGCGGCTCCGGTTTTTGGTCCTAATCGATAGTGTTATTATTTATAATGAATGCGATGACTTGTGTTTTTCCATTCGCAGTTTAATTCATCATTATTTTGATCAATAATCAAATATTTTACTAGTCGGGTATAATGTGTCATCGAGTTTTGGGGCACAATGAGTCGATTTCCAATGTTGTTGGCGAATAATATGACCCCGACGTTGACATAAAAATGTGAAAACTGATCTTTTTTTATCACTTTAGTCATACATACCCCACGTTACGCTGTATTTGACACACTGTATCCATCTATCTGACACATTGTACCCCATCCGTGGGGTACAATGAGCCAAACTGCAATTTTTTTTTTATCCCAATATTTTGGCATTTTTAATCTTTTTGCAAAAAAAAATGGTAGCTTTATTGTACGCCCAAAGGTCTATAAAAATCCGTTATGACCTTTTTTTCCTAATTATACTACGTTGGTAAGAGTAAAAATTCGTTAAAAAAAGGTGACACATTGTGCACCACCTTCCCCTAAACTTCTTCGCGCATTCGCTTCGATCCTTTCATCTGTCAATTGATTTTAATTACGTGGCTGTCAGGAATCATTTCTCTCCGTCGATTCCCGCGTACAAATGTGTCCCAATGTGATCGCGAAATGGTGAAGGACTCTGTGACTAACGATTCTTCCTAAAGCTTCGAACCAAAACGTTCCAGTTCATTGCGGTCATCACCAACAGTCGACTCGTGATTTTATTCTCAATCTGATTGCTTATCGGAATAAATCAATCCTGCCTGATCATTGACTATTTCCGCGTGGACACTAATTTTCTCACTGTCCAGTGAAGAGCCCTCCTTAATCCGGCAACTCTCCAGAAAATATATTTAAAAAAAACCTAATCACCCAACCAAATCGCCGGATCCGCTAGGCAAAATCTTCCCTTTATGTCTCCGCCCTTATACATTTGAGATCCACTTACTGCGGAGATAAATGTAAATCACTTCGAAAGCGTATTTACCCATAAGGAACTGTGCTTTAATGGCAAACCTGGAGTGTGCATATTTCATCACCGCTGGCAACTACCTCGCACCGAGGTAATAACGCGTTACGTCCTGGTACATCGAAGTTACATATATATGTATAGATATGAGAGTAAGAAAGTGTTATATATATATATACAGGGTGGTCCAAAAGTTGTGGATCAAACGAGGTGAGGAGGTAGCTAAGACCATTTCCAACAAAAAATGTCATATACAAGTTGGTCCGTTTCTCAACGATGCCAAAGTTATGATTTTTTTCAATATTTTTGGAAAAATATGTTCCCAGATATACAAAAAAATTAATAAAAAAAAACTACTTACTTTATGCGGGTTATTAGTTTTAAAGATTTATCCTGATGATGTCGATTAAAAGTGTATTCTCCATAATTGTCACCATGAGTTCTTAGAATAAAATGAATTCATAATAACCTTTTGGATCTTCATTTTTTTTTTTAGTTTTTCATCATTGATAAAAAAAAATTCTACCGAAAAAAAAAATTCTACCGAAACGTGCCCCTGTGGTAGGAAACCTTATGAGGATTTTAAAAACTACTCATAGCCCTGACCAGCGAATTTTTTTTTTTTATCGATTTTTGTTCACTGCAAAGCACTCTTTGCTAGTAAATCGAATTTCGCGCCAAACAAATTTGAGCTGTTAATGTGCATTGGGAACGCATTATTTGAATGCAGAGCACTTATAGCTTAAAGCACTTATCACTTATTCTTGTTAAATATTAAATATATTCGAATTGAATAAATAAAGATTAGATCCGAGCGCATTCTTTCTATGAACGTATGGGAGATATTTTTGAATCAAAAATGTTTTTATTAACGTGTATAAACGTCTATTTGATTCAAATATACATTTCTGTCAAGCAAAACAGACACAAACGTTGGTCAATCGCTTAAATCAAATAATTATTTGTTGCAATAAAGACAGACCATTAATTCAATGAAATAAAAAAATCTTTGACTCTAAGAAAATTCTATTTCATTGAAATTAAAAAAAAATTAAATAGATGCATTTAGTGGATTCAACTAAATTGTTTTTTCAACAGATGAAACCGAATCACGGATTTATTAGGAATTAATAAAATATTTAGTTATTAGACGATATTAAATAGATCTTGATTTGAATAAATAAATATATTCAAAATAAATCATTATAATGGAATGCAATAGAAAAAACTTGATTCCACGAAAAATCTAGTCAATTCAAATTTAAAAAAATCAACTAGACGCATCCAGTTAATATCAGTAGATTTTTTTCTGGAAGTGTAGAGAAAAAAATTATGATCTAAACAGTTATTACAAACTCATTTTATTCTGAGTATCCACAGGGTAGATCTTTAAAACAAATAACCCGCATATCGCGAGTAATTTTTGTTTTCCAATTAATTTTTCTTTTACCGCTGGGAACCCATATTTAAAAAATATTGAAAAAAAACATCATAGCTTTGGAATCATTGAGGAACGGACCAACTTCTATATACTGACAGAAAAATTCTATTAACATTAACTATGCGTCTATTTGATTTTTTTTCTTTGAATTACCTAGATTTTTTTGCGAAATCAAATGTTTCCTATTGCATTCCATTATTAAAATGATTTATTTCAAACATATTTATTTATTCAAATCAAGATCTACTTAATATCGTCTAATAACAAAATATTTTTTATTATTCTTCATGAATCTGTGATTTGGTTTCATCAGTAGTATAAGATAAAAGAGACAGACGATAAAATACTACACGAATTAGTTACCCAAACATCTCATGGCTTTGTTTTCATTGGAAGACTGTTATAACATTCTGCAGTTGATGAAAATGAATAGTCTTTCTATACATAAATAGACGCGCCTGTTAATGAAAGGCATGACGATACCTTTATTTTTTTTTAATAACAGCCTTGTTAGTAAAAAAAAAAGAATAAAAAGAATAATAATTCAATTTTTTTCCACCGCACTTTTATGTCATGAACTTATATTTCTTTCTCGTATTCATGCAATATATCGTTATTTTATATTTATTTTATATTTATAATATATTTTATCTGTATTTATTTAATTTTAACATATTCAGTATTGATTAAGCTATTCTTGAATATAATATATCTATTTGAAAATAGATTGAATAAATAAAACAAATAGGATTATAGTAGGTCGCGAGACAAGGAAAAAAAACCTATTTGATTAAAATAAATCCTATTTAAATTAAATATTTCTTTGGCAGTGTATGACGTTTTTGGTTGGAAATGATCTTGGCTACCTCCCCACTTCGTTTGAGCCATGACTTTCGGGTCAGCCTGTATATATAACACACTTTTCGACGTAAATGTCCGCGTGTACGAGTGTATACATCAAGCGAGTAAATAGGCCGAAGAAATTTTGTAGTACTACGGACAGTGAATTCGTTAACGATGCATATACACGATGTACATACGGTGTATAGTGTCTGGTAATACATATAAAGTTGGAAAGGGGATGCAAAGGACTCGCCGAGGTTCGTGAGCCGACCTGGCGAGTCGAGCGTTTACACCGCCGATCAACGTGTTCTCTCGTTCACACGCACCCTTTCGTCTCATCCTCCCAACCCTCTCTCTCTTTCTCTCTCTCTCTCTCTCTCTCTCTCTCTCTCTCTCACTCTCTCACTCTCTCACTCTCTCACTCTCTCACTCTCTTACTCTCTCACTCTCTCACTCACTCTCTCACTCTCTCTCTCTCACTCTCTCTCTCTCTCTCACTCTCTCTCTCTCTCTCTCTCTCTCTCTCACTCTCTCTCTCTCACTCTCTCTCTCTCACTCTCTCTCTCTCACTCTCTCTCTCTCACTCTCTCTCTCTCACGCTCTCACTCTCTCACTCTCTCACTCTCTCACTCTCTCACTCTCTTATTCTCTCACTCTCTAACTCTCTCACTCTCTCACTCTCTCACTCTTTCACTCTCTCACTCTGTCACTTTGTCACTCTCTCTCACTCTCTCCTCGGGTTCCTCCTTGTTCCTGTATCGAGAGAGGATCCGCAAGCATGCGTTGCTCGTGTTGCCCGAGTGCGTCCTCCGACTCTCCGATTCCGAGTCAAACATTTAGGAGATCGGGCGGGCACCGCTCTGAATATGCGACAACCGCGCGTTCACGATGACTGAATAATGCATGGGACGTGGGCCGCGTACACATCGAAACCAATGGTGGATTAAAGCTACACGGGAGGCACGACCGCGCTACTGTGGATACACACACAGCCTATCGAGCAGGTTAGCTTACGGGGGCGTGTGTGTGCATATGTATATGTAAGCGAGGTTGCGGAGATGCGACGGTCCGGATCCTTCGATATACAGGCGACGATGATCGTCGCGGCTTGTGCGATCTTCAGACTTCGGACCAGCAGACTTCGTCGCGACGTTTACAAATGGAACAAGGATGAGCTCTGTACACGCGTTCCGATGCGAATGAGCTATGGAAAAGGCCACAAATCTTAATACAAGGTAGAATTTTTCCCTACTTTAAGGGGTTACGTGGGTTTCGAAGCTAAAAAAAAAACCTATTTTCTCTATTTTTTTCTAATATAATATATAAATTATTTTATTCAAAATGTTAAGCACATAAAAGAGCAACATTTCAATAATATTTTTAAAAAATTTCATCCCAAAATTTAGGAAATTCAGCCGGTGGGAACTGGTTTCCGGAAACCCCTCAAAAAAAAGTGTTCTCGTGGTGGTCAGGATAAGTTATGATAGCTTTATCTGAAATTAAAAAACCAATTTTTTTCTGTTAGTAGATAAGTATAGCTCGTGATTGGACGAAGGATTTTTTTTTTAATTGAAATTTGAATTTTTGGCAGAGTTGTATGCAAAATAGTTCCATTTTTTGTACAATTTACACTACGTATAGCCTTGTAAAATTATTTGTAATAAAAAAAACCTTCGTTCATTCACTAGTCAATGCTATTTTGAAGAAGTGTGCAAAATTTCAATAAGATCGGTTGATTAGTTTTTGAGAAATCGTGTCCACCGACTTCAAACATAGTGTTTTGAGAAAAATGCGTATATCTGCGTAGCTCCCGGCCGGTCTTTCCCAACGGGGGGAATTCCCAAAGGCTCTCTCTCCTAGACTTTTACTCCGATTGACTTAAAACTTTGGGAAAAAATTCTAGACATATTGTACTATTAGATAATAAAAAAGATTTTAAATCGATTTTTTTATTTGTGTAATCCCACGTAATCCCTTAAGGTAGTAGTCTCACCAAGGCGTTTTTCTATAGATTTTTAAAATTATTTTATGGATCCATTTAGGACACTATTAAGTGATTACCTGCAAAATTTCAAAAAGATTCACCGTTGTGTATTCGAGATATTGGCAATCAAAGATTGCACAGTTTTGCACGTGTTCTTATGAGGAGCAGTGGAAAATTTCATATTTCACGCAATAACTTCGAAACTTTTCTACAGATTTTTATTTTTAGTCCCAATTACAAAGGAACATATGACGAAGTGGGTAAAAAAAAATCATGAATTTTGACCGTCTAGTTTCAGAGATATAGCGATTTAAATGAAGCAATGTCTAGCGACGCTAGCGCCAAACATCACGACAATAATGCACTGGGCTTCCGACGTTGCCACGATCTCCACGCTCGCTAGACTACAGTAGTGTGTGCATATCCGTATACGCAGAGTATCAACGTATTAGTAGCCGGAATGGATAGTCTGATAGAAAAGTGAGGGTTAGATGATGGAGGGAACGTTGTTATTTTTGAAACTCTAAACATTATATTAGGCGTTTTCGTCATTGCTTTATAAGTTTTTACATCGCGATAAGATGTACAATCTACATTATAAGGATATTTTGCAATATTTCGAAGCTTTCATCGATTGAGCGGAGAATAAACTTTTCAACGTGACCGTGGCGAGACTACTACCTTAAGGAACTTGAGGTGTTAGCAAAAAAATGATGAAACCATTTTCAATTTGATTGTAGCCTGTAAAGTACAATGTGAAAAAATGGTAAAATTTTCGTGCAGTTTGGTAACTTGGTTATTGAGAATAATCCATAATAATGGAAGACTGAATTGCATGTAGGGAAAAGTGGGATGGTTTCGTGCAAGGGACACATACGTCCAGTAGCCATATCTAGACTATGTAGCACGTTGACGCATTCATCTTTGCGTACGTGCCTCGCACTCATACGAAATTGCCGTAGGGATCCAATTGGATTCCCATACGTCCATCCCTATTGCATCTCATATTGGATATGGGAATGGATATTGTATTCCATACACAGCCAAAAAAAAAAAAAATTTATTCAAATAGGATCTATTTAATCAAATACGTGTTTTTCTTGTCTCGCGACCTACTACGACCCTATTTGTTTCAAATGTTCTTTTTTTATTTGTTCAAGCAATTCTTTTTAAATATTAAATATATTCAAATTAAATAAATAAATATTAGATTTGAATTAAATAAATAAAGATAAAATACGATATATTGCACGAACACGGAAAAGGAAAATAGGATCATGACATAAAAGTGCGGTGAATAAAATTATTTTTCTTTTTTTTTCGCTAATAAGGCTGTTACTTGGGAAAAAAAGAAAGGTATCGTCGAGCCTTTTATTAATAGGCGCGCCGATTTATAAATAGAAAGACTAACTAAATAACCATTTTCCTCAACTGCAGAATGTTACAAGTCTTCTAATGAAAACCATGAGATTTTTGAGAGACCGAATCGTTTACCATTTTTCCGTCTGTCTCTTTTGTCTTTTACTACCAGATGAAGCCAAATCACAGATTTATTAGGAATAAATAAAATATTTAGTTAATGGACGATATTAAATAGATCTTGATTTGAATAAATAAATATATTTAAAATACATAATTTTAATAATGGAATGCAACAGAACAAATTTGATTTTACAAAAAATCTAGTTAATTCAAATAAAAAAAAAATCAAATAGACGTGTCTAGTTAATATCAAAAGATTTTTTCTGTCAGTGTAATTGGATCCCTATACGTCACGCTCGTACATTGCATTCGAATTGCGGGATTCCTCGTTGGATTCCAATGTACGAATTCAATCTGAATTCTGAAGGATTTCTACCTTATCAAAGAATTCGATACGATCCACTCGCTCGTGTAGATCTCGGGACATTTTGTCCACAGCCGCGCTCACTTCAAATTGCTATACCTCCAGTAACAATTGCAATTTTTATATGTTTAAACGGTAAAATGTTCTCAAAAATAGAATTAATAAATCTAGCCAAAAAAAAAATCGATTTACTTTAATCTCAAGGTGGTGTAACCCTTCAATTTCAACTAAAAAAACACGAGTGCATCCAAGTCACTACGATTCAATGATACCAGCAGGATAAGTGCAGTGCCTACGTTATCACGAGATACAAACCGCTGCGAAATACACAATTTTCATAAGAAATTGTGCTCAAACGTTCAAATGTCCATTTTTTTTTGTTCTTTCTCGACAAAAATGTAGCGCATATTATCGAACCTTCCAGGTTGAACTTTCATCGGAAGTATCTTCATTAAAAAAAAAATATATATCATCCTCTAACATTCTTTGGTAAAACGCTCGGCCCTCCTTTGAGCTTCTTTGCCCTGATAATGCCCCAGGGACGAAAGAAGAGCGCGAAATATGGTGAATCGATGTTCAGGTCAGCTGGGACGAGATTTTGTCCCAGCAAGGTATAGGGGCAGCGATACACACAGGGGATAAATTCGAAACGACATCGCGTGGATGTTCGCCGCGTATCGAAATACCGTATCCGTAATAACCTAGGTACACATATATAAAGGGTGTCCCAAAATTCACGAAAGATTTGAATTTTCCGCCATTTGTGCGGTAAAGTGTTTGCCAACGAAAAAAACGACAGCGTGACAGCTGACAGTTTACAGTTATTAAAAATATGGAGCGATACACGAAATAACAACGCGTTTTCATTGTTGAGCAATATTTTTTAAATAATGAAGGTTTGACAACTACAGTTCGCAATTTTCGTACAAAATATGGTCGGAATAGTGATTCAATTTCATCAACTGTAAAGAGATTAATTAAAAAATTCAGGGAGACTGGATCAATTAGTGATGTTAGACACTCTGTCCGTACTTCAACAAGTTGTTCAACACAAAACATCGAAGCAGTTCGTGAGAGTGTTGCTGAGAGTCCAGGAACATCAATTCGACACCGTGGTCAAGAATTGGACATTTCGAGAAGCTCTCTACAGCGTATTCTCACGAAAAATTCGCATCTTCATGCTTACAAAGTTCAATTGACTGAAGAACTGAAGCCTACTGACCACGCACAGCGAAGAGAGTTCATTGAATGGATTATGGAACAACAACAAGTGGATGCTGATTTTTCGAACAAAATCATTTTCAGCGATGAGGCTCGTTTTCATCTTGTTGGCTTCGTTGATCGGCAAAATTGTCACATTTGGGCTTCAGAAAATCCACGAGCGATTGTTGAGAAACAAATGCAGGATTCCATACATAACCCTGTACATTATACTTTAGGAATCAATAAAAAATTCACCATTTTTAATTTAAAACCTGTGTTTTCTATCAAAATTACTTCTTGCGTGAATTTTGGGACACCCTTTATATATATATATTCGGTATTGTCTCGGACCACGCGCGTTCCGTTATCGCGACGATCCTCGAACGGATCAGAGCCCACAGGTCCAAGACTGTACTGGGCCGAGCTGCCCACGCGCCCCTCTTGATTCTCTCTTACGTTATGCTAATGCCTCGTGAGATTAAGCCCGAGAGGAAGATGAGAGAGAGAGAGAGAGAGAGAGAGAGAGAGAGAGAGAGAGAGAGAGAGAGAGAGAGAGAGAGGCAACGAGAGAGAGAGGGAGAGAGAGGGGGGGGGGTCCTATATATGTATGACACATACAATTCAACTATAATACTGCCCACTTACCTGTACTACATACATACACATACGCGGATCCTATGCACACGATATCAACTTTGGGCCGGATAAGATAGTATTCCCGTGCATGTCCGAGAATGGTTTGCCTCGTCTGCTGTAATTAACGCTTACGCTTATCTATCGTATTCACGATCGAATCCGAGACTACAGAACCAGAAGGAAGACGGTGATACAGGGAGAGAGAGAGAGAGAGAGAGAGAGAGAGAGAGAGAGAGAGAGAGAGAGAGAGAGAGAGAGAGAGAGAGAGAGAGAGAGCCTACGCCTGCTGGATCTTACGCTCTGGGGCTCGACAAACCTCGCCGGAACCGTATCCTCGCATACATTAGCCTACATTACATCCGGTCTACATATATACATATTTGTCGATATACACGCCTATGAACTGACTCACGTACACTGTCTTCGCGATTTTTCCGATCATCGTGACCTACTTGTCATTACGAGTAACTTGATCGTCACCGATATCCGCGTCATTTCGATCAAAAGTCATCAATCATTTTTATCGAAACTCAACGTAACCAACTCTGGCAATTTTACACGACGGATTTTTTGCGACTGAGTGTGCACGGAGATTTTGCGACTGAGAAAAATATGATTTTCAATGACATTCCAAATTCTCTTCTTCGAAAAAAAATATATCGTATTTTCGTGATGTGTAGTAATGGCCAGAAAAAATTGAGCATTCTGCAAAAAAATCTATTTTGTGTACAGCGGAATAAAGATAATTAGATTTCAAATACGAAACACTCTTGAGAATTATTTTTTGTGCATCCCGTTATCGAGGAAAAAAAACTTATCAGAGGTGCTTTCACTTTGAAATCAAAGTGGATAAATTGAATTTAATTCCATGAAAAAAAAGTCTTTCAAGAGTGTTTCGTGCTCGGAATTTAATTAACTCTATTCTGCTAAACTTACAATCGAATTTTTTATTCTTTTTTCCAGAATGCTCAATGGTTTCTGGTAAATACTACTCATCACAAAAATACGGCATATTCTTTTTCGAAGAGGACTTGAAAAATCACTAAATATCGTATATTTTTTCGGTTGCAAAATCTTCGCGCTGAACTCTTAAAAAACATATGGCCACTTTATAATCGTCATATATATATATATATATATATATATATATATATATATATATATATATATATATATATATATATATATATATACATACCAACCACACAAAATCAAAACCGTAAATTTTTTTTCGTTTTTATAATCCCCATTCTCGACTATATATCTGTTTACACAGGATCGTGAGTGCAGCAGAAGCTCGACTCATACCCAAAAGCTGCCTGCTAATGTTATTTTTCTCTACATATACGGGGAATATATATCCTCGCGAGCGTGGGTGGAAGAGAAGAGTGCACTTTTATTTTCATTTTATTAATGACAATACGAAAAAAGCGGTGTAGTCGATGGTTTACAAGGCGCCGTCATATCCCATTTTTCTCTACCTCCACCTCCTCTCTTTTTCTCTCTTTTTCTTTATATATATATATATATCGGGCTTTCACTTGCTATCTCTCGTGTACTCTTGGCACGAGGAACTAATGAAAACAGTACACAAAATTATACGGGGACCGGGGCTCGCGTACCCCGCGCGTATATATGCTCAAAACTTGTATAATAATATCGTAGAAAAATACTTGCGGTTCTGGAAGGTAAAAAAAGTAGTGTGCAAGCGGGGAGGGCTGGCCGACAGACGCAATAACGCTATAGGACGCGTACAATATTTACTGCTATCAGGAAAAAGGATGCAACCCATTGAGTTTAACACGTAAAATTATGTGGGCTGCGCTCTTTCGGTGGTCCGTAGTCGATATATGTATAACCGTTTTATTACACACACACACACACACATATATATATATATATATATATATATATATATATATATATATATAGACGTCTCTCCGTACATTTTGGTGCGCCTGTGTCGGCATTAATATACATATGTGCTAGGGTAGAATGCACACGGAGCTAGAAAAATTACAATATGTATGAACACAATGATGCCACATTACAACTTTTCTGGGTGGTCCAACGAATGCATTATATTTATCACGTTTGTAAGAGCGCGGTCTCTCGTGCCAAAAGCGCGAGTCTCGCACACGCGTATGGCACCAACAACCTGAGGTAGCTCTGCAAATTCATGATTATATTTATATATATATATATATATATATATATATATATATATATATGAAGTTACACACGATTTACTTTCCAGCCGGTTAACAGTAAGGTTTCGTCTATTCCAGTTTCCTTTGTTCTCCCGATAGCGATAGAGTTTCTAAACTCGAGTACCAGAGTTTCTGCCCATTGGGATCGAAATCAGAACTTTCGGATATCCTCGTTCGAGCACTTACATATACGCGCAATTTATATATATATATTATATATATATGTATAAACTGATACATTTCATATAGATTAGGCGGCTGCATGTTGAAACGCCCGCTGGCAAAGGATGGCGTTAGGTAGAGTATTTTCTCGAATTACACTGCAACCTCTCTGAACGGCACCCCCATAAATGAAATCAGTCCCCCCCCCCCCCCCCACTAGGTGCCGAATATCGATCGGTGTAACGCATGGTGGGAGAAGCGCCAGGCCCTAACGCCAAGCACGAAGCATGCTAGACAATAAGAGTGGGATTGGAGGGGTACTGCTATTCGCTACGTCAGCTGCGCAGAGTCGGCTTGAGTACATGGTGCGCAATCTCTATGTTTGAAAGTGTGATGCAGAGCCGATCTCTCCACTGTGCCGATTAGGGAGGTTGCGGTGTAAAAGTTGGCAATGCACATAATGGTAGGACCATAGCTGCTGAAACGCCATATGTGACGTTAGTGCAATGCTAACAACATCTATTTTGAGGCGTTACACTACCTTGTCACTTGGAAAAATAGGTATACATATTTTTTTTTTTATTTACGCGAATGTTGAATATATGAAATAATTTTTATTTTTCACAAATACATTTTAGTTCTATGAAGAAATTAAAAAAGAAAGAATTAAAAAAAAATATTAATGTCACATATGGAATTTTTTTCTGTCAGGCATCATCTGGAAAATGAAAAAAAAAACGTTTTGCAAAGAAAGGTAATAGCTAAAGTAGAGCATAACCCAAACAAACCCAAACAACATATATTTTAAGGCGGTACACTACTTTGGTGCTCGGAAAAGTAGGTATAATTTTTTATTTTTTATTTACGCGAATGTTGAATATATGAAATAATTTTTATTGTTCACAAATACATTTTTTTATGAAAAATACATAGTTTTATGAAAGAATTAAAAAATAAAGAATTTTTAAAAAATGTTAATTATCGCGTGTGGAATTTTTTTTCGGTCAGGCATCATCTGGAAAATAAAAAAAGTCTTGTAAAGAAAGTTAACAGCTACAGTGTAGCATAGGGAAAAAATTTAAAATGGCCTCGTCGAAGTGACGGCTGTTTGAAAAAAAAAACCTTTTTACCATTCTGATAAAAAAAATTCTGATTTTTTGAATTAATAAAAAATGAACGAAGCATCCAATAAAAAATGTATCCATCCAATTAAAAAAGACTTTGTTGAAATGACAGCTGTTAGAAAAAACTTTTTACCATTCTAAGAAGAAAATAAAATTCTGATGTTTTTAAATTAAGAAAAAAATGAACGAGGCATCCAATTGAAAAAATCCTATGCTACATCCTAGATAACATTTTAAAGAATACATGGCATAAATTAAATCAAAATTCGGTTGAGTAGATCTCGAGATAATTTGTCCACCAGTTTGAAAAGAGGGTCCTACTAGACGACTTTTATCTCCGCCATCTTTTTATTTTTTTTTAATTGTTCATGCAGCTATACTGCATTATTAAACAAAATATAAATTATTTTCTATATTTAATAGTCGCGTAAAAAAAAATTATTTTTATTTATATTTTCCTGAGCGCCAAGGTGGTAACCCCTTCGTTTACAATAACAAGCTTTGTTCCGAATGAGTCACATTTGCTGGAAGTTATGCTCCATTATATCCTGACAAAGAAATCAGCTGCGGAAACGCGGCGTTTGCTAGAGGAAGTGTAATGCCGAATATGGTCCATCGAATACAACGTACGAAGAGTGCTCTCGCAATCTCCAAAGTGGTGATTTCTTTATGGACAACAAAGACTGCGGAAAAGAACCGAAAAGATGGGTGGCGTGGATTGCGAGCTGCTGAAACCGTCGGAAACCATCACTGGGAAGCGTTATCAACTGCGAGTGATGCGCGTGAAGCGAGCTCTGCGCGAAAAGAGGCCGCAATGGGAGAATCGCCAGGAGGAGTTGATTTTGCAGCATGACAATGCCAGGCCGCATTTTGCTCCACCGATTGAGGGGTGAATATTTACATGTAGCGGCATAAAAAATCGATTTTTTTTTTACGTAAAGTGTTAGTTAAACATCTCAAAAATACGATGGTAAAGTTTCAAACCGAAATTCGTAACTTTTCGGAAGTTATTGCTCGTGATCGCGACTCCCCTCACCGCTTAAGGGGTTACGTGCGTTTAAAAATGTCAAAAAATCCATTTTTTTAAATTATATTATCTAATAGTACAATATGCCTAGAATATTCTCCCAAAGTTTTAAGTCAATGGGAGTAAAAGTCTAGGAGAGAGAGAGCCTTTGGGAATTCCCCACCGCTGGGAAAGACCGGACGGGAGTTACGCAGATATACGCATTTTTCTCAAAACACTATTTTTGAAGTTGGTGGACACGATTTCTCAAAAACTAATGCACCGATCTTATTGAAATTTTGCACACTTCTTCAAAATAGCATTGACTAGTGAATAAACGAAGGTTTTTTTTTTATTACAAATAATTTTACAATGCTATACGTAGTGTAAATTGTACCAAAAGTTGAACTATTTTGCATACAACTCTGCCAAAAATTCAAATTTCAATTTTTAAAAAATTCTTCGTCCAATCACGAGCTATACTTATCTACTAACAGAAAAAAATTGGTTTTTTAATTTCAGATAAAGCTATCGTGAGTTATCCTGACCACCACGAGAACACTTTTTTTTGAGGGGTCTCCGGAAACCAGTTCCCACCGGCTTAATTTCCTAAATTTTGGGATGAAATTTTTTTAAATTATTGTTGAAATGTTGCTCTTTTATGTGCTCAACATTTTGAATAAAATAATCTATAGATTATATTTTTAAAAAATAGAGAAAATGTTTTTTTTTTGGGTTCGAAACCAACGTAATCCCTTAACCAGAGCGCGCCACAGATTGAAAAGGCTGCTCGGGGTAAGCAGTTTTTTTGCGTTTGTGGACAACATAACTTAAAAACGACTTGACCGATCATTCTAAAATTGTACACACAATTCAATAACAATATTATCTTGAACTTGTACCTACTTGTTTGTGAAAATCACTTTTAAAAAGTACTTTTTTATTGCGAAAAAAAAACAACAACTTTCTGTGAAATTTCTATTTTCTTCTGAAGTGTCCCATTTTTTTTTAAATTTCCAACTTTCAAACTAGTATAGAATAATAGTACATTGTGTACCAAGGAGACAAAGCCTCTGTATCTGCGGTGCTCACGATTATTTATAGACCAAAACCATGTTTTCCAAGCTTTTGCATTGTTAAATACGTATGGCTGGAAGTATGTGTCGTAACTGTGTTGCATATGTAAGGTGTATCGCACATGGAATCTGGATCACACGCGCAGTGCGGGGGTGGAGGGGGGAGCCCCCCGTAGACACCAAACCCAAGCTTTTAAATTTATCAGCTTATACATAAATGCGTCGTACGTCGATTCATAGAGGTCTTTTGATTTTGATGGCAATACTTCGTGTGTCGTCTTTGTCGCGGCTTTACATTACAGCTTTCACTGAATACACGACACTTCATATGGTTGACGCACGTGCGAGTGGAGTAACAATTGCAAACGACTTTACAGTGTCGATTTCCTACCGAGCCATTATTTTTTTGTTTTTGTCTCTAGAACGTGGGCGGTTTCGTGTGCTCGTCGATGAGTTTCAAAACCGCACAACAACGAAGCGACAACATCGTTGACGACGACGAGGCTAGCGCTTTCAAAGTGATCCGCAATATTCTGAAATCGACAGCCCCAAGTTCGCCCGGTACCGAAGATTGTTGAAAGCACTTCCGAATCTCATTTACGAATTATCTGGACAGATCGAAACGTCGTCTCAAAGAGGTCTCGACTGGTGTGGTATTTCGACCTTGAAGTAACATAATTCGCAATCGTCCATACCGAATTCCCATAACGCGTCGGTTGATAGTTTCGACGCAATTTCAAACTTCATCGTGATCGCCGCACAAGTCCCGCATAACGTTTAAACTTCCGCGTCGTATATATGGCGCGATGCACAAAAAAATATATACGCGAGCTTGTGTTCGTTATGCGGAAATGTGCCGAAGTTTCGCTGGTAAAACGACTGTGCTCATATGTGCATCGGCACATATGAGCACAGTCGTTTTGGAATCGGAACAAACCGGGGCGAAGTATCGAGAATGCTATCGATGAAAATTGACAGCAGGACTGCGTACAAAGCATACTACTATCCCACCGTTTTTTTTTTTTTTTTTTTTTCGTCTCTGCGTTATGGAAACGATCGACAATTTGTACGCGAAGCACTTTCGTGAGCGAGCCTGAGAAAGAAACTTTGCCAATTTGCAGTTGACGAGAACTCCCATACACGGATTCAATAATTGCAAATGTGATACACCTACAATGACGTGAAAACGTGAAAGTGCGGTATGGCACATTTTCAACAACAAAAAATCCTTTCGATATATCTATAAATACTAGCTTCTGTCTGCGGCTTCGCTCGTAGGAAATTATTTGGCCCATAGAAACTTTATTACCAGTCGCACCCCTTAATAGGGGTTGTTTTGAAAAATCCTTAAGCACGCGTTTGATTGTTTGTTTTGATGGACATTTATACCACGTTTCAAGTTGATACATGCAAGAAATCCAATTTTCCATACAAACTTTTACATTCCATTTCATTCTTTTAGAGGTTGAATTAAAAAAAATCCTTTCTTGGTGCACCTCTGGGCCCTTTAAGTAAAATAAAGGGTGTCTCAGAATGACCTGACATTTTAAATTGCGAGGCATTTTTTTGTGGCGAACATAGAGTATTAATCTTTGACAACTGTCATTAGGTAGTATTGAGGTTTAGTCATGGAGAATTACACGATCGAGCAACGCATAAAAATTGAGAAAATTCACTGCGAAGCAAATGCAATTATTGCAGACGAAGTTTCATGGTCGTGCTACCTCGCGCCGCGGCGATGTGAATTGGCCACCAAGATCGGGGCCGGGTTGAAATTCCGAACTTTGAATGATCAGAACGCTCAAAATTCCGAATTTGTTAGCTAGTACTCGATACTTCGGGAAATTCATAATTCCAAAATTTTGTAAATAGAATTATCATATAACCGAAAATAATAGTACACTAAGGAATTAAATGACAATAATCATGGGACCGACTGATCAGGTGTCGACACGAAAACAAATCACATAAAACAAGTATCAACTTCTCATAGTTAGAGAGTCCACAGTTCCGAAAAATTGTAGTGTTATAAATTCGAGTTCCTCAATGGTGAAGGTTTGTACAGGGAAAAGTTCCGAAAACAAGAATATCGACAAGAATCATCGATGGCTAAACATCGTTACATTATATGTTCACAATAAAACGTGAAGGATGATCAAAATTCTAAAAAAAATCTACCACGTAAGATCAAAACTCCGAAAGAATACTACCCCGAAAGATCAAAACTCCGAAAGAATTTTACCCGAAAGACCAAAACTTCGCAAATCTGAACATCATTCACATGCGTTACACTAGTGATGCTGCCATCTTAACGCGTTAGGCTAACTTGCTATCTGCTTTATGTGTGAGTTTTCGGAATTTCAAACTATCTGAACGTTCTTTATCGGAGTCTTGCACTATCTAAACTTCAGTTTTTGCAAAGTGGATGATCGATGCTATGATTTCCGGTGTCTAAAACTGTCGTGAACCTGACGAATCTCTTATTAGCCTTTATTACATTTAAACTTTCTGATATAGCTCGTTTTCTATGATAAAATTTCGGAATTTTCTGGCATACGTAATATTACATATTCAGAGTTTTGTATGTCGTATTACTGGTCGTTGAAATAAAGCGTTGATCTTCTTCATACTATTTCTGAAAATTATCTCGTATAAGAAATCACATTTGTGTCCTTTTTCTATCGCTACTCGTACCGTTCTACATCATTTACAGTCAACTGTCTAGAATTTCGCTGGCATGATCTTTACGAAACTTGTAGTTTCGGAACATTGAAATTAGGAATTTTAAACCGTCGGAGCATTCAAAGTTTGTAATTTCAACCCGGTCCCTCAAGATCGTGCGATTTCACCCCATTGGACTACTTTCTTTGGGTTTTTTTTTTAAAGGAAAAGTGTATGTCAATGATCCACAGACCATTCCGGAACTCAAGGAAGCAATTGGATGCCAAAATGTTATTGAAAATTTCATCAAGAGAGTGAACGTTTGCAAACAGAAACGAGGCGGCCATTTATCAGATATTGTGTTCCACACATAATCTCCATGTTTGTACCTTATGTTAAAAGAAAAATATTCGTACTTTTCAAATAAATAATACGTTTTATTAATAAATTAAAATATCAGATACTTTTGAGACACCCTTTATCTTCCGAATTTCATTGAGATAAAAACAGGGGATTCGATTTTCCCATACAAACTTCAACATCCCGTTGCACCCCTAATTAGGAGTTGTTTTAAGAAATCCTAAAATATACGTTTTATTGTTTGTTTTGAAGAATACTTATACCAAGTTTCAAGTTGATACACTCAAGCAATACAATTTTCCATGCAGTGTTTTACATCCCATTTCACCCCCGTACGAGTTGATTTTCGAAAGATCCTTTCTTAGTTCATTTTTACGCCTGTTTTTTACCTGGCCCAGGTTTTTTGGTGGTTTAAGGCGTTTTCAAAAAAAAAGAGAGTCGATTAAAGAGGAACTACGCAGTGGCAGGCCCACATCTTCAAGAACCGAAGAAAATGTCAACGGAATCCGGGATCTTGTGCTTTCACCCGACTGTCAACACTGATACAGATTAAGAATCTTTTTGAATTTTTTGTTTCAGATTACCTGGAGAGCGAAAATCATCAACGCCAGCGACATAATTTTTTTTTCCATGCGTTTACACGATTATAAATTGTTAAATAAATATACATTTATATGCAACAAAAATTGTTTTCTATTCTATAAAAGTGTACCTTTAAGAGGGAAAAAAGTTTGTACGAATAAATGCAACAGTTTTCAAAAAAAAAAAAAAATTATTAAAAAATAGCTTATTTTTGAGCCATCACCGTAGAGTAGCCCCTTGAGACCCTAGGCTCTAAAGCTAAGCAATAAAAAAATTCGTATTTAAAGGAAGTCAAGCTTACGCAGAGCCCACGATTCCAGCTTGAAAACCCATTGTACCCATATATAAGTGACATTACGAAATATTACATTTTCCGAGTCTCCGCCTCGATCCCAATATTTCCCAGTCCTCCAACTCTACAGATCGCGTAGCTTGAAGCGAAATGCCGAGGGCTTCGAATTTGATAGCTGTGTAGCAAACGCGTACAGTCCTCCTCTCGGTATATACGAGTTTATCACATATACAAATAAATACATCATCACATCGACGTTAATGGAGCATCTCGTTGGCGGACCCTCCAAAATGTTATTTCATCTTATTTTATTTATTTTCTCCCTCTCTTGCTCTCCTTTCCCACACGACAGTTCTCCCCAGCGATGATGGAAGCACCGAACATAGAGAGATAGGCCAAGCGATAGAGTCACTTTACGCAGAGTTATGGTACATTCGACTCTGGCCGATATCGAGCATCGTATCTACCGCGTCTTCGGTCATACGTACATGCATGTATACACCCCCGCATGCACGTTACACATGCATGGTTTTGCATGTATCTCGACGTCGGTTTCACAGCGTGGTCAAGCTCTGCTCCGGCAATCGTATCAATCTCTTCCATTCTCTGACTTTCTCGAATCTCCCAACTCGCCTCCTGTCCTGTATAGATACATGCATACCAGCACATATACAGACCCAAACGTATACGCGAGTGGAAAATACAACTCATCAACGTCTAGCCCTGAGTTAGTAAAACTATAATTCAAATCTCCGCTAGATAACCGTTCTAGCTAGTAAGTATGTGGGCTTGTAAGGCTCTTGACGTCTAGTGACTGACTACAGAAAATTAAGTGGTGACAGGACGAGAAAAATATCTCGCAGCTCTATAACATTTGTGCTCTAGTTATGACCGATTTAGTTTTTTTTCAAATCGCTAGACGCTGGAAGCGTTACAAAGCTAGGTGATCGCAGGGTGATAAATGATGTGCGATAATATTTTTGCTCATTATTTATGTCGTTGCGCAATTTTAAGATTCTTTTCATCATCTGCCAATTATGGTTATGATATTTTCGCTGCAGATATATTAATGTATTTATTTGTCATTATGTTAGGAGCACTGTAACAAACAAGCGCGTTGTTTTAACACGTTTTGCGTGTCTGATCTTGTCGCTATTTTCAACACGGTAAGTCGTGTGTTGATGTTATAACAACACATTTCAAGCGTATCCTTTTAATACGCTTCAAGCGTATTTGAGCATGATTGAAGCGTATTGTTTCGATACATTTTAGGCGTATAGAAATGCAAGGAATTATTTTAGCGTTACCAGTGTACGCAAGGTATTAGTCTAGCGGAAGCAGTCTACGCAAATAATTATTCTAGCGTAACTAGTCTATGCAAAGAATGACAATGGGTAACGAGTTTATGCAAAGAATTATTCCAGCGTAACCAGTCTATGCAACGAATTACTATGCGTAACCAGTCTACGTAAGGAATTATTTCAGCGTAACCACTCTATGAAAGGAATTACTATGTGTAACCAACCTACGCAAAGAGTTAGTACAGCGTAACCAGTCTACGCAAGGAATTACTATGTGTAACCAGCCAACGCAAAGAGTTAGTCTAACGTAACCAGTCTATGCAAAGAATTATTCTAGCGTAACCGGTCTATGCCAGGTATTAGTCTAGCGGAAGCAGTCTACGCAAATAATTATTCTAGCGTAACTAGTCTATGCAAAGAATGACAATGGGTAACCAGTCCATGCAAAGAATTATTCCAGCGTAACCAGTCTATGCAACGAATTACTATGCGTAACCAGTCTACGTAAGGAATTATTCCAGCCTAACCACTCTATGAAAGGAATTACTATGTGTAACAACTCTATGCAAAGAATTAGTCTAGTTTAACCAGTCTACGCAAAGAATTCTTCTAGCGTAACCAGTCTGCGCAAGGAATTACTATGCATAATCAGTTCATGCAAGGAATTACTGTGTGTTAGCAATCTTCGCAAGGTGTCCCTTGCGGATACTGCATAGCGAGGTTATTAACATAAGCCATATTGTCATGTCAACTCCCTTGACGCGTGTTGTTTGTGGTCCACGTGTGCAAGTGAATTGTTTTTCGATGCTTTGTGCGATGAAATGTCTTGTTCGAGTCGCATGTGCCTACACCAAGTGTTTTGTTCGGGGGAAAATGGGTTGAGACACGACTTTATGTGTGTTGCATTAAGCGTGTTCTCCGGCAACATGTTAAAATCGTGTTATTGCCAAGAATGGTATAGAGCGTATTGTTTCAACACGGTTAAATAAGTAAAACACACTGTTTCAACGCATTAACCAGATCGTACACACGTTGTACGCGTATTCTGTGGTGTTTCAACACACCGACAACATGCTTATTTTTTACAGAGTGTGCATTGATTAAGGGATTTTTTTGGTAAAATTCGGCTTCATCGTAAAAAAAATGGTTAGAAATTCACCATTGGAAATATTGTCTATCGCTAGCCACTAATTTTTCCCATCTTTCCGGTAATAGATGGATTCCACGTCAAAATAACGACATATCTTTAGACGCTACCAAGGAACCAACCCATTTTTTGTTATCCTCATAAGAATGGAAGCGCTGCTCCGACAAGCCATGAGTCATCTGGAGCTCCAGCAAGATCTGGAGAATACGGCGAGTGTGGTAGGACCTCCTAGTCGAGCGCCTCCAACGTTTCCTTGACCGGTTTCGCAATATGAGGCCCAGCGTTCTCGTGCTGGAATATCACTTTGTCGTTTTTTTTCGCGTACTCCGGCCATTTTTGCTTCAATGTTCGGCTCAAGTGCATCAATTGTTGTTGATAACCTTTGATGTAGATCAACATTCTGTAAGTTTTTAAATTTCTTCTTGCGTTTGACTTGGGTTTTCATCGAGTAAAGCTTCCACTTCCGCATCTCTAAACTTTTCCAGGCCACTTCAGCTGGCCTGGACGTTCCTCATCTCCCGTGTCAAAATCACCTTTTTTATAGCATCGGAACCAGTACTCACATGTTAAAATTGATGGAGCATAATTACCATAAGCTTCCAACAGTATTCGTTGACTTTCAGCAGCACTTTTCTTCCAATGGAAGCAAAAAAATAACGGGAAGCTTTGTTTTTTTTTTGCAAAACACAACAAATTGCGTTTTGTTGCCACAAAATTCAACATATTCGATGCTCAAAAAAAATAATGTTTTTCACACTTTGGCACAATAACAGATACTGTCAACTAAAGCCAGGCGATGATGTTTCGACATAAAATTAGTAACAATACGACCCGATGCGATACAGTACTAATTTACGTCATCTTTTGAAAACCCCCAAAAATTAATGTACACAGCGCATATATCGAAGAAAAAGAGCGGACCCGTCGTATCCACGTGATGGTGACCATTAGCACATGTGGCTGGTTCGAGAATCGTCCTCGAAATGTCTTCAAAATAATCTTTCTCCATAAATATGTACATGTATATTACAGTCATGTGGCCAATATTTTGTATCTGTCGGAACGGGTCGATGGTCCAGATTGTTCGAGAGCTCGTCGGTGATGTCATGAGAGATTTCTGTGGTCAGAGCGAGAGCTACTGCGCAATAGTACAGTTGCATAGACGCGGACGTCATATGACAGCGCACACATACACATCTATATATAATCATACAATTTTATATATACACACACACACTCAAATACATATATAAAGGGTGTCTCAAAATGACCTGACATTTTTAATTGCGCGCCATTTTTTTTGTGGCGAACATAGATTACTAATCTTTGACAATTGGCATCAGGAATCACTTACGTCTAGTCATGGAGAATTACACCATCGAGCAACGCATAGAAATTGTGAAAGTGCAATGTGAAACAATGCAGTTATTGCAGACGAAGTTTCATGGCCGTGTTATCTCGCGCCGCGGCAATGTGAATTGGCCACGAAGATCGTACGATTTGACGCCATTGAACTTCTTTCTTTGAGGATTTCTGATAAGAAACGTGAAGGAGCTTCACTTTTGAGGAGCTCAAGGAAGCAATTGAACTCACCATTAATGAAATTAGTCCGCAATTATGCCAACATATTATTGAAAATTTCGTTAAAAGAGTGAACGTCTGCGAACAGGGACGAGGCGGCCGCTTATCGGATATTGTTTTCCACACATAATCTCCATGTTTGTACCTTTTATTAAAATTACAATATTCGTACTTTGCAAATAAATAATATGTTTTATGAATACATAAAAATGTCAGGTCATTTTGAGACACCCTCTATATAGATAATACAACGCTCTCTGTGAGGATGCTTAGTCTGAGTTTGTGGGTTTCTCCCAGTGCTTTGGAGCGTGCTGGTCCACCGTCGGAGGTCTCTTCATCTCCGTCCTCTCTATCTCCATTCATCTCGCTCTTGACCTGTTCCGTCTTTCGTTTCCGAGCGCATCGTGGCTCTCTCTCTCTCTCTCTCTCTCTCTCTCTCTTTCTCTCTCTCTCTCTCTCTCTCTCTCTCTCTTTTTCTCTCTCCCTCTCGTGCTCTCTCCCGCTCTCCCTCTCGTCCTCTCTCCCGCTCTCCCTCTCTCTCTCTCTCTCTCCGTCTTCTTTTATGTGTCGCACTCCTGTCAAAGGCGAAATCGAGTCCTCCACCATATGTAACAGTAGGATCCTCATGGCCTGTATCCTGGAGGCGCTGACTGAGAGCTACGAATATTTATCGGTTATAATATGAGAGTGCGAGATGATGGGCGGAGGAAAGGGCGCGAATGGGAGGGTCGGGAGGAGCGAGAGGGAGAGGGAAGAAAGAGAGACAGAGCGAGAGAGAGAGGGAGAGAGAGAGAGAGAGAGAGAGAGAGAGAGAGAGAGAGAGAGAGAGAGAGAGAGAGAGAGAGGGAGAGAGAGAGAGAGAGAGAGAGAGAGAGAAGAGAGAGAAAGGAGAGAGCAAGGGTGTAAGCATGCAACACTGCCACAAAGTCCTAGACGGCTGGGATACCCGAAGAGCAAGATGGTAAAACGTGACACGACGTAAACGCGGTCGTTGCTGTAGCGCGCATCCCAGGCCACATGAGGGAGAGACGTTAGTGTGGTACGAGCGTGACAGGATGACAGCCCGGGTGATTCATCACCGTTGGTCAGCCGGGTTGCTTCTCTCTTCTCTCTCTCTCTCTCTCTCTCTCTCTCTCTCTCTCTCTCTCTCTCTCTCTTTCTCTCGTGACTGACTGACCAACAAACCGGGGCCGCAGATCATTGCCTCTCGTATGCACACGTAGCCGGTCCACTTCTGTCACATTACGTATACGCATAGACACATACATGCCCACTCGTCAGTACGATCGTGATCACGGTCGTCACGTAGTGTGAGATCAAACGTGAGAATCGGAGCCGATGAGATGAGGGACAAACGGAACATTGCGAAGATACAAGAAATGATAGAGAAAAAGTAAAACCATCAGATGGTTGGAGCATAAGGAGATGGAAAGGAAGAAAAAAATAAAAACAAAAATGGAGAAACGTGACGTCGTGCGTATTCGGGCGATCGTCCTAAGAATGAAAGGAAATAAGTCAGTTCGACGGGAGTTGGATGTAAATGGCCAGTTGCAAACACATATTTTGTTTTCGAAACGACGAATGGATGAGCATATTTAGATCGCTATTCCTTTATCCGCGAAATCATGTCACCCTATCATCTTCAACATCATCTTGTTAAAAAAAATAATAATGTTAATAAAAAAAAATGTTCAAAATTCACTTTAAAAAATTGAGGGCCTCTCGCAAAACAATCGTGCCGATAGTTACGATTGCATTGATATACCAGATTCAAAATGTT
>OZ010720.1:19308220-19372014 GCA_963932345.1 Ophion ventricosus | reverse complement strand
AGAGAGAGAGAATGCATACGAGAATGGACCAGCTGCGTTAGGTTCCACGAGACCAATTATACTTTCGGCTTTTGTCGAATATATACATATATATATACACGCATTTCCGGTATAACTGGGTGGAAGCTCCTATTTTTGACCCACCGACTATATACAGTTAGCAATAGACCGTATAATCATGGCGGAGCTTTTTTTCTACGCGACCCCAATGCTCTCGGTTGAAATGGTTTTTTTTTTTTTATTATCGCCAGCTTTGATAATCAAAGCCACACATACGTGGTTCGATGTGAAGAATAAACGCAAGGATTAACCCTTTGTTATTCCATCGCAATGATCGAGCCTCTAATATGGCCTGGGAAAAAAATTCGGCGAGTTTGTTCGTTTTTTTTTTCTCGCACCGAAAATACGTTATTCCGGTTGTTCGCGTTGTTCACTTCTCTTGTTCTTGTGGCTTGGCGTTATTCGGCATTTTACCGGGCGACGTTTGCCCCGGCTCACTTCCAGCCATGCGAAATTTTCCTGATAACAAAAGTTTTCTCATTGCTGGTGGGAGCTCTTCTACGTAGCTTAATATGAAAAGATGTCCAGTTCTGTGCTTCGCGGAAGAAAATAAACGACGAATTGTGAAGAATAAAATGTGAAAAATAAATTAAGGAGAATGGATAATAAAAGGTTTTTTTTTTTGGAGGGGATTGAGGTCGAAAAATGTGTGAACGGTGCCTTGGTTATATCTTGAGGCAATAGGCAAAAAAAAACAGAATTATAACAATAACAAATATAAAAAAAATGGAAAGATTATATATTTATACTAGTTTTTGCCCGCGACTTCGTCCACGTGGGCTTTAGGATTCGATCCAAAAAGGAGATGAACAAAGGGAGAAAGAAATAAAGAAAGAAGGTTGAGAGTCATATATCTCTGGCACGGTGGTAGGACTGATTGACTGATGTGAGGGTTCGTAATGTATGAAATAGAAGTATAAAGGTGCCAATCGTCAACTCTGTAATTGTGACACAATATTATTGAAAATTTCGTCAAAAGAGTGAACGTTTGTAAACAGGAACGAGGCAGTCATTTATCGGATATTGTGTTCCACACATAATCCCCATGTTTGTACCTTTTATTAAAATAAAAATATTCATACTTTTAAAATAAATAATACGTTTTATTAATAAATAAACATGTAAGGTAATTTTTGAGACACCTTGTATATGCAGTGAAACTTCAGTTATACGTTTTTCAAGGGATACAGCAAGAATGACGAATAAATGAGAATAACGTAGAAGTGAAATACAGTATGTATCGGAAACGCTTTAGCATTTGAAAATGACGATCGGTGCATAATTCGCGATGTTTTTTTAATAGCAATACCTCTATTATAATATTTGGTTTTTCCAATTCAAAATGTGATTGGTAGTAACGAAGTAATGAGCCAACTCAATCGTTTTCTTTTTTTATTTTCGTTCAAATTTTTATTTGATGCAAGTTTGTAACATTAAAGCTTTGACGTTTCACACTAAAAAAAATAACATGGAGGTTATGTGTAGAACACAATATTCGGTAAATGGCCGCCTCATCCCTGTTTGCAAACGTTCACTCTTTTGACGAAATTTTCAATAACATTTTGGCATAATTGCGGAATAATTTCATGAATATGGTGCGTCCAATTGCTTCCTTGAGCTCCGGAATGCGCTGTGGATCATCGGCATATACTTTTGCTTTCACAAAACCGAAAAGAACGAACTCCAATGGCGTCAATTCGCACGATCTTAGTGGCCAATTCACATAGTCGCGACGCGAGATGACACGACCATGAAACTTTGTTTGCAATAACTGCATTGTTTCACGTTGCATTTTCACCATTTCTATGCGTTGCTCGATCGTGTGATTCTCCATGACTAAACCTCAATACTTCCTGATACCAGTTGTCAAAGATTAGTACTTTATGTTCGCCACAAAAAAAAAATGTCGCGCAATTTAAAATGTCCTGTACATTCATACATAGTACGATCCTAGAATTTTACACTGGAAAAAATAACAGTGCGGGTTGGGATTAAAAAAAAATTCTTATCCGTTTTCGTTTTGTGTCACAGAACACTGATTTACGTACAACTGAAAAAAAAAACAGATCCTGAAAATTTATAACATCTAAGCGCACAAAACGTATAAGTGGAAAACGCAGGAATGGAACTTTGTTACATTCTTTATAGGCGGAATATGCAGAGGCCAGAGAAATATGACGTATAAATGATAAAAATGTATAAGTGCAAAACGTATAAGAGAGGTTCCACTGTGTGTATGGGGCATTCCACGTCAAATCGACCACTTTCCGGCCCTACCCCTTTCGATTTGGCTGAAACTTTAATATGTTATTGTTTTCTTCTTAAAACGCTTGTGCGATTTTTTTCAATTTTTTTTCATAATTACAAATACGTAGTGCATTTTTTTTAAATCGCCCGTGTTTTTTTTTTAATGCTCATAACTTTCTGGAAATTGCACCGATTAAGATTTTTTTAAAACTCTTCCTTTTGAAATGTTCTTTATGAAAAAAAAAATATTTTAAAAATATTTAAGGCCATCTTCGACATGATTTTTTAGTTTTTTGTAAAAAAAAATGCGATTTTTTCAAAGAATGCCACTTGATTTTCGTAAAAAAAAATATGATAAATTTAGCATTTTTTGCCGTCAGACCCATCGTGGTAAGATTTTTCTATCTATTTTTTTTTAAATTGAACAATTTCACCTAAGTCACTAAAAAATTTATTGCACTGCAAATAATATGAACTGTTGGGTGAGTTTTCTTAATGATAGCTACTCTCTATACTCCTTTTTATTCTCTATTGCATACGTCCCACGTTTTTCGTTTTAAATCTTATAAGTATTTTCATAGCTATTAAAAATTCACAATCACAAATTTTCAGGACAATCTCTATGGGGTTATAAATCTGTATAGCGCTAGGAAAAATTATTTTATACATTTTATACATTTTAGTCCGTTTTAAAAACGTGGTATACTGAAAAAGAAATTTGATTTAAATAATTTTTTTCTGCTCATTAGTCTTGTGTGTGTGTGTGTGTGAAATTTTGCAATCGATTTTAAACATCTTGATGAGATTATGACAGAGACACGTGACAAATTTCAGGTTTATTTCAGTTTCTCTTCACCTGATCAGATCAGAAATAGAAAATTTTTATACCTACCTACCAATGATATATCAATTGTTTAATTGTTATTTTCCTGAAATATATAAAAAAAAGAAGCAAGCAACATTGATTTTATACGATTTTTGTTTCAACATTAAATTTTTAATTTATATTTATCTTGTCTGTTTGTCATCCAGTTCTGAGCTATGTTTAAAGTTTTAAGTCTCTAGCTCATCCGGAAGTTAGTTTAAAATCGATTGCAAAATTTGTACCGAACAGAGAAATAGACAAACAAGAAAGCGAGTTAGTAAAAACGTGCAACGAGTTAATAAAAACAGTGCAAGCAAAAGAGAGAGAGAGAGAGAGAGAGAGAGAGAGAGAGAGAGAGAGAGAGAGAGAGAGAGTTTTGAAATGCCCGATCCCGACCAAAAGTGTGAATATATCGAGCGAGTTGAAGGCGAACACGCTATGTACACGCGATTAAGCATGATATCCACGCAAAGTAGATAAACTCTAGTAGCTATATAACTCTCCGTGCAGTAGATCCGTATATCGCGCTGAAACAATCTTTGGGTGGCCCTATCGCGGTGTGGGGATACCGCTTTAACATTTAAGCTTGCACTACTTCGTCCTTGCTGCAATGTAATGCTCTTCCTTGCCCTCTCCCTCTCTCTTTTCCCCCTCTCCCTCTTTCTCTCTGTCTTTCTCTCTCTGACTCTCTCCCCCCTCTCTCTCTCTCTCTCTCTCTCCCCCCTCTCTCTCGGTCTCTCTCTCTCCCTGATCCAAGGCTTTCACTGTCACCCTGTGTTTGTGTCTTAAGCCCATGAATGTTCTCCCCCAAACAGGTATTACGATTTTTCAGCCTTATCTCGTTAAACATGTATACGTAGGATCCAAACGTTCATTGCCGAACTAATAAAAAAAAATCATCCGTATGTATACTTATGCAAAAAAAAGTAAACAAGAATCACTTTCTATCCACATTGCGATAAAAATTCATTCCGATGAATTTTGATTTCTTTTTTTCATTTGGTTTATCGAACTCAATTGCGCTCGCATATTTATAGGACGAACGGGTTAATCGGATTATCGAAGATATTAAGTACCCTATGTGTAAACTTTCGCCCCATTCTGAGGCGATTTTATCCAGGCATTTGCAAATACTATGACGGACTGATGAAGTTCGTATCGCTGACGGACTACGTGCGTTCAGATAAATTATATACAGTCAACTTTCATCTATTTTTTGCTGCCAATTATTTTGCATCGCCGGTTATTTTGCCAAATGGCGATCAGTTATTTGTCCGATGGGTCCTTCTCCTAACCGACACTCTATGCTACATAAGAAAAGGACAAGATGGTAAGTGATACCATCCTGTCCTTTTTTCGTGGTAGGCTTCGTTAAAGTAATAGATATATTGATTCTATGACGATTTATGCAAGTGCTTCAATTAATTTGTTACCCCAGACCCTTACAAATTGATAATAAAGCAGGCTGAGGAGCCACAGGAATTTTTTTGTGGCCAAAAAGTCGTGATGCAACACTCAGTTGTTCTTGATGTTTGGTCTCGCACGCATGACCCTTTTTCAAAGTTTGAGCCCTTGATAAAACCTCGGCCCTTGACAAAACACTGTCTCCGTAGTTTTGCACAAGTTTCCGTTGCACTGTGCCCAATTCTGAAGTAAAACACTTTTCTTTTCAGAAAACCTCAAAGAAATAAGTCCAATAACGTCAAATCGCACGATCTTGGCGGTCAATTCACAAAGCCGCAGCGCGAGATAATACGACCATGAAACTTCACCTGCAATGACCGCATTGTTTCGTAGTGAATTTTCACAATTTCTATGCGTTGCTCGATCGTGTGATTCTCCATGACTAAACCTCAATTCTTCCTGATGCCAGTTTTCAAAGATTAGTACTCTATGTTCGCCACAAAAAAAAGTGGTGCGCTATTGGAAATGTCAGATCATTATGAGCCACCCTTTATACATACATAAAACTGAAGATATAATTACCATTTCGAGTATTTTTACGAAAAATTGCACTTTTATGTTTTTGCAAGTAAAATGAAAGCATTGATTGATAAAACAGCAGTGACTCGGAAAAGCTTTTTTCCAGCGTCTTTAATGAAGATTTCGCATATCAACCCAAACACCGAAATCGCCCTGGCACAGGACCTCAACGCACGATGGCTCGTGGTTATCCACGTACTGTTCGTGGGCTTGGTATTGAATATCGCGCTATCGAAAAGTGAAAGGATCCTTAGAGACCTAAATGTCCTGCTGATATTCCTAACTACGAGGTCCGCTTGAACGAAGTAGTGGGTTTTGATGCATGACGAGCAAGACGGACAGATTCCATAAGTGAAAAACCCAAAGTAAATTAAAAAAAAAAACAACAACAACAAGATCTCCACAATACACAATTGCGAGCGTCCGTTGGAGGAGGCAGGGGGAGGCAAACGAATGAGTACAAAATGAGGGGGATCCGCGTGCCTTTTGGCGTTGGAGCCAACTCGTCAATGGTGGAGGCGGTTACCTATGGAAACAGAGCAAAAGAAGAGGAGAAGGTGGAGGATGTGGAAGGAGCATAAGGATAAGGAAAGGAGAACGAAGAGCAAAGGTTTCTGAAAGATAGTTGCGCATGCAAAGGGCTGTTCTCCGGCGTTGCGGTGAAGTATAACCGTACAGCAGCCTCTTCCCTGCCATTGAAGAAGATATCCGGGCAGCCTGGAACGGCCAGGAGAACGGGAGGTCGAAGGTAGTGGGAGGGCGAATCGTGGAACGGGAAATTCCGGTGTAGGCACAGGATGCAATATCGGAGCAATATTGCTTGAATATATAAGCAGTCCGATGCAACGACGCCCCCGAAACCGCGTCAGAGATACCGCAAACTGTTTCTATAACTCACGACAGAGGGAGAAAGAGAGCACTAGAGAGAGAGAGAGAGAGAGAGAGAGAGCGAGAGAGAGAGAGAGAGAGAGAGAGAGAGAGGCCAAGGGAGAGATAGCGGAGCAACCATGGCACACACCCGAAGCTGCACTTCGCGTTATTCTTTCTGAGGCTCTTCAGGAGGAGGAGGTATAGCGTGTTTGGAACGCAGTCACTATAGGGAATACGAGTTTCGGAGCGTTCTTCCATTCAATACTAAAAGCTTGAAGCACATACAGCAAGTCGTGCATCCTCTCTCTCTCTCTCTCCTCTCTCTCTCTCTCTCTCTCTCTCTCTCTCTCTCTCTCTCTCTTACTCTCTCTTCTATACAAGATTGCGTGCTCTCGCGTCTTGCTGCTCTCTGCCCCCTTTCTTTTCCAATCGTTTTTCTCCTGATGCTCCTATCGCCGAGCTATACAGACGTATCTTTCATTTTCTTTCTCTATCTATCTATCCATCTCTCTTTCTTTCTCTCTCTCTCTCTCTCTCTCTCTCTTTCTCTCTTGGTCTCTATCGTTCCGCAATGTAGAATGGTGTGGTTGTACAAGGGTGCGCAGCACACATCGAGTCGAGAAAAGCCACGGATGCCTCGCTTGCCATTCTCATCGATTGCATAATATCGTCGTCTCCTCCTCCTACTTCCAGTAAATAGGATGTCGAGCCAACGCCCACAGTGCCAAGTGCCAAATACGAATTTATCTGGCCTCTCGCTCGCACCACCGTCTACACTGTGCATATACGTACATGTTAATATATATTCTAACGTAAATCGTGCCACCGTACGCGCCAAGAAGAGGGTCGTCTCATACAGCTCCCGCAAGTGCTGCTATGCTCAAAGTGGAATTGAACAATTGCTGATAAATCAAGAGGTTCGTTTCGTTTGGAGTGATATCATGCCAAAGTCACGATTCTTTTCGTGGTCGACGTCTTCTTAGATGACTTTTGGATAGGAATTCCGAGGTTAAGTTGAAGAAAGAGACATGGTGGTTTAACTCTTTTCGGAATATTGACGATATTAAGATTGGTTATTGGCTGGTCTTCGTGGATAATTGAAGTGACCGAGATTAGCCTCGTCTAGTCTTTATAGTGAATTAAAATGAATCAGGTTAGCCACGTGGGGTGTTCTTGGAAAATTATACCTGCCAAGATTAGCCTTATCTGGTCTTTATGGGAAATTCAAATGATCAAGCTTAACTGCATGTGGTCGTCCTGGAAATTTCAATTGGCCAAGGTTAGCCTCATGTGGTCTTCATGGGAAAATCAAATGGTCAATATTAACCTCATCTGGTCATTATAAAAGATTGAAATGATCATGACTAGCGTAATTTGGTCTTTTGAGAAAGTTGAAAAGACCATAGTCAACCTCCTCCCGTCTTCACAGAAAATACGAATGACCAAGTTCAGCCTCATTGAGTCTCCGTAGACCATTCAAACATCAAGGTTAATAGCGGGGGAAGTGTTCCACGCACCCCACCATTCCACACGCACATCCGAGGTGACCCGCGTCCACACCAGTGTTTTACACATCCTAGGATCGTACACGCACATCCGAGGTGCCCTACACCGACATCAGTGTTCCGCGCACCCGTTCGCACAAAACGAAGAGCGTGATAATATATATAGGCGTATCTAGAAGTAAGCCTGTTAGCTTTATCTATTAAACACTTTGCCAGCTGTAAGGTTGGGAGGGGCGTGTTCAGCAAGTTTCGAACTATCGCACTGTAATTCCTTAACAGTCTGCCGTATAAGAATGAAGCCTATTTTGGTCAATAATAAATTTATCTGGGAAAAAAAGTCGGTAGACGAAATTCCTGTTATCCTTATTGTTTCACAGATAATCGCTCTCAAATGACTAAGGCCCTATTTGCTCAACTTGCCCCGATAGTGGAGTAAGTTGAGCATGAGTATGAGGTAAGTTGGGCAAAGTAAGAATTGCATCAACAAAATCAGACGTATGCAACATGATTTGATACAATGCATTAGTAAACCAACAGTTGCTTGCTAATTAGTTAGGTTTTGAAACATTTACATTAATTGCAATGAACTTTGAAATATTGTTTCTCATACAATGGTAGGGGAAAATCTTTCAATCACATTTTTTTTTTACTTTTGGATGCAAAAATAATGAATCGTCCCGTGTTACCGTCTCGTGCGCCGCATGGCAACGGGTGATGGCGTGATGCGTTCCCCTCCCCTATACCTTTCTTGCCGGCATTTGATGCACCCGCGTGCGGTGCTTAGTTTTCCACATATTTCGATTGCCCAACTTACTCGACTGCTCAATATGCCCCTCCCTGCCCTACATTGTATACAATGCTTAGGTAAAGTATGGAATAAATGATATTTTATACATTACCTGAACGTTTTAGGCATTCTATAGAATGCCGGATTATACAGAATGCCGGTAACATCAAGGTTATGTTTGAAAGGACCTATTTCATGATATTTGATAAAACTCTCTAATTATCACAATGACATTAACTAATCGATATACCTATTTAATGTGATACAACAAGTAATTATAGGAATTACTTTAGTCTGTTATGCCATATTCGCAATTCAACAATAAAGTGCTGAAAACACTCGATACTGCAGAGGGAGTGTGCGTAACACAAGCAGGTAGATTGTAGGTTCAATTCCATGTATAAGCAAAATGTTGTTTTTCGAAAAATATCATTTCTGAGTATTTGGGAATGATGAATTATAATTTAAAAAAAACATTGATGTAGAATTTTGAGTTGAGTATTTCATTCCATTTTCGATTTATAAAATATTCTATGAATATAGTAGATGGGCTGTGATGTCTTGAACGAACACGGATGCAGTGTGTAAAAAATAATCAAATAATACACCAATTATGCATAAAAATAATAATTTCTATGCATATTTGGTGCATTATTTGATAATATATATGTGTATTATATGATAATATATATTATATGATATTTAATGGTAATATATATTATCGTTGAATATATACTATAATAATATCAATATAATTATATAATAATATTAATTTAATTTAATGATAATATATATTTGATAATATATGGTGTATTTTTTGATTATTTCTATTTCACATTAAAGTTTTTAATACACAACGCATGATATTAATTTAATTATATAATAATATTAATTTAATATAATGATAATATATATTTACTCGTATATGGTGTATTATTTGATTATTTCTATTACACATTAAAGTTTTTAATACACAACGCATGATATTAATTTAATATAATGATAAAATATATATTATATATTATATGGTGTATTATTTGATTATTTCTATTACACATTAATGTTTGTAGTACACAACGCATGATATTAATTTAATTATATAATAATATTAATTTAATTTAATGATAATATATATTTGATAATATGTGGTGTATTATTTGATTATTTCTATTACACATTAAAGTTTTGAATACACAATGCATGATATTAATTTAATTATATAATAATATTAATTTAATATAATAATAATATATATTTGATAATATATGGTGTATTAATTGATTATTTTTATTACACATTTAAGTTTGTAATACAAAACGCATGGAGCTAATGTCAAAATTACGCACTGAGAAACGGCGCTGTGTTAAAACAACACACTTGGATTTGCAGTGAAGAAGAGAAGCTGCAGAAATTCGACGATAACATTTTTTTCCTCTCCTTTCTTTTGGAAATCGAACGCTGACGAGGCGAGAGTTTTCTAGTCCATATCTACGAGACCAATCAGACATTGGTGGGATCAGCGGGGGGATAAAAAAAAACGTATACGATGCATGTAGTCATGTGTGGCATGAGATCGAAAGTTCGAACGGTTTAGAATGCGGGCTGGACGTACATGTATATACGCACATATCCCAGCAACAGAGAACTCTCTCTCTGTCTCTACGCGCTTTCATTCCTCCCCTGCCTCTGTCTCTTGCTTTCTCACTCTTTCCGTATCGAAGCTACCGAGTCACGTAGGGGGAAAAAAAAGAACGTCGTTCCGAAGGAGGATGACGAATTAGGGCCTCGTTACGCGTCAAATCGAGCGTTCGTGGCCCTACGCTGACGCTTGCAAGAGTCACGGCGTTTCTGTCGACAGTGAAAGAAAAAAAAAAAATAGAACGAAGAAGGGCGAAGCGTAGACCCGATTTAATATCCGATTGATACATTCAGCTCTTCACGCTTCCGTTGACTCGACACGGTAAAAAAAAAAATTACGATGAGAAACGGGCAAACCGTATTCGCGGGATAAAGGTAGGGTCTGATGGAAAAGGGAGCAAGGGAAGGAACAATGCACACCACCCTGGCTAATGCCAGAGGAGAGGCCATTTCTCGGCAACGAATCTAACGAATGTAGACATATCAGGCCTGGATATAGATGTATAGATGTATAAGTATGCAACTTGAGCAGGGAAGAAAAGTGATCCGAGGGGCTCCAACGTCCCCGGGAAACTTTACTCTCGAAGCGACCACGAAACTTCCAAAGACTCCACCCCAGTTCCGGAAGATTCCTCGGCGCAAAAGTTTCCTCGCGAGGCAAAAAAAGAAGTCATGCTTGGTGCACTACCATCGGGAGCTCTTCGCCTTCACCCGCTGTGGTGGTTCGATCAGAAAGAACGGTAACTTGATTGGATCGCACATCCATAGCCTGGCTTTTTTTATGATGATTGGTTGAACAACCCACTTTCAAAAAGAATGAGAATGCCTTTGTAACGAATCGGACTGGACTCGGTGGTGAAAAATTCAACCATGTATACCGGAAACAATGATGATGGAGAAAGAAATTCCCCCTGGGTGCTCCCCGAGTAGGGTAATTTCAGGGGCGTTGGCCATAAGGGAGAGATGGCCAATAGCAATATTTCATAGAACCACTCACTACCCGACTAGAAATTTTGATCAGGCAGCCTGAACACTGATCAGGTCGTTATCATGCTGCGGTCTGGAATATCGTAATGAGGCACGCCTGATCGGTGCCGAATGCCGAATGGATCGGTGAAACCGTAGTACGGAAGTAAGAAGGCTACCTTACTGCGGCCTGATCAGGGTGCCTTTTTACTCCCGTAAATCAGGCAATACGGATATTGGCCTACTAGGCCCTACTAATAAGGCCCTATTGGGGCTTGCCTTACAACTGCCTCTGCATTCCATCAACGCACATAACCTCTTATATCCTATCTCGAAATTTTTATTCAGAATCATATTATCTTTGATGTTTTGACGTTTTTGAAAGGTGTTGAGGATAGTGACGAAAAAAAAAACGTTATGCAAATAGTGATAAAGTAAAGAAACGTCTGGACTTTTATTTTGATTTATTCTTGAAAGAACTGCGCCCAACTTGCACTGGACTTACCCTATAAAAGTCCCGGGAAATCCCCAACGAACTCTTGATTGATGAAGCCACTTTGATTTTTATGATTCTTCTCAGTTCAACAATGAGCTACGTCCAGCTTCGAATGTATTCAATTTATGATCGGGACTCGTCTGAAGAAACCAGCCCGCATTGAGCTTTCACTTGAATATCACCGGATGCTGAATTTAATCGCGTTTCTGTCTTCCCCTGTACATCTGTCTCCCAATCTAGCACTCGGGAGCAACGGCAACAGTGGATACTCGATGGAAGTCCATGAAAATCAACACCCCCTATCCAACAACGCCCCTCTTACTTCCTAAGCGGACTGATCTTCGAAATTGCGTAAATATTCAGAGCTCAAGATCCGCTCAAGCTCTGTAACGTCTTTTGAGACGATTATCCACCTAATAGCTGAATAAATACGTAGTAAAACTAATTCCAAAGGTGAGATCCACGCGCGCCCACACAGGGATCTACGTACACAGTTTCGATGATCATTATCGGGCATGTTCCATTTTGAGGATCAATTGATTGGATATATTCAGCCCGAGACACTTCCTTGTTTTATTGATCTTTTGATTTATTGTGATTGTTATTGACGATTTTTCTTGGCCACTGCTTATCGCCATACCAGCCGGCTGCAGTTTTATTTTTTTAAGGCATTAAATTTTTACTTCTTCAGGGTAAATCGGAATGTCGCGGTGACTTTTACTTCGTGGTCTGGCTATTAATAAAGGGTGTGTCAAAATGACCTGACTTTTTAAATTGCGCGCTATTTTTTTTGTGGCGAACATAGAGCACTAATTTTTTACCACTGGCATCAGGAAGTATTGAGGTTTAGTCATAGAGAATTATACGATCGAGCAACGCATAGAAATTGTGAAAATGCAATGTGAAACAATGCAGTTATTGGAGACGAAGTTTCATGGTCGTGTTTATTTCGCACCGCGGCGATGTGAATTGGCCACCAAGATAGTGCGATTTGACGCCATTGAACTGCTTTCTTTGGGGTTTTCTGAAAGGAAAAGTGTATGCCAATTATCCACAGACAATTCCGGAGCTCAAGGAAGCAATTGGACGAACCATTAATGAAATTCCTTCGCAATTATGCCAAAATGTTATTGAAAATTTCGTCAAAAGAGTGAACGTTTGCAAACAGGGACGAGGCGGCTATTTATCGGATATTGTGCTCCATACATAACTTCCATGCTTGTACCTTATATTAAGGCATTAGGGCACTCTAGGATTTTCCAAAAATCGATTTTTTTTAGGTAAAAATGTACCTTAGTACCTATAAAACTATATTCCAAAAGATTATGGATGTGAAAAATCTCTAAGTACTCGATTTTCGAATTCTAGTGCAATCCCTCTTGATTCATGTCGTGAGTTTCTACTAACTTTAAACGCGTTTATCTCAAAACTACATTTTTCAAGTTGGCCGGACTCATAACTCAAACAAATTTCAACCGATTCACTTGAAATTTTAACTGTATATTTAGAATTACATTTTCTGAGGCACTACGTAGGATTTTTTAAATTATATTGCATAGTTCTTTTTTTATAAACAATTTTTTGACGATTTTCTCATGGCATTTTATACTTTTTCTTTTAGTAATGCGCCATTTTAACAAAAAACAATATATCAAAAAAAATCCTACGTACTTCTATAGCTATTCTTATATATAATCGAAAAGACTTTAGTGTCTCATCATAACTCAAAAATTATAGGAGCTTCTGGTCCGGCCTTTGACCTTCGAGAAATAAAGGTGTCATCGGAAAAATGCTGCACAGTCGCCATTTTGACATGTATCGCTGTGAAAAAATAATTTTGTATAGTCAATTACGTATATGATAAAACCCCTATTTTGTAATTTCGATTTATTTTATGATTTCACTGAACAAAAATCACAAACTATGCCCTTTTTTGGCCTCTAGAGTGGCCTAAGGCCTTAAAATAAAAATATTCGTATTTATTAAATAAATAATACGTTTTATTAATAAATAAAAATGTCAGGTCATTTCAAGACACCCTTTATATCGATCGGTGACTTGTTTCCCGACCCTCGTAGTCAAAATTTTATACCTTCACTTATTACATTTTCGCGGACGCATTTTCTACCACTTCTGTTATGGAGTTTGGACGCTTGTACTCTAACCTCCATAGCAACGGCCCCGATTCACTGGTTTTGCCATTGACATTTTTCAACGTCAGAGGTATCGAACTATATTGAATGACGAGTCGACGGTTCGGACGTGCCTCGACCGTGTTTACTTTAAACGAGGATTAAAATTCGTTTAAACACAGCTGTTACAATCACCCCCCCCCCCCCCCCCCCCCTCTCTCCCCCTTTCTCTCTCCCTCCCACCCTCTCTCTCTCTCTCTCTCTCTCTCTCTCTCTCTCTGCGTCGGTTCTTCTTCTGCTCCACCAAGTCGTTAGGATATCGACGACCCGCTATAGCGTAGCACGCAACGCGTGGTGCTTAAATCACACGTCAAACCAAGGTTCACATGCAGGCTCCAGCCTTAAGAGCCACGTCGCTGTTGCTGCTGCTGTGAAATCTCATCCATCGAGGTCGTCGTCAACAGGCACCCCAACCCGCGTGTTACCGTTCGACGACCCCGCACGTCACGTCAATCACAGCGGACGATTTTTTTTTCCCCCCGCAATGAACCAAATAGTGACGGCTCGGGCTATAGGAAGTATTGACTTATCGACAATTAAACGATACTCCAGGAAAAATTTAAGCCTGCGCACATCAGGAGGAATTGAAAATCTCCTTCGAAATAGAAAAAAAAATTGTTTTTCACAGCTGAATTCGAATTAAGCGATATTTTTTTAATAATAAACTTGTCATGTGCAACTGACGGTCGGTTTTAATGAGGGCCAAGGTTCTTAAGACTTTCTGGGATTTTACGTAAATTTCTGGAAAATAAGAATTCTGTACATAATTATATATAAAGTATTTTAGAATTTATTTTATTTTTTCATGCTATATACACAGGGTGTTTGGAAGAGAACATACAATGCAGAATACAACAAAAGTTATTTTGTGCTATTGCAACCACATAACAAAAAAGCTGTGACGATTTAAAGGCGAAATTTCGGGTAATTAAGAAAAAAACGAAAAAAATCATATCTCGATTACCTTGACACTTAGGACGTAAGGTCTAAGGGTGAAAAACTTAGCAAAGGAACCCCCACCCCCAATCCCCCAAAGAATTGTGTCGGTCCATGCGCCAAACACCCTGTATATAATTTTATTCAACTATATATATTTCTATGTAAATGTAAAATTATATTTATGTAAATTGATGTAAGTGTATAAGGAGCTTAATAGTTGACGGGACTGCATAAAGCTGGGGTCCATAAAACAGATCAATTTTCAATATATTTTTTTTCTGATGAGAGTATTTGGATGACGAAGTCGGGATTTTACGCACAATTATAACGTAGTCTTGCCAATTTTGAGTTTTATTTTCAAATTGAAAGATACTGATGAACAATGAAGGTATAATTATTTAAACAAAATGCCACAGTTATGATCAGGCCAATCGGTGTAGGTAATTCTGGAATCTATGATCTCCAAAATGAAAATTAAAAAATGTACTTTCAGTATAATAATAAAACTTTCGTATGATCGGATACTTATTCAAAATTGTGAAAATTACGAAAATGGCAAGCTATAGAAAAATAAGTTCGATTTTCGACCAAAAAACACTTGTGATCGTTTATTATGAAAACATGGGTAAAAATATTTTAAGAAGTCTAGTAGGACCCTCTTTTCAAAATGGTGGACAAAATATCTCGAGATCTACGGGACCGATTTTGATGAAATTTATAGCATATATTCTTGATAATATTATCTATAATTTAGCATAGGATGTTTTGGTTGGATGCCGCGTTCATTTTTTATTAATTTTTAAAACTCAACATTTTGGTAAAAATCAGCGTTTTGTTGTCAAACAGCTGTCATTTATGCAAAAAAAAATGTTTTACTTATGCTACCCATTAGCTATTATCTTTCTTTGCAAGATTTTTTTATTTTTCAAACGATGCATGAGAGAGAAAAAAATTCCATCATCGGCAAGGATTTTCCAAAGTGTCCTGGTTGACGACATATCTCCGCCATTAAATGTTGTTTTTTCGTTTTTTTTTTTAAATTCTTTCATAAAACGAATTAAAATGTAAAATACATAAAATGTATTTGTGAAAAATAAAAATTATTTTATATATTTAATCGTCACGTCAATAAAAAAAAAATGTTATACCTATTTTTCCAAATGCTAAGGTTGTGTAACGCTTTAACGTAAATTTATAATAGCTTTCGTAATTACTTATTCAAGAAAACATAATTCAGAAAAAGAAGCATAGTGACAAGTCTTTGGCATTGAATTGCCATCTCGAAAGCTGCTGTAGTGTTGGTTACCCGTCACCGAGACCTCTTCCCTGCGATTAAATATCCGCGCGACACTCAATAAAACCCGATCTCCCTCTATGCACTTGTATATATATATATATATACACATGTTTTCATATCGCGGCCACTCATTAATGTCAAAGTTTCTCTCAACCGCTTCGCTGTTGCGCAAAACTTTTACCATTATTACCTGATATCATCAGCCCTAAGCTTCTTTGATTATGGGCTGGCCCATCTGCACAAGAATTACGCAAAGTTTCATCTCCGACATGAGACGAAACCAATAAATAGATCACCCGCTAATAGCGTTACAACGAAACCAGTTAATCATTCTGCACAAAACCGGAAATCAATCGGAGCACGTTGAGTCGAAAGTCTAATTTCTTAGTACACTCAGAAAGGATTTTTCGAAAATCAACTCTTAAGGGGGTGAAATAGGGTGTAAAATATTGTATGGAAAATTGTATTCCTAGCGCTGGAGCATCTTGAAAATTGGTATAAATATCCATCAAAATGAATCATAAAACGCACATTTTAGGATCTTTTAACCCTTCCTTGACAGATTCGGTCATTTTGACCCGGACACATTTTGCGGCGTCCAATATCCGTAGCCGAACATTTTTTTCGGGGACTGCTAATGCCATCTACCTTCAGTTTGAACCTTCGTCTACATGCTCATACGAGCGCGTAGCGGAATATCAATTAATCTACGTTTGGCTTTGGTTGAAAGTTGACGTCTGGTCAGTTTGACTCTATAGGCGCGTTTTCCCCTTATGCAATTGATAAAAATAGGCTAAGTTCACTCGTTAAAATAAATACCTTTTTGGAAATCTCACCATAAGACTATTTTTTTTTTTTCAAAAAAGTAGCGTTCTTCCTAAGTATATCTCCGGCTATTAAACTCAAATACATTACAAGTTGAAACACTTATGATTTAAAGAATAAAATCTTCACTTTTCGAAAACAGCATTTTCACGAATTAAAAAAAACAATTAATTTGATATTTTTCAATTTTTTTATTCCCTCATATTGAGGAAGGTTTAAATAGTAATACTGATTTTTAAAAATCAAAAGCGACCAAAGGTCAATTGATGACAAGCAGGCTCTGGCTCAAATTGACTCAGTGTGTCAAAGACGTGGCTGGATTTAAGTGTGCTAAGGAAGGGTTAAAAAAAACCCTAATTAGGGACGCAACGGGGTGTTGAAGTGTTTATGGGAAGATCGAATTCTCTGCTTTCATATCAATGAAATTCGGAATATATATTCCACAAAGGGTGTAGGAGTGCACTAAGAAAGGATTTTTTTAGAAAATCAACCCTTAAAAGGATGAATTAGGATGTAAAAGTTTGCATGGAAAATTGTATTTCTTGTATGTATCAACGTTGAAACTCGGTATAAATTTCTTGAAACGAAAACAACCCCTAATAAAGGGTGCAATTGGTAATGAAGTTCCAATGGGCCAAATTCCACGCGAGTGAAGCTGCGGGCGAAAGCTAGTGTACAGAAATATATGTACCCGGCTAAAAAGTTTGATACGGGACTGACTAAGGCCGGCAAAATGGCAATCATCTTAAAAAAAAATAGTTTCCACTTTCGAAGCAAAAAATACGTGGTCGAGTATAAATGATAATTTTTTTTCATATTTTTTTCGTGGCAGTATGCTTCAAAGGGAAAAATTATATATTGAGATTTGTCGATATCTCATTTAGTTCAGGAGTTATCAGCGTTTAAACGTTTCCAAAACTTCCGAAATCGACATTTTTTGGAAAATTATAACTCCTAAAAGAGAAGAGATGTAAATCTAAACATTTCTTTCATGGGATACAATTTTACGAAAAAAAATCAGGAAAATAAAAAATGGTCGGGGTCACGGTCTAGGTGAAATAGCGTGGAATGCCTCATATATATATTAGGTTAATATATTATTAATTAATTAAGTAATATATATTAATTTAATTTAATGTATATCAATATATATTAATTTTTACAGATTAATTAATATATATTAATTTTTACAGATTTTTCAGCAAATTTATTTAATATAAAAAAATAGAGAACAACGAACTTAATCTTGGAAATATTGTGCATCGTTTTCTATGACCTTGCGCCATCTCTCAGGTAACATACGAATGCCATCGCGAAAGAAACTTGCCGGCTTCGAGACGATAAAGTCATCGACGAATTTAGGCACATCGTCCAGCATTGTGAACTGTTTATCCACTAAGGCGTGCTGCATTGACCGGAACAAATGGTAGTCGGATGGGGCCAAGTCTGGTGAATATGCCGCGTGCGGGAGAACTTCCCATCCCAAGTTCAAGAGGGTCTTCTGAGTCGCGCGAGCAACGTGAGGTCGAGCGTTGTCATGCCTCAGTATGACTTGCCTGCTTCCTTGCCCAGTAAATAGCCTTTTCTGATCAAGTTCTTCGTTCAGCTTGTTCAATTGTCGGCTGCAGCGTTCCGCAGTCACCGTCTGACCAGTTTCCAGGAGTTCGTAATAAAGCACACCCTTCATATCCTGTCCAGGGCGCGGCTGGTCACTAAGATCGAAATCACCACTTCTAAAACATTTGTACCAGTAATTACACGTTTCATAAGACAGAACGTCGGCACAAAGAACACTACAAATTGATTCCCGTGCTTTAGAAGCGTTTTTTCCTTGTTGGAATTCGTATAAAATGCAGTGCCGAATGTGCTGCTTATCAGTTGCCATCGTAAACTCTGCTATTCCGAGAGGTTATGTAACTCACGTAGACTTGTTGTTCGGTGTTCTGAAACCTTGCGTCCGATCCTTTCAAAACCACAAAAGACCGCGAAAATATTTCTATTTTAAATATAATTTTAAGCTCAAAGAACAAATCTGTAAAAAGTAAGTCATGCACCTAATACATATATATATATATATATATATATAAAGTCAGTATTGGCAGACATAATAGATACGCCATTCCGTAATATTTCCTCCTCAACTAAACGTGCCCTCTCCTGCAAGGCCTGCCCATATATTCAAACACAAATATAATACATACGTAAAAGTTAACTTTTATGCATAAACGAAAGCGAAAACGCTGGAGACGGACGTTGATTCGAGACCAACGATTCCAGCCCTGAGGTCCATAATACCTTTGATAAGCGTCGGTAAACATGCAACGTGGATGAGAAAGCGTAGAGCATTCGGTACCACGTTTGCCGCTATATATATATATATATATATATATATATATATATATATATATATATATATATATATATATATTGTACGGGAGCTTTCGCCCATTATCTCGCTCATTAAAAGCAATTAGGGAGCTTCCCCTCTCGTCGGGCTCGCAGTGCGAATCCGATAGTCCCTTCTCGCTGTTCAGGTCATCCTGGGAGGTTCGCCGTACTGCACACACATACCGAGGCTGACGCCGGCTGCTGTTCTCCGCGCTTCTCTGGTACGGCATCGTTTGGAGAACGCGTTATATATAATCCGGAGCCTGTGGTAATTAGCCACATTGTACGGGATCAATCATAGCGCATGGCTAATGCCTGCACACGGAATACGGCAGATCATCAATATCTAGCTTGCCTGTAACCCCCAACCATCCTCTTCGACGATTGCCCCTACTCCGCACCCCCCGCCCGTCGCCATTCTCTGGCTAGTTTCCCTCTTGTCTTGTATGTGCAGTTTGCACACAACACGCACCACCAATCTCACATCTCACTGCCAGCATTTGCCAACAGCTGCAATTCAATTGAAATATCGTTTGACGATCTTACCTTGACGCATATGCGTGCTATGTGTGCGCGAATGATTTCGTGGTTAATCCACTGTCCTTCAACCACAATTGTAATCAACCTTATGAAGTGGAATCAGATCGGGGCAGGTATTTTTGGTGGTGGGGTGCGGATCATTGCCGTAGCCAGACGGAGGGGGGCTGGGGTAGACACCCCCTCCTACAAAAAAATTGATCCAAAATAATTAAAGTCAAATAACCGGTTAATTTTATTTAAGTTTCACCCAAGCAGGTATAAATAAATGATTAAATAAAACTTGAACTATTGGTTTCGTTGTAATTTCTTAATTTATATAAAACGTAACTATTCTATTACGTAAATTAAATGGATATTTAATTTTCACAATTAAGGACGGAGATACCTTTACAAAGCTAAAAAATCGACGATTTTGTGGAATTTTTTTGGAAGGGAAATAATTATTTCAGATTTTTTAAACTTTAGCATTTATTAGGGTGTACTTTCATCTACCAAAGCGTATTTTTTAAACTACAAAAAAATAATCAAATGGCTGAGATATCTCGCTGACTTTGGAGCGGGTCGACTCGCGACTTCGAAAATGGCATACATTCTGGTGTTCGTTGTTTTCATCTGAAACCAATAGGGTTGAAGGTTTTCATTGTAAACATTCATAGTTCGTCTGTAAGCCTAAAAAACAAGTAAAAAATAAAAAAATGGATGAACTATACTATTTTTAATTAGACATTACGATTTTTTATGACATTTTTCTTATATTTTGATATGAAAAAGCACTTTTCTTGGCCGATTATTTAAAACATTTAGGCTTACAGACTAGATAGTGATGTTGTTCAGTCATGTACCAAATTTGGTTAATATTGTTCGAATAGTTTTTACATGAGGATGCATGCCAATTTGAAAAATGTAGTTTTGAGTAAAACGCGTTTAAAGTTTGGTCACGGAAAAAGTCAATGATAACAATTATTTAACGGCTAATCAGCGATTTCAGGGCCTTCAGCTTCTTCGAAGAATTGATTTTCTTCAGCCATTTGATTTTTCCGTGCTTTTCGAGCCTCTTTGGTCGATAAGGAGCTGCGCCACTCCTGTCGATGCACCCGTCGAGCGTCGGCGCTGTTGGCCCAATTTTTGCACTGAGGTCCAATTATGATATCCAATGCGGGCATAGTTTTCAAAATCGATGCATATCCTTCGTTGAGTAGTCCTGCCGCAAGATAGGATACCATTTCGACGATTTTCAATGCAGAATTCAAGTGCTTCGGAGCCAAGATCCAGATCGTTGAGTTGAAACGTTCATTGGCATTTTGAGTATTTTGAGTATGTTCAAAAATAACCGTGGACGCATTTGGAAACAGTAGAGTATAAAAGATATGTAGCCCCGTCGGTAACGCACGACTATGCATGCAGTGCCCTCAATCGTCGGGAAGTTGTGTCACGTTTATGGCTTTAACTTCCAAACGGCTTCGAATTTCGGTTTAAACTTTTGGTATGATATTTTTAAGGCATTGGACTAACGTTTTATGGGAAAAAATCCATTTTTTTTAAAGAAAAAAATTAGATTTGCCAGCCGATACACAGCCAGAAAAATACTGGAAGATCAACATTTACTAGTAGTAGATAATATCATTGTAAATTTAAAACGCCGCTTCGAGAATCTACCGTTAGATTATGCAATTGATGCATTTTTGAAATTGGATATAAAGAACTGAGAGGACTTTGGCAATAATTTTAGAAAAATCTTAATAATTGATATGGCAGCCTTAGAAGCTGAAGCGATAGTCATGCAAAACATACTTCAATTTAAAAATTATAAAATAAATGCTGTAAATTTACGAAAGCATATGAAGAAGCAGTACTACCCTTAGGAGTAGTACTTTATATAAACTTTTCCAAGCAACTTTTTCATGCGCACAACAGTGAATCGAAACTGTGAAAAAAGTGACGTAGGATTTTTTTTTAATTGACATATGTTTTTGTTCCAATTGATAGAGCTATATAACCCAACAATAAATATTGTATTACATTTATTTAAAAAAAATAATAGGCCTCCATTCCCTCTTTACACTTCTTGACATAAAATAATGTTTTTAATGCATTTCGGGGTACTATAAAAAGTGCTAATTTTCTGAAACATTTATCGGGAAAAGTTACGGGTGGATGTACCTGTCCATAGTGTCGTATGAGAGATGAATAATCAGATAATGTACCTTAGTAGTGCCGAAGGTGTGTCGGTCGTAAGTTCAAAGATACAGAGCATGATAGGTGTCGCTCCATACAAACATTTCGCATATTGATCATTTACTTGCTAAATATTAGTTTTGAAAACAAATGTAATAGTACATTTCCTATTGAGCTATGTAGCTCTATCAATTGGAACAAAAACATATGTCAATAAAAAAAATCCACTAAATCCATTTGATGATAACATCCACATACGTGTTACCTCGGCATTCACGCTTTTCAATTGTCAGCCAATATTCAATTATTACGCGTTCGATACCAGATATCTCGCGAACGTGATCTCATATATGAATTGTCAACTTCGGATCGATCGGAATGTTCATCCGTTTTTGCCTCCATGCGTCGTTTTGTGTCTGAATATTTGTGCATTTTTTCACCTGGAGGATCATTGACTGGTGGACGAAATAATAGGTACGCTAGTCTCTTTCTGCAGGCCATGATAGCGTACCTATTATTTCTGTTATTACTGGCTATGTATATGTGTATGTGTGCGTGTTTGGGTGTATGTGTGTATGCGTGTAAATGTGCAATTAGCTTCAGTAGCTACACGTTTATCGCTATTTTCAGGAAGAACGATCCCGTACGAAATTTGTGATGGTAATTTGAGCTCTCGAGTGCCAAATTACCCTCACGTTGTGTACACTGCTCTAAATTGCAGAAAAGATTAACGTATTACTTTTGGTCCATATCCAAAATTCCAACGGTAATTGATATATATATATATATATATATATATATATATACTAGCGTTTTCCCGCAACTCCATCTGTGTGGACTTTAGGCTTTGATCCAGAGAGGAGATAAACATGGAGAGAAAAAAGTAAGAAACAAGGAAAGAAGGTAGACTGTCATATTTCTCAGGCACGGTCGTAGACTGACTGTTTAAGGTAAGGATTCGTAATTAATGAAATAGTCGTATAAAAGTGCCAAATTTCAACTCCAGTATGCTACAAGGTGTATAAATCACGTAATGAGACTTATTTTTTACCAGGTTTTTATTAAATCGCTTTCTTGTGTATTTGTTTGTCTGTTCGGCGCAAATTTTGCAATCGATTTTAGACTAACTTCCGGATGAGCTAGAGACTTGAAATTTTGAGGCGGGCAAACTACTTTAGGAGACCGAAAATTAGATGAGTTTTTGGATTTTTTTTTATTGTGAAAAAAAAAACGAAAATTTCCACAACTCTGAAAATAATTTATTTATATTTTCATACATCCTCTGGTAATTTTTTCAAGTTATTTCATGCATTAATTAAGGGTGTAATCTGCTGTGTCCCTTGGCGAGTCCTCATCGTCATTGTCGATTTGCGGGAATTGCGCAGCTCGCAATTCGCATCTGAAATAGTCCAACAAATTTTTATACGTTCTTGAGATTTTTTTTAAGAACATGAACCTAAATTTTGAAAAAAAAATCGAGAATTGAATGTTGGAACGTGTTTGAAAAAAAATGATCGATTTTTAGCATTTTTTTCCCCGGACATTTCGTAATAATAAATATGTTTTAAATAATCTAATCTTTACAACTTTAGTTCATGTTTTTATAAATTATATTATGTAAAACGTGTTCCAAATTTGAAGATGATCCATCAATTAGTTTTTAGTTATAATTCCCGCAAATTGAAAAAAAGTCTTTCGAGAAAAACACGTTTAAAGTTTCACAAACGGAAAACTCAAAGTCAAATGTGTTTAATGAAATGATAAAGTGTCTTACCGATTAATCAGCGATTACAGCACCATACAGCAGTCCTTCCTCTTCCTCATGCAACTCATTTGAAGCTTGCATTTCCTCTTTACGAGCTTTTCGGGCTTCTTTTGTCTCTAATAAACTTTTTATATTTTGCCGAGCCACGCGCATCTGATCCACCCACTACGATTAGGTAAGTTCATTCATAACCATGAGTAGGGCTGAATTTCCTTCATGAATAAATAGCAGCAAGAAATGCCGCTACCTCAATTATTTTGTACCCAGAATGATGATTTGAGTCAAAGTGGAGATGATTTGGAGCGAATCGCCAAACGATCGAGTTTGCTTGGGTTATGAAACCCAAATTTGGCTTATGAAAACCCAAACAAACAAACAAACGCAAACAAACTACCTAACTGACTACTCGTGGATACCTAAAGCGCGATTGGGAGTCGAGCGGAGAGTCTTTATCATTTATATACATACTGTTAGAAGGAATCCGAATATCATTTTGAAATTTTACGATTATCTATTGCCTGCGCCCCATGTTTTTCGTTATAAATCTTACAAGTATTTTCATGGCTAATAAAAAATTCACAATCACAAATTTTCAGGACAATCAGTATGGGGCTAGGAGAAATTATTTTATACTTTTCAGTCCGTTTTAAAAACGTGTTATACTAGATACATTTTTATTATTTTAATTTAAAAAAAAAATCGACTAGAATTACAATTCAATATTGGTTCCTTCAAAATAACTTTCATGGAAACCACACAGATATATTTATTACTTGCTGCATGCAAGGAATACATCTTTCCATACAAACATTTATACTCCATTTCACCCCCTTAGGAGTTGATTTTCGAAAAATCCTTTCTTAGTGCACATATCTTCTAAGGAACATATCTTCCAAATTTGATTTCTATTTTCATTGGTTTAAGCTGTGCGTTGTCTGTATATCAGTCAGTCAGTCAGTCTGCCACGGAACTGTTTTATATGTGTAGATATATCGTATTTTTAAAGTGTCGACAAATCGTGGAATCCATCCAGCTCCCTATAGCGATAGGTGAAGCCCGGAATAGTTCGACCAGAATTTCACACTCGATCACTGGCCAATCAGAGAATGATCGAAGCGATAACGCTTGCTGATCAAAAGTTCGATTTTTTTCGATTCACCGTTTCCGTTGATGTTTTTTTTTTTACGCGAGTGTACTGTTATGTGCGTGAGTGAGCGTGCTACGAAAGCACTCAAAGGGGGAAAAAGAAGCGAGGGAGAAGAGGTTCGATCGGTTCATGAATACTAACGGGTACTCGTGAACATCAGGTACACGCCTCCAATCCAATATTTTTAATTCGAATCCCTCCGGTGTGTTGAATCGCCGATCTAGCGAGCGATAGACCACATTCACTAGCTTGTCCGCGCGGTCTCCACATCACTGACTCGACGATTATTATTTTACAGAGAGAGAGAGAGAGAGAGAGAGGGAGAGAGAGAGAGAGAGAGAGAGAGAGAGAGAGAGAGAGAGAGAGAGAGAGGGAGAGAGAGAGAGAGAGAGAGAGAGAGAGAGAGATGCTACTCACGGTTAAAGAGATGAATCACGGTGTGATACCGTCTCGTCAAAGGATCTTGCAACTTGTCAGCGTAGAAGGAAGAGACGGAAGGATCACCGAGGTGGAAGATGGACGAAGAACAAGAATAAGAGAGAGAGAGAGAGAGAGAGAGAGAGAGAGAGAGAGAGAGAGAGGGAGAGAGAGAGAGAGAGACATTGATGGAAGGATGATACAACAATTTTTTCGAAATAAATTATTCGTACAGGTATAGGTCCTCTCCGTATTCACTTCCGAAATCAAATTTTCACAGGCCCCAAAGGAGAAAGGGTACATGTGATGACGTTTCCCCGATGAAAAATGGGTTCCGAGTCATAATAGCCCGACCAAAAATGTCTGTTCCAAGAGAAACGGTTTCTCCAACCACATCTGCATCGTTCCAACCAAGATTATTCTTGATAATTGATAAAAGTGTACAATTGTAACTCGGTGATGCTGTAGCCACCTCTATCGACACAGGTTTCCAGCAGTTTCTCTGTGCTCTCGTGCTAACGCGGTCTATTAGGAAATAACAGCTGTGCGCAACACTCCGAGTAGTCTCTCGGGAACTCGACACAGTGACAAGTGTTGCATGCCCAAATCAACATTTTCGAGCCACGTTCAACACGCAAAACAAAGGTCTCCTTCCCCGAGCAGAGATAGGCCTATAGCGGATTACCGTCACTCAAAGGAGACCCGCAGAGCGCAACTAAACCTGCGAAACCCAAGGTTGGCCTACTTCGAGCACTCCCTCAGAACCTACGGGCCCCCTTTTCAGCCTAATGTACACGCACTCTAGACCCTCTGGATCCTCCATTCAGTCTACTGTACGCGCACTGTAGACCCTCCGAACCCTCCATTCAGCGAAAACGTATTTATTTAATCACCGTACGGGTTACCGATCAGGCCACAATGGAGTGCTGATGGAGGAGATATCGAATTTGGGCTCAAAGAAGGTTAGGTGGGGTCGAGACAACGGACTTGAGATTGAAAGCAGGTTAAGGAGACCTGTGTTCTGTACGTTTCACTGAAACTACGGGTCGAAAGAAGGTTTGCTAGGACTAACAGAGGCTACACTGGACCAAATTGAGGCCTCTTCATGGCACTGAACTCGACGAATGAGGCTTGGTAGGTTAAACGGAGGCTGGCGGCTTGTGCATTCATAAAAGAAATGGTTCCTGCGAGTGTTCCGAGGAGGCTATACATTTTGACTCAGGTGAGGCCAAATCCAAGCAGCTTTACGCAGTTAATAAACGCGGGCTCTACTTTTCAGGAAATGCCAATGTTCTCGTCAGGTATACATAACGTAAAAGTGTACTTGCTCTCAATGTATTCCGGCCAGAACATTGTAATTTCCAAATATAGAGTATAAGTCGTAAAAACTATTGTGTGATCTTCCCGGTCGGTTTCGTGCAAGGGCCTAGTCCAATGAAACAGACGAGGCAAGCCTGTCCAGGTTCCGACACAAAATAGGGAATGCCCGATCACATTTCTACACGGATGAGAATAACACTGCCAACAATAGTGTTAAAAATTAATATTGACTTTTTGAGCAACGGAATAACTTATTGTCCAAGTATTGTTACAGACCAAACTATTTTTTAGTGATGCCGAATACTTTTACATTCCAGTCACTTACGATTTGAATATTCGGCGAAGGTTTTCCACTTCCGATGGATCGGAAAAAAACATGACGTCGATTCAAGGGTGTATCGGACGGTATGATAATACAGCGAGGGAGCAGGCCCTCTCGAGGGTATGAAGACCGAAGCAGAAGCATCCCCCTCGACTATAGGGAAGAATATATGCCCTCTTATCCATACATATATATATATATATATATATATTTACACATCCTGAGGAAGCTTTCTGAATACTCGATTACCTCGGGATGACTTCCGCAAAAGAAACGAGCTCCGCCTCTTGAGGTTAAGAGAAAAAAAATGCCTTCACGGAATCACTCACCCCTTGGAGCTCGCAGACCGAAACATGCACCATTCACTGCCTCGTTCAACACTACCCGTGCAGAAATGTGACCGGGCATTCCATACTTTGTATCGGGCCGTGTCCAGGCTTGCCTCGTCTGATTCACCTGACCGGGCACTTACATGAAGCAGACCGGGAAGATCACAATATCGTTTTTACCGCTTACACTCTATGTTTGGCAATTACAATGATCTGGCTCGAATGCATTGCCAGCAAGTACACCTTCACGTAATATATACCCAGCCAGAACTTTGACATTTCCTGAAACGTGAAGCCCGACTTTAAGAACCGTGTAAAGCTGCTTTGCTCTTTGCCCCATCAAAGATATTTATAATTGATTAGGATTAAACTGATAAATTGTTGTGATTCTATTCACCATTCGCATCACTATTAAGTGATTAGCTGCAAAAATTTAAAAGGATTCACCCTTGTGTATTCGAGATATTGGCAATCAAAGATTGCATGGTCTTACACGTGTTCTTATGAGGAGCAGTGGAAAATTTCACCTTCCACGCAATAACTTCGAAACTTTTCTACAGATATTTTTATTCTCAATTACAGGGAAACATATGACGAAGTAGGTAAAAAAAATTCATGAATTTTGACCGTCTAGTTTCAGAGATAAAGCGATTTAAATGAAGCAATGTCTAGCGACGCTAGCGCCAAATATCACGATAAAAATTCGCTGGGCTTGCGACGTTGCCACGATCTCCGCGCTCGCTAGACCACCGTAGTGTGTGCATATCCGTATACGCAGAGTATCTACGTATTAGTAGCCGGAATGGATAGTCTGATACAAAAGTGAATGTTAGGTGATGGAGGGAACGTTGTTATTTTTGGAACTCTAAACATTATATTAAGCGTTTTCATCATAATTTTATAAGTTTTTCCATCCCGATAAGATGTACAATCTACATTATACGGATATTTCGCAATATCTCGAAGTTTCCATCGATTGTGCGGAGAATAAACTTTTCAACGTGACTGTGGCGAGACCACTACCTTAAATTAATCTTAAGACAGTGCTGTTGTCTAGAGCGCTGTTTTGGAGATGATTTTTAGGATGGAATAACTATTAAACTGTTCCAGTTTTATTTCTGAATTTTTTTTACACACGTTTATTATCCCTTCAAGAATATGATAAAATAAAAAAAATGTATTGTCACGTGCTTCTGAAGGTTTGTTGTCAATTGGGGACCAGATTGTGAACTTTGTATGAATGTAAACAAAAACCTGGCTGCCTGAAGTTACCCCTGCTTTCACCTTGTCAACACGAAATCTTAACTTGGAGCATCTGAAAACGAAAAGTCGAGTATTTTATCAGGAAGTGGAGTTGTAGTTATGTCACCGACTAAACCTTTCACCCCCGGTAAAAAGAAAACAAAATAGCGCACTTTTGAGTTTTTCGACTGTTTTTTAGAACTTAAATTGTTTAAAAATAGGATTAAATATTAATGAATATTTATACCGTTAGTAGGGGTCGAAGAGATACATGCATAGAATAATCCCTGTAAATTTGAGCCTAATCGGTGCAATCGTTTTTCCAAAATCATGTTGTCACGTTCTAAAAACGTTGTTTTGAGAACAACGCGTTTAAAGTTTCTCTTATAAAAATGTTCATAAAACTTTTTTTTTAAAAGCCTCTTACCCTAAATCAGCGATGCCTGGTCAATATTCCTTCAGCTTCTTCGAAACTTATACTTTCTTGGGATTTTTGGTTTCGGATCTCTGTTCTGCGAGCTTTGGACGCTCGACACGGCGTTTGCGCACTGAGAGTAGAGGCGCTCCTATTGTTTCACTTTTTTAACCCCATATTGGTCACTTCGACCTAAATAACGTTCTCTGCCGTATATTTCTACAAGAATATAGTATACGAAAGTGATGTTTTTAGAAAATTGAAAATTTCCGAAAATATACTGATGCCTTAACGAGAAGAGAGAAACCGGAAAAATATGGCCGGCATCTGAAATTTAGCGGACCAGGCGGCGGCTTACTAGAACGATAGGGGAATCCGTCCCTGGTCGTATATAGTTGAACCAGGAAACAGTGGTGTGATATACAGATGCGATGCTTCGATACATACAACACCGTACATATCCTAAGTACATATATATATATATGCGAACAAAACAACCCCTACGCACACAGTGCATGTATAATATATAGTGTAAACATATACACGCGTGCGTGCAGTGCGTCACGGGAGTTGGCCCGTATCCGCACCAAAGACCTACATACACATGTCTGCCGGTACACGTGTGTAAATGCATATTACGGTCCGAAGTTGGGAACAAAGGGATGGCGTGTCGGTGAACGATGTCACGGTGGTGGTTCGGGAAATGGTCGCTCCCGGCAGCAGCACAGCCATTTTGTTGAGGTCAATGGGACCACCGTACTATACGTACATTAAAGGTATAGCGTATATAGGGCGCATGGAAGAGGACTGGATGGGATGGACGGATGGTGAGCAACGAGTATGGAGAAAGGACAAGAGTACTAGCTAATAAGTATCCGCATCACTATGCGACAAGACGCGCTTCCGGTTTCTCTGTACTCGTATTTCTGTGTGCATACATGGAATGTCCGTAGGTAGAGCCCCATGGGAATACACAGACAACTTTGTATCGTCCGTCAACGATTAGTTGGGGGTGAACAATAATCGTGACGTGGCTCATTGAAAAGGGAATTGGTAATTTAACGGGATCAAGAGCTTTGCTTGTAGCATGATACAGATAGGGTTTTCGTTAGACTACGGAGTTGGTGCTCTTTGAGCCCTGATATTGTCAGTCTGATTTGGGAGCTGGTGGTTGAATATTAAATTGTTGGATATTACGTAGAATTGCTTTTTGGCAAAGATTCCGAACATTTTCAGGGTGCTCGATCTCGTGCCAGTTGATTTTTGGAAGATGTTCCGGTTTGGTGCTGAGAGAACGCGCGTCTGGCTCAACATCATTCAATGAGATTACTTTTTCAACAGCTTGACATCAGGATGGAGTTGGAATACTTAGGGAAGGGAGGGGCATTTTGAGCATTCGGGTAAGTTGGGCAATCGAAATATCTGAAAAACTAAGCACCACACACGGGTACACCAAATGGCGGAAAGAGCGGTATGGGGGAGGGGAACACATCACGCCATCGACCGTTGCCATGCGCCGGACGAGACGGTAACACGGGACGTTTCATTATTTTTCCACCCAAAAGTAAAAAAAAAACGTGATTAAAAGATTTTCTTCTACCATTGTATGAGAAAAAATCTTTCAAAGTTCATTGCAATTAATGTTAATGTTTCAAAACCTAACTAATTAACAAGTAACTGTTGGTTTATTACTGCATTGTACCAAATCATGTTGCATACGTCTGATTTTTTAATGCAATTCTTACTTTGTCCAACTTACCTCATACTCATGCTCAACTTACGCCACTATCGGGGCAGATTGAGCACATTATGACCTTAGTCATTTGAGAGCGATTGTCTGTGAAACAATAAGGATAACAGGAATTTCGTCCACAGACTTTTTTTTCCCAGATAAATTTCCTATTGACCAAAGTAGGTTTCATTTTTATACGGCAGACCGTTAAGGAGTTACAGAGCGATAATTCCAAACTTGGACAACATGCTTTTCACTAACGTACATCTTTCGGTAGGTCGAAATTGCGACGGAAAAATACCGCCAGGTCAAGCAGGATGAGTCATTGGATTTTTGATCCAACCCCATGGTTCGCGTCTGCTCTATAATCTTAACTCATTAAGTTACAATGAAGCCGTCATGATTCGGGCTTTCATTCAAGATTTTGGCTTTTGACGAGACTATGCTTAAGCGACTGGTACGAGAGAACATTACCGGAAGTTGGAGTTTCCTATGACCGCGTCTCGTCGGTCACGCGCTTACTACACTTCCAGCATTGAGGGTTGTTCAATCGCGAACTCCGACGTTTCCGTTCGGGTTGGACAAAGTCAGGAGAACATATAACGTCTGTATAGATGTGTCTTGGTGTGTTTGCGCGATGTGTGCAACGGAATCGTAGCATGACAGGAAGAGAAAGAGAGCGAGGATGAGAGAGAGAGAGAGAGAGTGAGAGAGAGAGAGAGAGAGAGAGAGAGAGAGAGAGAGAGGATGGATGGGAGTTTGTGCAGTCGAGCTTAGTCGTACGGAAACATCAACCGTACTTGGGCGAAATCTTCTTCTCCGACTGCATTGAATAGTCGATGTACAGAGGGAATGTGGTGTGTATACGCCCCGCTAGGGCACGTATACCATACCGAAGATCGTGCGGTTTTCCCTCTTCATAGAGCCAGCTCTCGTGTAACTCGAGATTATATACATCCTTCGATGCGAAGCCCTTCTGGGCACGAGTCGCTTTTCTATGGCGACTTCCTTCCTTCTTCCTACATTTTGCCTCTTCGTCTGCTATATATATATATATATTTATGTATTCGCAACAGTCAATCACTCGTGTATCCGTCAAACAAGAAAATTCTCATCTTCGCGTCCCTTTTATTCCGCGTATACGAAGAACCCATAGGATGTTGTGGCTCGAGCTCCCTGCGGCTTATTAAGTATTGAAATTCATTAAAATTTCGTACTCATTCCTGGTACAGGACTGAAGGGATGCTTGAGTACTAACAGGGATTATATACATATACCGATATATAAATAAAATCCTTTTTATATTTATGTAGAGGTGAATTTCCTTGTAGGGTTGATTACGTCCTGGCCTAGAGCTGCAAACTTCAGAGAATGGCCATGTTGCACCGGGTTATGTAGGGGAAGGTGGCGCATAATGTGTCATCGTTTTTTTTATCGAATTTTTACCCTTACCAAAGTAATCTGATTAGAAAAAAAAACGTCATAACCGATTTTTATACATCTCTGGGCGTACAATAAAGCTACCATTTTTTTTTGCAAAAAATATTAAAAATACCCAAATAATGGGATCGAAAAAAAATTGCCGTTTGGCTCATTGTACCCCACGGGTGGGTTACAATGTGGCAGATAGGTGGGTACAGTGTGTCAAGTACTACGAAACGTGGTGTATGTACAGTGGGTAAACAAATTATTTTGCACACCTCGTGTTTTTCAAATTATCCTGCGAAAAAAAATAAAATACTTTAGTATTTTTTTTATCGAAGACAAATAAAAAGTTCGAAAAAAAAAATAAAATCCCAAAGCATTTAATTATTTTTTCGAAGGATAATTTGAATAACACGAGGTGTGCAGATACTTTTTTTACCCACTGTATGTCTCAAGTGAATTTTGTATACCTAAAGTGAAAAAATATTATTTTTCGCATTTTTATTTTAATTTTTATTGCAATTTTTTGGGTAATTATTGATAACAATAAGATGATCATAACGTATTAATTTAAATAAAAAATTGAGACATTTTTTTGATTAGACAGCCGAAACAGATGTACAGTCACTGACAAAACCTCGGTCAAGCACATGCCACTATCGTAGAATTTTACTTCAATTATTATTAAAAGTAAAAAATTAACATTTCTAAGTGTTGTTACATTATTAAGGGGTTACGTGGGTTCGAATGTTTCAAAAAATCGATTTTTTAATTTTATTATCTAATAGTACAATATGTCTAAAATATTCTTCCAAAGTTTTAAGTCAATCGGAGTAAAAGTCTAGGAGAGAGAGCCTTTGGGAATTCCCCCCGTTGGGAAAGAGCGATTGCAGGTATACGCATTTTTCTCAAAACACTATTTTTTAAGCCGGTGGACACGATTTCCCAAAAACTAATGCACCGATCTTATTGAAATTTTGCACACTTCTTCAAAATAGCATTGACTAGTGATTGAACGAAGGTTTTTTTGTCTATTACAACTAATTTTACAAGGCTATACGTAGTGTAAATTGTACCAAAAATGAACTATTTTGCACACAACTCTGCCAAAAATTCAAATTTCAATTTTTTTTTAAATCCTTTATTCAATCACGAGCCATACTTATCTACTAACAGAAAAAATTTTGTTCTTTGATTTCAGATAAAGCTATCATGAGTTATCCTGACCATCACGAGGATACTTTTTTTTGAGGGGTCTCCGGAAACCAGGTCCCACCGGCTGAATTTCCTAAATTTTTGGATGAAATTTTTTAAAAATATTGTTGAAATGTTGCTCTTTTATGTGCTCAACATTTTGAACAAAATAATTTATATATTATATTTAAAAAAAATAGAGAAAATATTTTTTTTAAATATAATATATAAATTATTTTTTGGCTTCGAAATCCACGTAACCGCTTTAAATTAGCTATTTGTAAGGCTAAACATGTATGACATGATCAGGACTTGTAAATCCGACATTCGCCCATTTTGAACTAACTTTTTCCCCGACGGTCCATCCAGTAATACCTCATCTGACAATGAGATGTCCTACCACACCACCGTATTCTCCAGATATTGCTCCTTCCGATCATCACCGATTTCGATCGATGTCTCATGGCTTGTTTGAGCAGCGTTTCCATTCTTATGAGGATACCAAAAAGTAGGTCCTTTCGTGAAAAGCCTCTAAAGATGAGTCGTTCTTTCGACATGAAATCCACCTATTACCAGAAATATGGGAAAACGTAGTGGCTAGCGATGGACGATATTTCGAATGATCAATTTGTAACTATTTTTTCACACTAAAGCCGTATGTTTACTAAAAATAATTTCTTAAAATCAATGCACACCCCTAATAGAAGGGTTCAAAAAAGATTCTTAAAAAAAACGGCAGAAAAGTCGTTCGTGATTCAATCAACTGTAAAAATCATATCCGAATACGATTCCCATACTGATATGCATAATTACGTATCAGATTAATAGTGAAATTGAGGATTTTTTAAAATAGATCTTTTACATTTTTAACCCTGGCCAGGAAGGGGGTAGGTGTCTTCTGATAGGCTTACGGCGGTCCTGGTCGTAAATCCACCGCCGCACACACACATACATCGCGGTGTCGGACCGGACAGAGTATTTGAGTGCGCTCGTAGGATCCGTTGAATATTTCCTAAGCCAAACGTAGCAGCGTTGCATAAAGCAAAGGGATTTGCCGCAGCGAGCATCTTGTTACGTACGTATGAATTGTTGGAGGACTCGCGTACTGTACCCAAGAGAGAAAAGAAGAGAGAGAGAGAGAGAGAGAGAGAGAGAGAGAGAGAGAGAGAGAGAGAGAGAGAGAGAGAGAGAGAGAGTGAGAGAGAGGAGGGGCAGAAAGGTCGAAAGGGTAATGCGGGGGTTGAGAGAACGCAGCCCTTGAAATAATGATGCGAGAGAAATGGAGGGAGAGAAGATTGTTCTCTTGCAAGAGACCCGTGCTCGACATATCACAAGAACTAGCATTATACGCACTATAGGCAGCGCCGGTAAAGGGCGAGTACAGTGTCTCTGCAACGTACGTATTGTTCGCGCAACCTCATGTTGAAGCAGCCAATGAGAAAAACAATGATACCCGTGCAGAAATCTTGTCATGGATACAGCCCGATTCGGACTAGGATCCTGGTTTCTCAATAAGGATCCAGTTCGGATATCGGATCGAATCCGGGAGTGAAATGTAACGCTCGCAAATCGGATTCCAGCCAGGATCCTAATCCGGAACTACTAAGGACTCTAGTCAGAATCCAAATAGCAACTTTGCATAGGATCCAGGCTAGAATCCCGAACTTCTAGAATAAGATCTAGTTCGATATCGAATCGGATCACAGGGATGAATGTAAAAATCACCAGGAGATACAGATCCGTATCAGCTGGAGACGCTGGACGTTTTCTGAAATCATTTATTCAAGGATCTGAAAAAGATTAGGTAAAAATTGCTGCTATTGTATAACTGTCAAAACTTATATATTTTAATAACAGAATTTCGAACAAAATTCTTCACATTTATTAAACGTTTTCGAAGAAAAACAATATATAGACCTTGAAAGAAATATATTTCCTGGAAAAAAGTCATGTAGGTTATTTATTCTAAGTGATTATATTTACATTTAATGGAGATCGTTCGAACTAAGTATATATGTATTTAATTTTCTGAGAAAAATGTATTTAATACGTATGTTTAATTCTTGCCACCACATCTCCGCCTTGTGCTACGTAGTGGGCGCCATCTGGATTCCGATGAGGGAAACTTCTAGGTTATCCTTATCAAATCCAGATCCAGATCCGATCGAAACTTGAGTGTGCCTAAGAAATTTCTGCACGGGTAATGTTGGGCTCGGAGGCGCATGGTCGATCCGTGGCCTGGCGGTCACCCATCCGAGTACTAGCCTTGCTTTAACACGGCAGATCCAGCCGCCTGACTGCCCGCTACTGACAGTTAGTATTATTCATACAGCGAAAAAAAATTACTTGGACTGATTGAATCTTTTTTCAATGGTTTTTCAATGTTATTTAAAATTTGTGGAGTCTTTTAGCCCTATTTTTTTCTTCAATAAACAATGACATATTTTACATCGTCCATATGATTTTTTCCTTTTCATTTTTTTACTAAAGCGTTTTTGTATTATCATTATAATTATTTAAAAAATGTTATTGGAAAAAACATTTATACCTTCATTTACTTCCTTTCTTATTGACTGCTAATAATAAAACGATTAAACCGAAATGACCAAAACAAAATTATATATTGGGAGGTTGAATAAGTTCTCGCTGTTTTTTCGTGAAAATGAATGCATTATTTTTAAAAATTAGTAAAAAAACATGTCACTGAAAGTATTGTCCATCGCTAGCCACCACTTTTTCCCATCTTTATGGCAGCGTTGTAATTCCACGCCGGAAAAACGACACATCTTTTGAGGCTATTCAAGAGTCAACCCATTTTTTGGCATCTTCATAAGAATGGAAGTGTCGCTCAGCCAAGCCATGTGTCATCGATCGGAACAAGTGATAAGCGTAAGGGGCAATGTTTGGTGAATACGGCGGGTGGGACAGGTCTTCCTATTTAAACGTTTCCAAGTAGGTTTTCACCGGTTTTGCAGCATGCGGCCGTGTGTTGTCATGCTGAAAAATCACTTTGTCGTGTCTCTGCTCGTATAGAGGCCGTTTTTCCTTCAATGCTCGGCCCAAACGCATCAGTTGTAGTCGATAGCGATCTCCCGTGATGGTTTCATTCGGTTTGAACACCTATCCCACCAAATGCAGAGAAGAAGCTTGGAACCATGGATATTCGGCTTTGCTGACGATGTTGATGCATGACCGGGCTCACACCACGATTTCTTACGCTTAGGGTTATCGTAGTGTGTTCATTTTTCATCGCCAGTCACGATACGCTGCAAAAAACCTTCTCTTTTCTGCCGTCGAAGCAGCTATTCACACACGAAAAGACGTCGTTCGAGGTCTCTCGGCTTCAACTTGTACGGCACCCAATGTCCTTGCTTTTGAATCATTCCTAATGCTTTCAAACGTTTTGAAACTGTTGTGTGATCAACTCCTGATGATTCTGCAAGTTCAGCTAGCGTCTGACATGAGTCTTCATGAAGTAACGCCTCCAATTCAAAGACGTCGTTCGACGTCTCTCGGCTTCAACTTGTACGGCACGCAATGTCCTTGCTTTTGAATCATTCCTAATACTTTCAAACGTTTTGAAACTGTTGTGTGATCAACTCCTGATGATTCTGCAAGTTCAGCTAGCGTCTGACATGAGTCTTCATGAAGTAACGCCTCCAATTCAAAGACGTCGTTCGACGTCTCTCGGCTTCAACTTGTACGGCACGCAATGTCCTTGCTTTTGAATCATTCCTAATACTTTCAAACGTTTTGAAACTGTTGTGTGATCAACTCCTGATGATTCTGCAAGTTCAGCTAGCGTCTGACATGAGTCTTCATGAAGTAACGCCTCCAATTCAAAGACGTCGTTCGACGTCTCTCGGCTTCAACTTGTACGGCACGCAATGTCCTTGCTTTTGAATCATTCCTAATGCTTTCAAACGTTTTGAAACTGTTGTGTGATCAACTCTTGATGATTCTGCAAGTTCAGCTAGCGTCTGACATGAGTCTTCATGAAGTAACGCCTCCAATTCTTCGTCTTCAAACTTTTTCGGTGCGCCAGAGCGTTCTTTATCTTCAACATCAAAATCATTATTTTTGAAGCGTCTAAACCAATCTCTTTAGGTTGTTTCCGACAGAGCATGGTCGCCGTAAGTCTCAACAAGAATTCTGTGTGCTTCAGTAGCAGATTCTTTAAAAATAAAGTAGTGCAGTAAACCCCTCCGCAAATACTCTTTTTTGGCACAAAATTTGACATGTTCAACACTATGAAAAAAAGCTTTGTTTACACTTTAGCGAAATGACATACACTGAATTTCAAGCTTGCTTGTAGTACTTCTTCATAGATGCGTTACCATCTTAAATTACACGCACGCAGTTCTGGTAACGCCGTCTGTTTGAAAACACTGATAACTTATTCAACGTTCCAATACCTTTGGTGATTTCAGGATTAAATCGTTTGGCGTTATGGCAAAAAGTTTCACTCATACCGTGGTTTCGTACAACCGCACCAAAGTTAAAAAAAAAATTCATCTCAATATTTCGTAGGCCATCTGTGAATCAACAAATTTTTTCATTCAACTATTTTTCTTCTCCGTTTACCATTAACACTATCAATATTAACCAATATTAATATTAACCAGCTCGGAAGAACCCAATGAAAAAAAAAAAAAAAAAAAAACGTTGCTACCGATCTCGTACCATTTCCAGATTCGCCTCGAGGATCGAACGTCATCGCGAGTCAACAGTTTCGGATGAGACAGTGATTGACGAGTATTGGGCTCGCGTACGAGACTCCACGAGCGAATCCCCTTGAGGCAAAAGCCTCCTCTCGAATATCTGCACGAGGAATGTAGCAAGAAATAAAGCGTGTATACGCGCAGGCAAAAACGTAATACGCGTATAAGGCGATCCTATTACGTCGCGCCATCGATTCAGTCAACCGGTAGCCGATGCACCTCGCATATATAGCGGACGATACTATTGCGAGAAGATCGCAAACGTATGTGCTCTCAATATATACGTCTACCATGTGGCATCTGTTATAGAAATTTTCCCTCATTAGAACGATCCAGCCGCTCGTTAATGATTCGCTGTATATCGAAGAACGATCGAGAGAGACGAGTTTCTTCGCTAAAGCTTATTAAAATTTCAAATCTTTAGAAATCTCGCTTGGACGAGAAGAAAAGATGGGGGGAGGAGGTAAGAAAAAGGGAGGATGACCAGGCGTACAATTTTAAGGGACTTTTTCAGTGTAACGTTTTTTGAAAACCGGTTTTGTTTGCATTATTCAAAAATATGGACTTTCATTAACATGCTGTTAAATTTTGGTTTAATTATTCCGTTTTTTTTTTTGAATAATTAGAAATTTAATCGAAAAATAATTAGTTATAATAATGGAATAATTAGAAATTTTTTTCTCATTATTGCGGTCGCTGCAGCCTCTGTTAGAAGAAGGGATTCGAGCAGCTGCGTGAGACCTGGCGCTGGTGAACGACGTTTTTCTCGAAAAGTCGTTTTTCAAAATGATGGGAGATTTTAAACGAAGAGTTTTCGCGCTATCCGCCTCAAATTTTGCCACATCTTTGTTGAATTTTTTTTTGCCATTTCAACAAATTTTCAACAAAAATTTGCCACATTTTTGTTGAATTTCAACTTACCACATTTTGTTGAATGTCAATTTGCCATATTTTGTTGAATGTCAAAAAAATTTCAACAAATATTAGCCACATTTTTGTTGAAATTTTTCACGCCATTCCTTAACGTCGTACTGAAGCGTTTTTTTATTTCACATTTTTTTCAACGAAAAACTATCGAAAGAAGGCCCAATTTGACACTAAATTTTGAAATGGCCATCATTTTGTTCATTTTCATCGAAAAAAAAATCCTGCATACGCCTCTGGAGTTTTCTATACTGATTAATAATCTTTTTTTTTTTCTTTCAGACAATTTTTGAAGGAGTAGAACTTTCCACCGTGTCAGGGGCTATTTTTTTAGGCATCATTTTGCAGTGACCAAAAAAATTATATGAAAAACAAAAATAAAACATTCAAAAATATTTTTATGTTTAAGATAAGTCATTTGAATAAACGAAAAAAAATCGGACTGATAATCGAATTTTATTTAAAAAAAAAAATGAAGATCAACGATTTTCAAGCCAGTGACATTGGAATGTTCCCTTAATCTTACACCTGATTCATCTCGGAGAATACCGCTCCGATTAAGTATTGAGTATAGCAAAACTTTTAGGGTTCAAAGGGGGACGTTAAAAAAATTTATTCATTTTCTATTCGTTTTTAAGGACAAAAACTATAGTTTAACGTAACGCCTCAAAAATAGGTGGGCTAGGTAGCTCCATCACAACTCGGCAACGGCTTGTCTGAAACAAAAACATCAAAGACCATTAGATTCAGTATGACACCAGCTACAAAATGACCCTCGGATATAAAGTTTTATCAAAAAATAAACAAATGGCAGATGAAAAACGAAAAAAGTAAAAAAAACGCGTTTTTTTCGCAGTTTTTCGCAAAAAAAAGAGTAAAAATCAATATTTTAAAACCATCGAGGGTCATCTTGTTGTGAATCATGTTTACAATATGTGGTTCAAATTTCAAGAGAATCGGTTTATTAGTTTTAGAGATACGATGGAGCTAGATTTTAAAAACGTTGTTTCGAGAAAAACGCGTTTGAAGTTTATACTATGAAAAACTCTTACCTAAACTCAATCGGCAATTCCTGCACCGTACAAAATCCCTTCTGATTGCTCATTATCGTCGATTTCTTCAAGTCTTGCTTGCTTTCGTTTGCTTCTGGTCTCTTTTGAGAACTCAGAACTGCGGCGGTTTGCAGAGCGAACACGCTTCGTCATCGCGATTGTCGGCGAATCCGACGTTCAGGTAAAATAAAAAAATACTTAGAGAGCTCGGATTTTCATAAAATGTTGACACAATATTTCTGAATGTATGTACTTTCGAAAACAGTAAAAAAAATCGATTTTTTTGAAATTTTCAAAGTGGACTGGCCCCTTAATTTATCAGTTTTTAAAATTCGATATTTCGAAAACTATTGCGTTGCGCCAAAAATCCATTTAAGTAGTGACATATATTATCAAAAAGACGATCTGTGCAAAATTCTACCTATATCGGAGGTAACAGCTATTCGGAATTGCAGCTGGAATTACTTTTATCCCTTATGCCAAATCTACGATCAAAATAACATAAGTAGCCGGTAGCATAGTGGCAGCGTGCGTAGTATAGATAGGTAGGTCGTAGGTTCGAATCCATTTTCAGACGAAATATTTTCTCCGATAGGAATCATTTCAGGAGGTCAGGGAATGACCTCCTGAATTATTGAAATTATGATAAACAATCATACAAGTAGTACTCTCAATTGAGAATTTTTGAATTCATGAATATTTTCTACATTTAGTAGACATACCATTCAATATGGTAAATATTACTATTTTTTGACAGTGTAAGGTAATATCCATTTGATGAAAACCTACTATATTATATAGCATTGAACAATCAACGTATGCTTGTAAGATTGTCGGTTGCGGTTAACATATGAGCATAGTTAACACAACTGCTAAAATATCATAAGCAGTACTATATTTTATGCAGTAACCATGACTATAAAATATTATTGTCCCCTCAGGGAAATATAAGTATGGTTAAAATATGGTTGAAGTTACCATACATTTCTCTCAGTGCAAATTGTAACATTCTATATTTAATATTTTTTCCATAAGAAATTGGTGAAAAATCGTAAATTTTTTGGTCTAACAAAGTAGAAACCTCCCTTAAAAACTATGGGATACCAATTTAAAAGGAAAAACAAGGTTGCCCTTCGTAAGTCTTTTTAGGGTCCGTATGAAGGAAAATGGCTCGGAGGGAAAATGTCCCTATCATAAGGCTTGAACTTTTGTCTGAAACGGATATTCGCGTCGTTCATAATTTCAAAGATATTCGGTTGGGTATATTTAAAGGGGAAACTCTGTATGCCGATACACAGGGTCTCTCATTAAAATCGACTAATATAAATAAAATTTAAAAAAATATACATATATATATATGAGGCATTTCCAAAAAAAATTATATATAAAGGGAAAAATTTCACTCTTTTTTTTAATTTACGTATTCTCATATAATTCTTAATTTTGTTCATTTTATTTACGAAAATGATAGAAACTAGAATAGTTATGATTATTAGATCCGATTGAAAATTGTCGGATTAGTATTGATCAATACTATTATTAGTGAAAAAAATTAATTAATTTTGCACAAAAAATCTTCTCTTTTCTTAATTTCAGCACAAATTAAAAATAAACCGTTTCAGGCCTGTCGAAGCTGAATCGGAAATCACAAAATCATGAATAGCATTATTGAAGATTAAAATGATAACAATCTTCTGAATAATAAAAAAAAATAGAATGAAAAATGGGCCCACGATGAGACTAGTCTTAAAAAATCATAGAATGGGTCACTCTAAGAGAATGTTTTTAAAACAAAATAAAAAATGGCAATCATCTTTTGAAAAAAGTTTTTACTTTTGAAGCAAAAAATACGTGGTCCAGTATAATTTATAATTTTTTTCATATTTTTTCATAAACGTAGGATTCAAAATGAAAAAAAAATATGTATACTGACATTTGTCGATATCTCAATTACTTCAGAAGTTATCAGCGTTTAAACGTTTCCAAAACTTCCGAAATCAACTTTTTTTAGGAAAATTATAATTCCTAAAAGAGAAGAGATAAAAATCTAAAAATTGGAGTGGATATAGCTTTCATGGGCTACAAATGTACAAAAAAGAAAAAAAAAATCAGGAAAATCCAAAATGGTTGGGTTCACGTGCTAGGTGAAGTGACGTGGAATGCCTCATATGTATACAATATATAGATTTATACGCGTGCACCGTTCGTTTCTTTCACTCCGTGAACATTTTCCAGGCCGAAGGACGCGCGCGTCCTGTGGCCGTATGCCAGAAAATATGCACGAAATAGAGGCATTCGCTGCACAAGGCAATCTTATTTTGTTCGCGTAAGATCCTTTGCTAAGGTTTCGCATGGTGCATCTTCAGAATAAAATAAGACACAATCAGAGAGTGAGAGGGAGCTAGAAAGAGAAGGGTAGTAGGGAATGACAGAGAGAGAGAGAGAGAGAGAGAGAGAGAGAGGGAGAGAGAGAGAGAGAGAGAGACAGAGAGAGAGAGAGAGAGAGAGAGAGAGAGAGAGAGAGAGAGAGAGAGAGAAAGGGGTGAGTGTATGTGCATGCATATGTGTATATGCACGCACCCACGCCCATATGTACATGTGTTTGGTACATTAACAAAACGGAAGAGCGTGGAAAATTCGTCACCATGCTTTTCCCTCGCACCGATTCTGCGTGAAGCTCCTCCAAGAGTGAACTCGCGACATCAGCTGCTGTGAGCACGAGAGCAAAGTGGCTGCAAAGCCGCGAGCTTCTTGTATCAACGACAGAAGCAGCAGTCTGCTGTGCCACTGAAACTGGCATTTAACCGCGAGAACGTACATAACCCGTGTGTATGTGTGTGATAAAAAGAGTTCTCGTCCACGGCACACCGTTATTTCGACGGAAGCCGCGCGAATATTCGCTTCTTACGTGAATGGAAAGAGAGAGAGAGAGAGAGAGAGAGAGAGAGAGGAGGCTTTTTTTCTTGTTTCTGTTTGAAGCACTCTCGGGGAAACGTGTCCCGGCACGATAAGAGCAGCCGGTTCGCGCTTTTATTCGGCATAGCCGGAAATATCTTCACCATGTGCGCATAAAACGATTAATCATGGGTCTATCGGCCGAGCCTCTTCTTCACATTCCAAAAGTCACGCAATTGCTAGAATTTTCATAACGGCGAGTTCTTGTTGTCCATACCCAACAGACCCAATCCAAACAAGATCAAACAAGCGAGTGCTCATTGCCCAAACGCAAACAAACCCAAACAAGCGAGTGCCCGTTGCCGAAACCCAAACAAGCGAATTCTCGTTGCTCAAAACCTCAAACCAAACAAACTAAATCTCGTTTCCCAAACCCTCAACCTAAACAAACCCAAACAAATGAGTTCTCAGTGCCCAACCGAAAAAAAAAAACAAAAAACAAGCGAGTGCCCGTTGACTAAACCCAAAAAATCGAATTCTCGTTGCCCAAAAACCTCAACCCAAACAAACGTGATCTCTTTGCCCAAACTCCAACCCAAAAAAAGTCAATCAACCTAATTCTCGTTGTCCAAACCCAAACAAGCCCCAACAAGCGACTTTTTGTTACCCGGAACCTAACCTAAACAAGCGAGTTTTCGTTGCCCAAAACCTAACCCAAAAAAACCGCATCTACTTTTTCAAAATTCGCCCAATGCCTCTCTCGATACCGTTCCGTGATTCCCTCGGATCGCTTCAATTTCCCATTCCTTTTTTAAACGCGCTGAAAATAGCACGATATACACGAAGTGTTGCACAACTTGCGGGTGGATCGCCTCGTTACTCGAGTTTACTCATCGAATTATATTTGACAGTGATATCACACGAGCGAATCAATTTATATCCGTCTAATTCGATTGTATACGAATGACCTATTTTACGAATTTCCGAGCTTTGCGTTTTGCCCACGCGTATTAAAATTGCTCGTAGAGCAAGCCACACGGTGTACGAGCGAGTTATACGAATATACCGTCGTCGGTACACGTGAGAAATGCCTGACATTGACTATTTCAAAATCTGCATTCATGCATACGCAATTCCTCAGGATACGCAATTTCAGTGGAAAATTGTACGTGTGCTTCCGCGAGAAATATCTCATTCCTGCTCTCCGGTTTCCAGTCATCCTTCTGTCGATCCTTTATTCTTTCATAGATATAAACGTACATGCATCTTCACATCCACACGAGCAAATATATATGTATATTTATATATGGGAAAGTCTATTTTGAAAGTGTTCATTATAGTGTGTCGTCTATACTGCAAAAAAAATATCTCATTTAAATAGGATCTATTCAAATCCAATGAATTTTTTTATTTGTTCAAGCTGTTCTTTAAATATATGAAATATATTCAAATTAACTAAATAAAGATAAAACACGATATATCGTATGAATACGAGAAAGGAATATAGGTTCATGACATAAATATGCGATAAACAAATTATTTTTCTTTTTTTTCACTAACAAGGCTGTTATTTGAAAAAAAAAGAAAAGTATCACCGTGCCTTTTATTAACAGGCGCGACTATTTATGTATAGAAAGACTAACCCTTTTCCTCGAGCAAAATGATAGAACAGTCTTCTAATGAAAACAAAGCCATGAGATTTTTGAGAGGCTGAATCGTGTACCATTTTTTTGTCTTGTACTACCAGATGAAACCAAATCACAGATTTATTAAGAATAAATAAAATATTTAGTTATTAGACGATATTAAATAGATCTTCATTTGAATACATAAATATATTTAAAATAAATAATTTTAATAATGGCATGCAATAGGAAACATTTGGTTTCAAGAAAAATCTAGTTAATTCTTATTTAAAAAAATCATATCGAAGCATCTAGTTAATATCAAAAGAATTTTTCTGTCAGTGTATGTATGTTGACTATCAGTACATTTGGCTGCTTCGAGGATAGTTTTGAATATCTTTTTTTCAAACGATTTTTTTGTTTTTGGTTTGGGCAAAGGTCCTTGTAATGACCTTTACACCAATGTGCTTGGGTGGCTTATAGGAAAGTGATATACTATAATTAGCTTTTGATCGCGACTTCGTTCGCGTAGACTTTAGGATTTGATCCAGAGAGGAGATAAACAAAGAGAAAAGAAGTAAGAAATAAAGAAAGAAGGTAGTGTATCATATTTCTCAGGCACGGTGGTAGACTGACTTAGGTGTAAGGATTGGTAGTTAATGAAATATTAGTCGGAAATAACATGCAGATAATGGTTTAGACGATTCAAAGATAATTATTTTGATGTTAAAGATAAAGAACGTTCTGGTGCACCGAAAAAGTTTGAAGACGAAGAATTGGAGGCATTACTTCATGAAGATTCGTGTCAGCCGCTAGCTGAACGTGTAGAATTATTAAAAGTTGATCACACAACAATTTCGAAAGGTTTGAAAGCATGAGGAATGATTCAAAAGCAAGGACATTGGTTGCCGTATGAGTTGAAGCCGAGAGACGTCGAACAGCGTCTTTTCACGTTCTGCTTCAACTGGCGGAAAAAGAAAGGTTTTTTTGCATCGTATCGTGACTGGCGTAGAAAAGCGTGGGGTAAGCCCGGCCATGCATCATCATCGTCGGCAAAGCCGAATATCCATGGTTCCAAGCTTCTGCTCTGCATTTGGTGGGATCAGCTGGGTTTAGTTTATTATGAGCTGCTCAAATCGACCGAACCATCACGAGAGATTGCTATTGACTACAATTGACTACAAAAATGGCAGCTATACGAGCAGAGACACGAAAAAGTGATTTTGCAGCATGACAACGCTCGGTCACATGTTGCAAAACCGGTGAAGACCTACTTGGAAACGCTTCAATGGCAAGTTCTACCCCACCGGCCGTATTCACCAGACATTTCCCCTTCCGATTATCACTTGTTCCGATCGATGGCACATGGCCTGGCTGAGCAGTACTTCCATCCTTATGAAGATGCCAAAAAATGGATAGCCTCAAAAGACGTGTCGTTTTTACGACGTGGAATTAAAATGCTGCCAGAAAGATGGGAAAACGTAGTGGCTAGTAATGAACAATACTTTCAGTTACATGTTTTTAGCATTGAAAATGCTTTTAAACATGTATATATAGGGTCTGATTTAGCGAGTTATCACACGAAACTAATGCTACCCCCACTCCACTGCCGCTGTGTTGTAGCAGGGTGGGAGGAGCTGCGGCATGCTAAATGCCTGTGATTTGTTGAAAAGTGCTGCATTACATGTAGAGTCATTTGTGGTTACAAGTTGTAAGTTTCAATTTTGGTGTGTACATTACAATGGAGGAGGAGGGTTGGAGGGTTTTGGGTTTATTCGGGTTTCTCTTCTCACTTTCAGAAGCTTTCTCTTCTGAGAGACTGAGAATGCGAGAAGAGAGTGAGAGAGTTAGAGAGCCAGAGAGTACGAGAGTTAGAGAGTTAGTGTGTGTGTGTGTGTGTGTGTGTGTGTGAGAGAGAGAGAGAGAGAGAGAGAGAGAGCAACTCATATTATTTGCATGTACCTTTTTTTATCATCTGAAAAGTCTGATTACATTTCGAATGCCATGGAATAGTGGTACTTTGTGTAATGTCTGTAGATTTTTTACTAATTTTTCAAAATAAAGCACTGATGTTCACGAAAAAAACAGCGAGAACTTATTCAACATCCCAATATATATGTACATAAGCATGTACGTGTACACGTACATTGTCGTCGCCACCAAGAATGTACGAGGACTGACTCATTGACAAAGTTTCCGGTGCGCTGAATTGTGCAAACGTAAATTTACGATTCTACAAAAAATGTCAACCCAATAACTCCGTGTCGAACAGACTATCTCCCGAACCTCCGAAGTTTCCCTCTCTCTCTCCCGCCCTCTCTTTCTCTCTCTCTCTCTCTCTCTCTCACTCACTCTCTCTCTCTTTCTTCTCCTCTCTCCATCTCTCTCTATCTCTCGGTTTTTCCTCTCGGTCTCTCTGTCTCGCTACATCATGCTATCGTAATGAGGTGAGGGCGCGGACATCCCAATGGAACAAAATGAAAGACGACGCAGTCTTTTACGTTTTCCCGGCGTTATTAGGATTTCGTTAGTTGGAATGAGGCAGAGGAGAGGCAAATTCGACCCCGTCTTATTCTTCTGTAATTTCTTAAGAGGTTCAATTTAAGCTAACAATTGGTAGCGACCGGAAAATTGTACAAAGATGAGCTGAAATTATTTAAAAGCCCTCGGCGCCTTCTTCTCTGCTGCTTCTTGATCCGCGACGTGAATTGCCAAGTGAGTCCGTGAATGAGAAAAGAAACAAAAAATGAAATAAAGCGAATGGAAAAAGGTAAGAACGTCGAATGTCTTGGTAGAGATTTTCTTTCTTCCCCGTACACTCGGGATCTCTCAGACATTCTGGCCTTTCGTGCACAACTCGACCTCGTGTCCATTGGGACGAGTTAACATTCATCGCGTCGCTTTAGGATATACCTCGTCCCGATAGAGAAACACGATTGTTCGTTAATTCGATCGATATAGAAGTGATTGCTGATGAAAGGAAGCTGTCTTCTTTCCTGAGCACAATGATGTCGATGGAAACAAAATCCACGAAGAGGATTGACATTAGATGATCAAAGCTTCTTACAGAGATCGAAGCAACTTTGACGATCTTTGGAATTCGAGAATCCACTATTATCGTACTTGCTCTCTAGCGATATACTCGGCGCCACTTTTCTATCCACCTGAATTAATATTTACTTTCAGCTTATCGGATAATAATCGAAAATTTCCTGGAATAAAGAACGAGTGAAAGTTGAAAATTGAATACTCCAAGAATGAAGGCAAATTCGCCGGTCCTAACGACTGTACCATCGAAAAGCAATATTTCATTTCATGCTAAATAAATCGGCTTAAGTCGAGCTATTCTCTTCGCTGCTAGCCGTTATTTTGCAGAGTATTATGAAGTTCCTGACCCCGTGGGTCTCAGGCTTTTCCCAGGCTTAACGATTTTTTTCCGACTCCCCGTCCCTTCTCCCGCGCGCTTTCACTTTTCATCATTCGTGATCGCTACTCTCTTTATTCGAGACATGGAACATTAGAGGAGGTTTCTACTTTGGTGGCGGAAAAAAAAATTGATTTTGCTGTACGAAAAGAGCCAATGTTTAAGAATACGCTCAGCAAATTTCAAGTCTATGTAAATAAAATACGCAAAGTTATAGGCTGAGGAAGAGAATGCAGGTACGCAAGATTGATATAAGGGTATTTGAATGACGCTGAATCTAATGGCGATAATACTTTTGCAATCAACCCCTCGAGAAATTGTTTGAAAACGTTTAAAAAATGTTTAAAACCCGTTTAATTTGAAACCGACCAACGTTATCGTAAAATATGCCAAACAAAAGTTGTTTGGGACATAAAAGTACGTAAAAAAGTATTGAACGTTCATCTTCGTATCTTAAAAAACAAGGGAGAAAAAAACGAAAAACTATTCAATGTGGAGGCGAAAACCTCGAAGTTTCAAATAAAAAAAATATCATATTCTTATACATGTCGGGTTACCAACCTACAATAATCAATCTCACAAGATTTGGTCAAATTAAAAACATTAGAGTGATAATTATAGCAAATAAAAATTAAAAACAAAAAAAAAGAGGTCTCCCCCAATCATGCTACACCTAAATAAGTGGCTTCGTTCGGGCTGGCAAAGCGCACAGACATGAATAGTGTTTTTTTTTCTTTCTTTAATTCAGCTTTTTTCTTTTTTATTTCTTGCTTGACGCATCGCTTCTTTGGACCATGTTGCCCTCTCCGTCTTGCATTTATAATTCTGCACCATCCTAGAAGAAAAGGAAGCTATGTGTAGCACAGAGTTTTATCAAAAGGAATTTTTTTAAATGTAATAATACACATGCTGTTTGAAAAACAACATAAAAATCACAAATAAACTGAATATTCCTGTGTCCCATGTACTATGGGGCAAGATGGGATCGTAGATCCCCATCTTGTCCCAGTGTATATTTTTCCAATTAAATATTTATAATAAAGCAACGACACGCAACGCATCAAATAGTAAGTCCTTACCTGATTCTACATTAAATATAGGACATATAGCAAATTTGTAAGAAGATTATTCATCAGCATGACAGTCGTTATCTTGCTACGGAGGTTTATTTTAAATAAAAATTGACAAAATGGCGGCGGGTTGAAAAAAAGTATCGAATTTAGCCTATTTTTTCGACAGTTTTTCGTTAAAAAAAAAATATGAAGATTTCAAAAAATTAAAAAGCTTCCATAGCAACATAAAGAATGGCGTGAAGAATGTTGTGTCGAAATTGGAGACGGATAGCTTGAAAACTCTTCCATTGAGAGTATACACCTTTTTGAAAAACGACATTTCGAGAAAAAGGCATTTCAAGTTTCGAGTGCGGAAGCCGCTGCTCGAATCACTTTCTCTAAGAAAGGCTGTAGTGACCGAAATTATTCGAATTTCACCCCAAAAATTGGACAGCATGTTTATAATCATCTATACTATCGGATAATGCAAAAAAAAAGATTCTTTGAAAATTTTATACTGTAATGATCCCTCAATACAAGGATGTGGCAGAAAAAGTTTCTACTTTTTTTAAAATCCGATCTGTAACTTTTGATTGCAATACGACATTTTTCCTTCTAGGAAGACGTCAAAAAAATTTGTTATAGTTAGTATAATTTAACGATGCTCCTCGTAAGGGGAGATCTCCAGCCAACTTTAAGGGATGGCTTGTTTTTTTGCATTGTGGTGCATTGAGACACACCCCGTAAGATTTTTTTGTCTTCCACCCTTTGCGAAAAATGAAAAGAGCATTCTGACTTTGCCAGCTCGATTGATTTTGACTTGAAGAAGAATCTGACATAGAGGAATTGAGGCAATCTTCTTTGAGAGAATATTATAGCGATTATTGTTTTTTTATTTAGAAAAAAAAGATTATTGCACACCGATATTATTATTGTAATTAGTTTAGATCTTGACTCATCGACATAATATATCAAAGTTCTCATTATAATGCCTAGCTGTCGAAGTTTAATTCCCACTGCGATGCAAAACCAGCCCACCAAGAGCACAAAGGCTTCAACCCAGAATTATTAGAAAGCCGTTAGAAAATTAGATTAAGTAGCTGGCTCGTTGAGAAACACATTTTCGTGTATATGCCTCGAGAAGCGAGAAGTTCGCTCAACAAAGCAGCGAAACTTAGCAACCTTATATAATCTTCCTTCCATAGCGGCACACAGGAAGTTCAGATGAGCTCAATGTTCGCTTCCTACGCATGCTCTTTTGCATCTATCTTTGTCCGCAACAATATCGTCTTACCGACGAGACATCTTTGCCCTTATTATCCCAAAGGATTATAACGGTTTCGCAACTTTTACGTTGTTTCTGAATTTCCCGCTGGTCCCACAAATGTAACTCGAATTCCCGTGACAAAACTATCGACAAAAGACAATACGACGTTGCCAGTTCGCAATAAAGGATCGCGAGAGCAGCATCCCTTGGAATTATTTCAAAAGGCAAGAATGTAATCGCAAAGTTTTCTTTTTGCAACCCGTGCGGAAATGTGACCAGACATTCGCTATTTTGCCTCGGCGAATTTATCTAACCGGGCCCTTTCATAGAACAGACCAAAAAGATCACAAAATCGTTTTTTATGGCGTATACTCTATGTTTGAAAAATTGTAATGTTCTGGCTGAAATACGTTGCGAGCAATTACCCGAGTAGAAATTGTGCTAGCTTGTCTGAGTTACGTGCTAGTGACTGGCGCGCCCAATTTAACTCGTACGAACTGACTAATGGCTGCCTCGCTATGATCTAGTAATAATATAAATGTTTTTTTTTTAATCCAAAACCCTTATCTACTCACTGCCCAATCGATTTTAACTATAGATGTGGCTGTGTTACAATCAAAATGCCACTTAGTAACTAAGCCGTACTGGACTGGCCAACGATGGTTACGAATGACAAACTGAGGTTATGTGGCATGACTGGCAAGCTAACTTGAGCTTCAGATGGCGTTGCGAATGAACAAAATACTCAAGTGGATATCTCGCCATGTCTAGTCAACACTAGCTAACAGCCGCTATGCACTGCTCGTACCTGACTAGCCAATGATCGTCACAAATAACGAAGTGAGTTTATGTGACTACATGTAGTTCCATCGAGCGATTGGCGCATGGAGGATTGGTCACCTTGTGAAGAAATATCAATATTTTGACTTGGAAGACATTACCCGTATGTATTTCGTCAACAATCCGCCAGGTGGCTTCGAGCGAAATGCTTTTTTTCTTGAATCAGCTAATAATTTTTTTTTTTTTTCATGAATCAGCTAATAAAATTCATTGATTAAGCTTAAAAGCACAAATTAATACAATAATTAAGAATCCAACTGTTGTTTCTAATTTAAAAGTTTATCAATAAAGCCGTTGATTTCGTGAATATAAATATTTTTGTCTTAAGTATCTCATTTTTCCAACGTTCCCCTGCCCGGCGATTGTGAATTCAGACATGCGAGTCCCGCCAAACCCCAATTATTTCCTCGTGCCGTAAACACAATTAATATTTCAATAATGCAAACGCGGCGAAATACGAGCACGAAAGTGTTATAAATCATCGATGGTTTGACGCCTGTAACCGTAGGTCGATGAGGTTACACATGCGGCGTGTTAATGTTTCGTTAACCCGTGTGGCCTGTGTGCGCACATTAAACGGCACCGCATCATTCTGCACGTCCAATTGGACATGAATGAGCCCTGGGGCAAGGAGTGCTTACATATGACCGCAATTCCACCATTTGGGTATGAACGAACTGGGCTCATTTGTTAATTCACGATCGATCTGGTCCTGGCACATTTACCTTGCTGAAAAAGGACTCTCTCTCTCTCTCTCTCTCTCTCTCTCTCTCTCTCTCTCCGTTGCACAGTATCGAATACCAGTCAAGGCACTTGGAGGCTGGCTTGATGATGTCCTTTCTTGGAAAAAAGCAAGCTGAATGTGTTGCCAAAACTGTCAACTCCCGGTTATACGAGCTCAAGACCTGCCGCAGCTTCCTCTCGTGTCACCGCCAAGCGCACCTTGTCATTGTCCTAATCCTGCGGATCGTTGACTACTATTATAGCGTCAACTTAGGGATGGCTAAAGAGTACAATGCCATTGTCATGATTGTGCTCAACTCGTAATGTGCGCTTCATTTTTGACGTTCCGTGGTACGACCATATCTCTTCTTCTTGGCAGAGGCTAAGATGGCTGCGACCTGACTCAAGGCGAAAGTATTTTATGCTTCGAATTGCATACAAAGTGATCCTCTCTGGCGGACCAGCCTATTTGCGGTCTCTAAACGTAGTAAATGAGGCTAGGTACGGCAGGATGCTTTGAGCCGGACAAGAACTCTTGGCAGACTCACACTTTCGCAATGTATACTGGATGCGCTCGTTTTCTGTTTCAGTCACGGTCTTGTTGAATGCCCTTCCGTCAGGCAGCTTTGATCTCAGCAGGGAGCTTCTTGGAATCCTCATTGCTGACTTGTTGGTCTTGAGCTCTATCTAGTTGGTATGCTGTCTGGGCGAGTGTGTGCTACTGTAAAGTTTCGTCTTATATCGAGCCTCTTCATTGTGTCGAACCTTTTCATAATGTGTTTATCTTTATTGTAAGACATCATTGTACTACGCTTCACTCGTGTTCTTTGTTTGTATAGAGTCTTTTCTGACCACCGATGTATTGGGACGTTGGATAAGATGTCGCTGTTTTCCAACAGATGGCGTTACCAGAACTGCGTGCATGTCGTTTAAGATAGTAATGCATCTATCAAGAAGTACTATAAGCACAAGCTTGAAATTTTCTGTATGTCATTTCACCGAAGTCTAAACAACTTTTTTGCATAGTGTTAAACATGTCAAATTTCTTACAAAAAAAGAGTATTTGCGGGGAATATCACTGCAGGACTTCATTCAAAAGAACATTTGCTGCCAAAGCACACAGAATTCTTGTTAATATTTACGGCGACCATGATCTGTCGGACACAACATGCAGAGATTGATTTAGACGCTTCAAAAATAATGATTTTAATGTTGAAGATAAACGCTCCGGCGCACCGAAAAAGTTTGAAGACGAATAATTGGAGGCATGGCTTCATGAAGACTCGTGTCAGATGCTAGCTGAACTTGCAGAATCATTAGAAATTGATCACACAACAGTTTCAAAACGTTTGAAAGCATTATGAATAATTCAAAAGCAAGGACATTGGGTGCCGTACGAGTTGAAGCCGTGAGACGTCGGACGGCGTCTTTTCACGTGTGAACAGCTGCTTCAACGGCAGAAAAGGCAAGGTTTTTTGCATGGTATCGTGACTGGCGATGAAAAATGGATACACTACGATAACTCTAAGTATAGAAAATCGTGGGGTCAGCCCGGCCATGCATCAACATCGTCGGCAAAGCCGAATATCCATGGTTCCAAGCTTATGCTCTGCATTTGGTGGGATCAGCTGGGTGTAGTTAATTATGTGCTGCTCAAACCGAACGAAACTATCACGGGAGATCGGTATTGACTACAATTGATGCGTTTGAGAGAATATTGAAGGAAAAACGGCCGCTATACGAGCAGAAACACGATAAAGTGATTTTTCAGCTTGAGAACGTTCGGCCACATGTTGCAAAACCGGTGAAAACCTACTTGGAAACGCTTGGAATGAGAAGTCCTACCCCACCCGCCGTATTCGCCATACATTGCCTCTTCCGATTATCACTTGTTCCGATCAATGGCACATGGCCTGGCTGAGCAGCACTTCCATTCTTATGAAGATGGCAAAAAATCGGTCGACTCTTGGATAGCCTCAGAAGACGTGTCGTTTTTTCGACGTAGAATTAAGATGCCGCCAGTAAGATGGGAAAAAGTAGTGGCTAACGATGGACAATACTTTCAGTGACAAGTTTTTTTTTATTAATTTTTACAAATAAAGCATTAATTTTCAAGAAAAAAAACAGCGAGAACTTATTCAACATCCCAATACATATTTTCTAGTGCACTTTTAAATATATCTATCCATCTATCTATCTATATCTGAGGTTCCGAGTTTCGTAGTAGTCTAATCACGTTTATTATCTTTGCTATCTTAATCGAAGCAATTTTCCCTAGGACAATATCTTGTCGTCGCGTTATCGCCGAAGATTGGCCGTGGGGGTTGTGCGCGACGGAGTTAAGGCAATGCGGAGCGAGGGTAGAAATGGGGGCGAGATCTTTCTCGATCTCACTCCCATTTCTTCTTCACGTGAGACCCAGTGTATCTTTCTCGTCGTTCGGTCGTTTCCTCGTTCCCACCGCGAGGATTCAGGACCCGATTCCGGGCTAATTCTCCCGGTAAGAAAAAGCGTAATTGTCACGAATGGCCGACGTGGGACAAGAACTTGTAATATCGTAACAGATAAATTAGGTTATCTTAATTGTACGACACCCGAACGAAAAAAAAACTGTGAGGAGAGAGAGGTGGAGAGTAAGGGAAAAAAGAGTGTCCTCGGCAAATACAGGACCGCCCCTTCACGCCTCAATTGGAGGGACGTGCCACAAACAAAATTGAGAAGCCTTTTCTTAACGTCTCCCACGTAATGTGCTATTCCATCGTGATTAGTCTTGACAGGCAGTGCTGTGCTGGGGACAAGGCAGGTTCCCGTGTTGCGTCTGGATGAAAAAAGTGTTCTCATCCCGACGGATTAAGCGGGTTCCCGCTCATATTTTGAGGGTATTTATTCAAATGTATAGTGGTTGAAAAAAACTGTAATGTCTGACTGATTGTGACATTTTAAAGAGCTCTTTCGTTTTTACATGACTGACTCGGGATATTCGATATCAAAGTTAGCAACAATCGATATATATATATATATATATATATATATATATATAATAAATGTAATCGTAGTTTCTCCGTGCGCTCGCTATAACTCCACAACCCACCCCCGCAGCCCCATGGGGGTTATATGGTACGGTAGCCCTCCATCTCCCATCCACGAATAAGGTTTCGGTTTGAAACTGCAGGGGTTGGGTTTGGAGATATGGGTGTCAAAATGGGGCATCGCACCAATGGACTTCTCATGGGAAGTTAGTGAAGCAGCTGGAAGTCGAGAGACGAAGTGGCCGAGACTGACTGCAATGTTCCTGAATGTTCCAGAGGCTTCCAGAATGTTTCCAGAATGTTCCAGAATGTTCTAGAATGATCTAGAAGATTCCAGAATGTTCTAGAAGTTAGCAGAATGTTACCGGAATGTTCTAGAATGTTCCCGGATTTTTCTAGAATGTTCCAGAAGGTTCAAGAATGTTCTAGAGTGTTCCAGAATTTTATAGAATCTTTCAGAACGTTCGAGAATGTTCTAGAATGTTTCCAGGATATTCGAGAATGTTCCAGGATGTTTCCAGGATATTCGAGAATGTTCCAGAATGTTTCCAGGATATTCGAGAATGTTCGAGAATGTTTCCAGGATATTCGAGAATGTTCCAGAATGTTCGAGAATGTTCGAGAAAGAAGTATTGAGAATGTGATGATTTAGTTTAGCTTTATCATTTATGTATTTAAAGGTTCATTTTTTAATTCACATTTGATAGGAGCTGGCTAGCTTTGTCCGAACGAAGCGAGGGTAACTCCGGCTAGTTAACCTCTAAAAGGTAGCAACCAACCAATTTTTCAAGATTTCAAACCCAGCAACCTCAAAAGGTTAACAACCAACCAGCATCTCAAGGCTACCGATCAACAAACCTCTAATTGTTCTAATCAACTAACCTGTAAAGGTTAATAAACAACCAACTTCTGTAGATGAGAAACCAAATAACCTCAAAAGGTCAACAATCAGGTAATCTCTGAAGACTACCAATCAGCTAACCTCCAAAGTGTAGAACCTAACTAACTTCCAAAGGTTACCAACCAACCTCAACAGATTACTAGCCAAAGAACTTTAAAAGGCAGCCAACAAACTAATATTCAAATGTTAGCAGCCGACCAACATCAAAAGGTTACCAACCAACCTCAAAAGGCTAGCAGCCAACAAACTTCGAGAGGCCACCAACCAACGAACTTCTACCTGAAGATCAGCAATCAACCAACTTCTAAAGGTCTCCACCCAACCTCAAAGGTTTAGCAACATCTAAAGATTGGTCAATTTTCTTGTATTCCGTGAAGATCATCGTTTTATCCTTCATCCGACATTGTCGGATGCACAGCACTGGTCGATTTATGCTAGAGCCAAAAAACTATCTCCGGCCAGCGGAAAATCCTATTCGCTTAAAAAGAAAGATCCTACGGTAGGAGAATTTTGATACGAAGAGAGTCTCGTATCACACGAAGGGCTAATTCTCTCGCTGGATTTGGTTGAACGCGAAAAAGTGGTTCACCCGAGAATATTCAAGTGTTCTAGATTATTCACGGCAAGTACCGCCGTGCGAGCGGCCACGTACAATCGGGCTCCGAAGCTCCTGAAACCACTGTCTCAATGCACAATTCACGCTCTTCGTATCTCTCCTTCTATTTCACCCCGGTCCAACGATAAAATAAAAGACGCCAAAGAAATTCCTCTTCTGCAAATTACATTCTCGTTGCACCAGCAATTGCCTATATTCATTACATTAGCTCTGACTTATTCCCGCCATTAAGGAATAAATGTTATTGCTCAAAAATTTAAAACACATTGTATGGAAAATTTCAGGTTGCGCCCCTTTATCTTCTCGTTTATTTCATTTGACATTTTCAAGGATCCTTTGTTTTGGATGTAGAGTGATTCTATTCGTAACCCTAAACTGCAAAACCAAGTGTGTTGCTTTGACACAGCCTACACGCCTTATTACCTCGTGGTCACTTTTTACACATTACCGAGTGTGTAATGTAGGGATTCGCTTCCTAGATTCCTAGAACGAAGGATCCTTCGTTTTGGATGTAGAGTGATCCTATTCGTAACCCTAAACTGCAAAACCAAGTGTGTTGCTTTGACACAGCCTGCACGCCTTATTACCTCGTGGTCACTTTTTACACATTACCGAGTGTGTAATCTAGGGATTCGCTTCATGCGTTTTGTATTACACACATAAGTGTATTATTTCTATGCATATTTCGTGGGTTATTTGATTACCTTTTACACACTGCATGCGTGTTGGTTCAAGGCACCACAGCACGTCTACTGAATGCATAGAATATTTCATAAATACAAAATAGAATAAAATAATCAACTGAGAATTCTACAGCAACGATTTTTTTTTATAATTCGTCGTTCCCAAACGTCCGGAATTTTTTTTTTTTAAGAAAAAAATATACTACGCACACTGACCCTACGATATCGAGCCCTTGCACCATTTCGTTGTTTAATCGCAGAGAAGACATAACAGACGAAAGTAACTTCTATAATTGAATGTTGTATCACATAAACTATATCAATTAGTTAATGTCATTGTGATAATTAGAGAGTTTTATTAAATATGATGATATATATTTTTTCAAATATAACCTATATACAGGGTGTCTCGAAATGAGTTGACATTTTTATTTATTAATAAAACGTATTATTGATTGGAAAAGTAGGAATATTTTTATTTTATTATAATATACGGCACAAACATGGAGGTTATGTGTGAACACAATATCCGATAAATGGCCGCCTCGTCCCTGTTCACTCTTTTGGCGAAATTTCCCATATCATTTTGGCATAATTGCGGACTAATTTCATTAATGGTGCGCCCAATTCCTTCTTTGAGCTCTGGAATCGTCTATGGATCATTGGCATACATTTTTCCTTTCAGAAAAGCCTAAAGAAAGACGTCTAATGGAGTCAAATCGCACGATCTTGGTGGCCAATTCACATCGCCGCGGTGCGAGATAACACGACCACGAAACTTCGTCTGCGTTAACTGCATTGTTTCGCAGTGAATTTTCACAATTTCTATGCGTTGCTCGATCGTGTAATTCTCCATAACTAAACCTCAATACTTCCTGATGCCAGTTGTCAAAGATTATTACTACATATTCGCCACAAAAAAATAGCGCACAATTTAAAATGTCAGGTCATTTTGAGACACCCTTTATATATATATATATATATATAATTCCTCTATCTCTCTATATGTCCGTCTCTCCATTTAACGTAAAAACTAGTCGACGTATATACGGGGTGTTTCTGAACTACTAGATTTCCGTTCGTGAGTACACAGTGTGTCTTTTTCTGAGCAAAACCCTTTTTTATGTCGTGTGACCAAAATTGGCCGAAATATTTACGAGATGTTTACGAGATATTCATGAGATATTCACGCGAACAGAAAATATTGGCCGAATTGTTAGGTTGCCCGCCTCAGAATGGGAAAGTTTGGTTTTCAAGTCATGCCTATGGTCTTTTTTGCAAAGTAAAGTTGCATTTTTCACTAGATAATCATTGCCATACAGAGAGAGAGAGAGAGAGAGAGAGATAGGGAGAGATGTTAACACGACAATCTTTTTTTAATCGTCATATTCAAATTAACAAGCTCCGTTCGATTAATTTCATTTAAACGAGTATTAAGTATCTTAAAATCGACATATCATATTAGTATCAAGTACATTCAAATTGACAAGTAAGTTTTTAATATACTTAATGCGGATCCATTGTTTACAAATACGCACAAAATTTAAATTAATCGTTTTAAACAATCTAATCTTTCCAACTTTAGGTTCATGTTTTAATAAATTATATTATGTAAACGTGTTCCAAATTTGAAGATGATTCATCAATTAATTTTTGAGTTATGATTACCGCAAATTGAAAAAATGTCGTTTCGAGAAAAAAACACGTTTAAAGTTTCACAAACGAAAAACTCAATGTCAAATGTGTTTAATCAAATGATAAAGTGTCTTACCGATTAATCAGCGATTCCAGCACCATACAGCAGTCCTTCCTCTTCCTCGTGCAACTCATTTGAAGCTTGCATTTCCTCTTTACGAGCTTTTCGGGCTTCTTTTGTCTCTAATAAACTTTTTATATTTTGCCGAGCCACGCGCATCTGATCCATTTGCTCAGCATATCCGTAGATCTGCCTACCAACTACGATTTCTAGTTCATTCATAACCATGAGTAGGGCTGAATTTCCTTCATTGAATAAAATAGCAGCAAGAAATGCCGCTACCTCGATTATTTTGTACCGAGAATGGAGATGTTTTGGAGGTAATCGCCAAACGGTCGAGTTTGGGTTTGTTTGGGTTATGAAAACCCAAACAAACCCGAACAAACTACCTAACTGAGCGCTCGTGGATACCTGAGCGCGCATGAGAGTCGAGCGGAAAGTCTTTATCATTTATATACATACCGTTAGAAGGAATCCGAATATCGTTTTGAAATTTACCAGGGTGTATTCTTAGGATATTTTGTTAACGATTTATGAAATTAAAAGAAACATGATTTTTTTAAGAATCTAAAGTAGTTGCCGCCTTAAGTAGTGTATGACATTTACACGTGTTAATGCCTAAAATTACACACCTTAAGTGTAACAAATAACATACATGGATTTGCAGTGTATGAACAAGTTACTTGAGTCTATTCCTACGCATTAATTCCACCTGGGCGATAAAATAACTGAGATATCCATGAATTCATGCTCGCGCCCGTTCTCTAGACGATAAAAAAAAAAGGATGGTAAAATCACGAGAGTTTTCTCGAGTCATTGGCTCGATTTCAATCCTACCGAATTATCCTCGAATGTATGGACCAGCTTATCCCGCTAGTTTTATGGAAGTTGAAGATCGATAGGCTCCGTTTATATACGTTCCGGATGGGGGGCAAAGGCGGGGGAGGGGGGCAATTCGCTATTGGAGAAAAGCGGAAAGGGTGGATTCTTCGAAAGATTCGACGAATCAGGCAAACGGGGCGAGGGGGCGCGATCGTGTAGTCTTACAGCCGGCCTCGTAATCGAAATTGAAAATCCCTTCGCCAACTCACAATTATCTATCGCGCCGTTTTTTTTTTTTTTCACTATGTACTTCTTCTCCTTGGAAAAGTCATTTCCATTGGAGTCTATTTTATGGTAAATTAACCGATCGAGAGATGAAATTTTATTGTCACGCCTTTGGTGGAATTGGACTCGTGCGATTTCGGGACAAATCGACGAGTGTTAACGGCCGTAAAAGGAGTGAAAAAGTACGCCAAGGGAATATGAAAATAATGAGAAAAAAAATACTTTGTCAATAATTCAAGAAAGTTTTAAGGCTTTTACGGCTCTTTGTGTTATTAGAAAAATATTTGACTTTCGGATTGAGGCCGTGTTCAGAATCAGCGTTATTCAGAAGTTTCGCAAACCTTACAGCCTCCATCATCAGGGCTGGGAGCTTTGATAGTGAATATGGACACATATCATTTTTTTCCGGGAGAGGGTGGGGGTAGAAGGGACCGAACTGAAAGGAACTGATTTCGTTCACAATCATCGTTTTTTTAAATTAAATAAACATAATAGTCCATAGTCACGTAGCATACATGAAATATGAAACGCGCTTTAATTACATGTTCATGTTAACGTTCAGGAGGGGCCCCACTGTTACGGTCAGAAAAATAATCTTTTTTCATGATTTTTTTAAATTTCACCTAATGATTTATTTGGTCTGAATTAAAGATATGTTATTCCACATACATTAAAGTAGATTCAAGTAAATTTTTATTGAAAAAAAAAATAGTTGAAGTACAATAAATGGCAGAGTGAACGCCTATCGGAAATTTCCCTCTTCCTGGTGGGATTGAAATCTCTGGTTTTCGTCTGAAACAAAAAAAAATTACCCTTAATCTACGTTAATGTCGCTATTGTTAAGCGTAGCTATTCTTGATTTTGTTTATTTTTCAAAATATGGCCACGTTTCTAAATAAAAAGTATTATTTTCACGTAAAATATTTTCATATAAGATGCTTTAAGAAATAGTATTTTTAAAAAAATAAACGGGTACGCTGAATAATAGCTATTACAATTACAAAAAAATTCGTGCAAAGATTTTACATGTCCGACTAAAAGATCCGACAAATTATGATAGTTGGCTATTTTTTCGACGGCTACGTGGATTTCCCCCCTTAACGGATTCCTCGTTACTCAAATAAATAAATTTACGTTGAAAAAAAAAGCAATACCACACCACGAAAGATGCTCCTCATGTGACGGGGACGTTGTGAAAAGAAAACTTTGCGATTACATTCTCGCGTTTTGAAATAATGCAAAGGGATGAGCCTTTCGTGGTCCTTTATGGCACCCTGCTGGCGACGTCGTATTGTCTTTCGTCAATGGTTCTCACAGGAATACGAGTTACATTTGTTGGACCAGCGGGAAATTCAGCAGAAACGGTAAAGTTGTGAAACTGTTATAACCCTTTCCCGAGTAGAAATTGTGCTAGCCTGTCTGAGTTCCTGAGTAAAAATTGCGCTAGCCTGTCCGAGTTAAGTTGAAATTCCCTTCACTTTTGTCCAACGCTTGTCACTCTACTCTCGTTTCTCAGTGCTAAGGGATTTTCCGGACTCCTTACATTCTTGTTAGATTCACCGCGGCGCACACGAGGGCACAGGGAAACTGGAGAAAAACTTGCGTCGAATGGGAAAAAAATGTCGCGAAACGAGACGAAAGAAATGGTTTGACTTTAAAATGCGTCAATTTGTTTCTTTTTTAGAAATGAAGAAATTTGGTTAGACAGATTATCTATAACAATACTTAATGAGAATCTTCTTTGATTTTTCAGATCCATAAATTCTTGGGGCAGCTATCACGTGGAGCATGTGAACGTGTATTTTCTACAGAGGTCTCAATAACGCATATCATCATGAATCATTTACCGAGTAGAAATTGTGCTAGTCTTTCTGAGTTACGCGGTAGTAACTAGCTCGCCCAAATGAACTCATGCGAACTGACTAATGGCTGCCTCGCTATGAGCTAGTAATATTATAAATGTTTTTTTTTATCCAAAACCCTTATCTACTCATTGCCCAATCGATGTTCACTATAGATATCGCTGCGTTACAATCAAAATGCCACTTAGTAACTAGGCGATACTGAACGAGCCAACGATGGTTACGAATGACAAACTGAGATTATGTGACTATAAGTACTATCATCTAGCTAGTGTCTCATGGCTGGCTAGCCAACTTGTGTTTCAGATGGCGTTGCAAATGAACAAAACTCTCGAGTGGGTATCTCATCATGACCTAGCCAACACCATCTAACTGCAGCTATGCACCCCTTGGCTAGTCACTGCCTAGCCGAACTTGATTGCAGATGTCGCTGCCTTGCGATAAAAATACCACATAATGACCAAGTCGTACCTGGCTAGCCAATGATCGTCACATGACAAAGTGAGGTTATGTGACTGCATGTAGTTCCATCAAGCGATTGGCTCATAGCCGGCGCTATGAGGTTACAGATGGCGTTGCGAATGGAAAAAAAATCTGCAATTGGGTATCTCGCAATGACCTAGCCAACACTAGCCAACTGCGGCTATTCTCTTTGGTTAGCCACTATCCAGTCGATCGCGATTAGTTTATATAATGTTTATATCGTTGTTAGGAGTTTATAAAATGGATAGCATTCATTGCAGTAACAGCGTGCTCATTAATTCGTCACTAGCCAGTATAAATGTTTGGACAAATTCAATTTGAGATTGGTGTAATTTTATGCAAGTATAGCTCTCAATGAAAGAAAAGCAATCAAACCGATAATGTTATTTAAATTTATTAAGGTATTACTGGATGGATCGTCGGGCAAAAAGTTAGTCCAAAATGGGCGAATCGTGGATTTACAAATCTAGATCATCTCATACATGTTTAACCTTACAAATAGCTAATTTAATAATAAATTAACACTTAGAAATGTTAATTTTCCTTTTTTTAAATAATAATTGAAGTCAAATTCGACGATATTGGCGTGTGCTTGACTGAGGTTTTGTCAGTGACTGTACATCTGTTTCAACTGTCCAACAGAAAAAATTCTCGAGATAACACGACCATGGAGCTTCGTCAGCAATAACTGCATTGTTTCGCATAGTGAATTTTCACAATTTCTATACGTTGCTCGTTCGTGCGATTCTCCATGACTAAACCTCAATACCTCCTGATGCCAGTTGTCAATGATCAGTACTCTATGTTCGTCACAAAAAAAATGGCGCGCCATAAAAAATGTCAGGTCATTTTGAGACACCGTTCACCTAAGACACGAGAGCTTTATTATCGAAGCTCTCAGCCCTGATGATGCAGACTGTAACCTTAGGGAAACATCGGCACAGCACTCTCAACACGGCCTCCATCCGAAAGCCACACTTTTTTGTAATTCAAGCGCGTATTCTTTCGATCTTTTTTTTCCAATTAATCGACCCGATTAAAAAGATGTCGTAACGCTACAATAAGCAAATACTCGAGGCTGAAAGATTTTTTCGGCGAACAGGAGAAGTTGTACTGACAATGAGAACGAACGAAACAAAAAAAAATGAAAAATGAAGGTAACAGATTGGGAGAAAGCGACCAGGCTCGTTGGGGCGATATGTCGAAAAGTTGTGAAAATTCGCGCAAAGTTGTTTGCCAAAGGCCGTGGCTGTACAATCAGTCATAACTCAATGGCCGTAGCACCCAAAGCGCTGGAAGCAACAAAAGCCTTAAAATTCATGAATATATGGTGAACTTGTCCGATATACACTCTAACAGGTTAAATATTAATTACTTCGACTACACGTGGCATCCGGACAAACTATTTCGTTTGGGTTTGGGTCTAAACTTTTACCCTTACCATATTCACCCAAACGAACTCAACCCTCGTAACCAACTTTATTTTGCACTCTCATATATCGTGGAATATTGAAACTCGTTAAACGACACCCCCCCCCCCCCCCCCCCCCTCACCGCTACCTCTCTGCCCCACAGGCCACGAGCTACTGCAGACGAAACTTTTCGTCCGCGATCTCGATCGAACTGTAAACCTTTTTTATTTTATTTTTTCTTTCGTTTGTCAAGGAAAATATTGGAACGAACGCATCGTGATATTCGAAGTTCCTTTCAATTTCCTATCGTCCCGGTGGGGGGGGGGGGGGGGGGGGGGGGT